>OW240918.1:106359182-106427404 GCA_933207985.1 Pelobates cultripes | reverse complement strand
AGCTGCTCCCTGTACCCGCCGACTATACTGGGCTCGGCCACGCTACTACAGAGGGAGTGACAGGAGGGAGCGCTGAGCGCTTCCCTCCTGTCAGCCTCTCCCCATGCTGCGCCCGGGCGGTGCGGTCCGCCCTCATGGACGCACAGCCTGGGCAAAGCTGCAGCCGCCTGAGGCTCTCTGCAGAGCGCTCGGGCGGCTGCAGCATGGGGGACCAGCACAGCTAACACTCCCTGTATCCCTTTTTACCATGGGTGTCCCTGTCTAACATATTTACACTAACAATTGTCCTACTACTTATTTCCAATCGTATCTCCACTTATACTACAACTAATTCATACACTCCAACACACAAAAAAACTTCTCCTCTAACTCAACTTAACTTAACACACACAAACCAAATAGCACACAAACAAAAATGAAGGATTAATGAGATGGAAGTATGGATTAGGATGCAGGAAATGTATGTATGGTTGTACTATGAAAGTAAAAAGTATTTGTTTGAATATGTGTGATATTTGTGTCATATATTAAATGTGTGTACTAAAAGATGTGATAGAGATTTAGTTTGTGCATAAATATGTATATATGGGAAAAAGAAAGTTCCCTCTTAGAATTCTATGGTTTTACATACCGGGATGTAATAACAATCATATGTACCTTAGAAGGTCTTAAAATTAGGTAAATGCAACCTCAGATGAACAACAACACATGACATATTGCATTGTGTCATGACTTATTTAACAAAGATAAAGCCAACATTGAGAAGCCATGTGAGAAAAACTAAGTACACCTTATGACTTAATAGCTTGTAGAACTACCTGCAGCAATAAGTTGAAGTATTGGTTTTCTGTATGACTTTATCAGTCTCTCACATTGTTGCGGAATTTTGGCCTACTCTTCTTTACATTTGTTTATGCACAGCTCTTTTAGGGTTCCACCACAACATTTCAATCAGGTTGAGGTCTGGACTTTGACTGGGCCATTGCACCACCTTGATTTTTTTCTATTTCAGCTATTCTGTTATAGATTTGCTGGTGTGCTTTGAATTATTGTCCTGTTGCATGACCCAGTTTCGGTCAAACTTTAGCTGTCGGAAAGATGGCCTCACATTTGACTTTAGAACACTTTGGTATACAGAGGAATTCTTGGTCAACTAGGTGTAGTATGATGGACTATAAATTGTTTGGAAATGGCCTGATAACCCTTCCAAGGTTGATGGACAGCAACAATTGCTTCTCTAAGATCATTGCTTATGTCTTTCTCCTTGACATTGTCTTAACACACACCTCCACACCTCCAGACCAATAAACTGCAGGGGTAAATACCAGAGTCACCCTGCTGACCCCTGCACCCATGGGCCACCGAGAGGAGCACTGTCATGGGGGGGCCACCTAGGGCTCTCCGAATCGGCGCTTGTACAGTGAAGCAGGGTAGGCACCTGCTTACCTGGATGGCAGGTGCCTACTCTGCCAATATATACCGGAGGAGAGGACAGGAGCCAGGCAGCATTCGGCAGCAGTGGGGAAGCACTGATTTGACAGTGCCTCTCTCCCTGGATGGGCCTCAAAAAATTAACATTGTGTGTGTGTGTTTGTCAGTGTGAGTGTGTGTGTGTGCAGGGCCGGCCTTAGGGGTGCGGCCGCACAGGGCGCCATGGAGCAGGGGGTGCCCTGCGGCCGCACAGCGCACACATGGCCGGCCGAGATTTTTTTTTTAAATTGCGGCAGGGCGGAGCTTCCCGTGCAGCGGGTGCGGAGCAAAACCGACGGCGGGGGCGGAGCTAAAGGTGCCGGATTACTGCTACAGGGGAAGCAGGAAGGAGTCCATGCTTCCCCAACAAAGTCTCCATGAGCTGCACTGACTCCACAATGAACAGAGGTAACTATGTGTGATTGTCAGTGTGAGTGTGACTGCTTGCCTGCCTGTGTGTGTATGACTGTCTGCCTCTGTGTGTGTGACTGTGTGTGTGTGTGTATGTATGACTGTCTGCCTGTGTGTGTGTGTGTGTGTGTGTCTGTGTGTGTGACTGTCTGCCTGTGTGTCTGTGTGTGACTGTCTGCCTGTGTGTGTGTCTATGACTGCCTGTCTGTGTGTGTGTGTGTGACTGTCTGCCTGTGTGTGTGTGTGTCTGTGTGTGAGTGATTGTCTGCTTGTGTGTGTTTGTGTGGCTGTCTGCCTATGTGTGTGTGGATGTCTTCCCGTATGTTTGTGTGTGGATCACTTCCTGTGTGTGTATGGCCGTCTGCCTCTGTTTGTGTGTGTGGTTGTCTGTGTGTGTGTGGCTGTCTTCCTGTGTATGTGTGTGTGTGTGGCTGACTGCCTGCGTGTGTGTGGCTGTCTGCGTGTGTGTGTGTGACTTTCTAAATGTAAGTATGTGTGTGTAAGACTGTATGTGTGGCTGTGTGTGTGTGTGTGTGTGTGTAAAACTGTATGTGTGGCTGTGTGTGTGTGGCTGCTCCCCTGTGTGTGTGTGTGTGTCTGTCTGCCTGTAATTGTGTGTGGGTGGGTTTATCTAACTGTAACGGTGTATGTGTGTTACTGCCTGCGACTATGTGCATGTGGTGGATTTGACAGTGTATATGTATAACTGTGTGCATCTGACTGTGGGACTGTGTGCACAAAACTCTGCAAAAATATACAACTGCATTCACACACAGGCCTAAATGCATGTTTTTATCTGAATTAAATAACCAACACACAGCCAATAAACCCAGCACAAATATCACATTCAACCAATACACGCATATCACACACTGTTAATACACCCACTACAAATATCACACACAGCCAACACATACATACATATCACAGACAGTCATCACACCTATCACATACACAGACAACACAAACATTACATCATACATCATACATGATGACGGGGGGGGCACTGTGAAGATTTTTTGCACAGGGCGCCTAAAGGCCTGCGTGTGTGTGTGTGTGTTTGTCAGTGTGTGTCTGTCGGTGTATGTGTGTGTCTGTCAGTGTGTGTGTGTTTGTCAGTGTGTGTCTGTCATTGTGTGTCTTTTAGTGTGTCTGTCTGTGTGTGTGTGTGTGTGTGTATGTGTGTGTGTCTGTCAGGTTGTATGTGTGTATGTCAGTGTGTGTGTCTGTTAGTTTGTGTGTCTGTCACACACATGGGTGGGAGAGACACATGGAGGGGCTGGGATGTAGTAGAAACACATGAGGGGTTGGAGACACACAAAGAGGGGCTAGGAAAGGAATGAGACACGTGTAGGGGGGAATGAGACACGTGGAGGTACTGGGGGTGAATGAGACACGTGGCAGGGCTGGCAGGGGGGAATGAGACATTTCGAGGGACTTGTGGGGGATGAGACATGTGGGGGGTGAGACACGTGGAGTGGCTGTGGGTGGGGGGTGAGACACATAGCGGGGTCCCAGGGCAATTTTTGCACCGGGGCATGTTGGTTTCTAGTTACGCCCATGTGTTGTTCATCTGAGGTTGTATTTACATAATTTTAAAGCCTGCTAAGGAAAAGATGATTGTTAATATGTCCCGATATGTAAAACCACAGGATTCCTAAAGTGTCCATGTCTCATACATTTTAGAGTCGCAGAGGTGACGTAGGCCATCAGAAATTAAGTATGCCGATATAATGCATGTTTAAGCCCTTATTGAGTGCCTATCAAGGGTTTCAACCTTGGTACCCATATATGGTATCAGTATTTATGGTATCAGTATATATGGTATCAGTATATATTTATGATTTGTTTGGCGCAAACTACGATTTTTTTGACTGTTTTCCATGTACATAGGTATCTCTGTATTACAGGCATCTCTTTATTGTGTACCTGTATTATACATATAGCAGTGTGTGTGCCTGCCTGTATATGCAGCTGTGTATCAACAGAGGGGGAGGACAGCAGCTCTCTATGCAGGCATAAAGTATAGTCAGGTGTGAAATGTATTTTGTGGGCTAATCAAGTTAAATGTTGCACTGTGAGTTACCACCTGCTGTGGGAGCCAGTAAGTCTATCCACAACAGCAGAGGAGTGTTGGCATGGGGTCGAGGAAGGTGGGGGGGACTAGTGTTAAGAATCACTTTGCAGCTTTGTAACTTTGTAGTTCTTTTTCTGTGCCCTGTTCTGTATTCCCATTGGTGAAAATGTTTGTGCATTGTTTATTTTACTGTATGCTGTCATCTAGCTGGATCAATCTACAATAAACAGAGTCAGAGTCTGAGTTCCATTGAGTTGCTGAAAAAAAAAGCTGGTTTGTCTCTTGGTCTCACAAGATATGGCTATTCACTGTCCTCTATAGAGTAAGTACTAATACGAGTATTGCCAGAAGACTGGACTAGAATATCATATAGTAACCAGATATCAGCTCAGTATATCCTGCATATGCTATCAAAGTTGAGTCCTAGCATTTAGTGGATGAGTTTAGTGGTGGAAGTTAAAAGTTAAAAAGAATACCCACGGATTATATTAGGCCGTAACATCACAGTCGCTATATATATATATTTAAAACGTTAAGTCTGGCCACTGTAGAGGCTTGGTAATACTTCTGTTTATTGTTTATTATTTCTCCATTTGAAGGTTCTCTATATCCTGTAAAGTAGGGTAATCTACCAATGACGATACTTTAGTGCCATCTGACTAACAAGTACTTGTGTTTGTTTATGAAAACTGATTCAATTATGCTTAACTTTTCATTGATGAAAGCCATTTGCCTTTTGTTTTTGCAGTGTTTTTAAATCCAGTTCCCATTTTGTAACTACCATTCTCATGGTGGCCTCCCTTATTGTCTTTTCCTTTCTCACGTTTCCTCCCTTTTTGTTGCTTCCCCTTTTAGTGCTGCTTCCCTTATGCACAAGGAAGTTTGCATCAATGCAATTTCTGTTTCTGCACATGCCTTGATAATAGCTAAGATTATAGATGTAAGAGTTTAGCAGAGTGACTTGCCAAAGCAGCACATACTGACCTATTGCCAATGTGTAATATGTCAACTTTTTGCATTGTACATTAGTTTCACTGTGTTCAGTTTGAATACTTTTTTTTTTCCCAACATTAGTTTTTACAGGAGAGGAATATATTTGCATGACATCCTTTCATAATTTTCACAACAAGCCTTCAGTCTGTTTATAGTTTTGTTCAATTATTCCTTATCATTAGGAGTTTCACTAGCAAAAGACATACATTTTTTAGCTTTCTTCCACATTTGACTTTCCCATTAGTTTCTTTTTTGAACAATTTATTTGCACAATTAAACCTAAGATGCGCTCACAAAAGAGATAATAATTTAAACCATATCACCATCCTCCTATTTATTTTCTTTAATATCTCAGAGTCAGACGTCTCCCAAAAACATGCATCAGTGAACAATAGGGATAATAGTCACAATATTTTGATAGTGTATAACACATCAAATGCATTTATTTAAAATAACACTGACAAATTATGATTTTACAAAATTATTTAAAAGAGATCAATAGAAGATTCAGCTTTTTTCCCTCACAGCCATGTCAAGCAGCCGGCCTCTGGAATCCATATAAAAACAATAACAAGTACATTCAACTTGAGCACAAACCCACACAATACTGCACACACAGTACAGGCACACAATATAGGCACAATTCCTGCTTGTCTGAGTAATAAAATAATAAAGTGCAAAATACAAATTAATGCTGCAATCACCTACTTTTGTGCCTACCCTCACAACATCAATAACAAAGTGCAAATAATACAAAACTTTTAGTTAAAAGTACAAAAATGTACAACAGCATAAATTACCACTGAAAATTTGAATCTAAGAACACATTGGTAATATTAGAAGAAAATGTATTAACCACCATGGATTCTCTTTTGGAATGATAAATGTAATCATCAAAAGATGGAAAGATTCCCTACACAAACTAGATGCTGAAATTAACGAAACAAAAGATTTTTGGTTCGAACATATGTCACCAGAATAGTACTCCTCCACATTAAACGAAATTCAGGACAATTTAGAGAGGATGGAAAAAAAACGTAATAGAGGTTACAAAAATAAAATATTTAAGAGATAAAGATGATTACGCAAGAGATCAGGTAAGGACATACTAAAGGGAAATGATACATTTCATGTCAATACATGGTGTAACCCAAATAAAAGGAAGGAACAAAACAAGATAGAAATTTACAAGAACACAAGAACAAAAGATAGAGAACAAACCAGGAGAACCCTCTCATGAAATAGATACCCTAGATACAATCTAAGAAATCAATCACCATGGAGACCAACACCCATGACAAGAATCACCAAGGGCTGAAAAGGGGAACTGGGAAAGGGTAGTTAGGAGAAAACAACAAAAATCACCAGAATGACAGAAACAAATATCACCTAAACCCAACAGAACATCAAGGAACACCCACAATACAAGAGAACACAGGACTGCACAAAATGATAGGGTGCATCCCAACATCCCAAATTTCAACCTCTGATGACACCTCCTGATGATTTTTGGCACAAACATATGAGGGGACATCACAAAGATTCCCCCTCATATCTAGTGTCTCCAGGAAAGAGAAGATGCAGTGTAGAAGAAGGGGAGCTAGAGGAGAAATATACTTACAAAAAAGCATGAAGACAAACAAGAAAGGAGAGACACCAAAGCACAATAGAATCTTCAATCTTTCCAAAAGAGAACTGATCCTAACACAGGTAGAACTACTTAGAAAAGGGCTAAAATTTGCCCTTACAAAACCAATAGATAAGCTTTGTGAATATTTAGACTTCAACAGGTTTAAGAGGAAACTTTGTTTATATTTTTTTTTCTTAAAAATCTGATTATTAGGAATCAAGAAACAAACGATTATACATACACTCCGATCTGATGGATAACTCAACCTTCCTTCCACAAGTCTGCATCTCTGATGAGATGACTACACTTGAAAAGATGGTCATGAGTGAAGTAAAAAAAAATAATACACAGGAATATAATCTCAGTTTTAAAGAAAGACAAGCCCTAAAAGAATTGAGAGAGGACCAAACCATCTGACAAGGGTGGGAGGATTTTAGTTCTAGATATTAAAGATTATGTGAAAGAAACTCTCAGATTACTGAACGACAACAAAATTTATCAGATTTTAAACAAAGATGTCACTAAAAATATAAAGTTAAGCTACAATACACTAATTGACAAAGGGAAAAGACTGAAGGTTTTAAACCAAAAGGAGTATAAGTTTTTAAATGTACAACATTCTAAAATCCCCGTATTTTACAACCTTCCAAAAATACACAAAGATAGAGATAAACCGCCATGTAGACCAATAGTTTCAGGGATTGGATCTATCTCTAGCAAATTATCCCAATGTATTGATAAATGTCTGCAGCCCATCGTAAGTACTTGCCCAAGCTACTTAAAAGACACTATTAATATTCAACAGGTACTACAGAACATAGAATGGGATAACAGCACTCTAAAAAGTTTTTTAGGTAATCAGATTGATTTTATTTTTGAGAGGATAGAGTGGATTTTAAACAACAATTATTTTTGGTTTGGAGAAAAGTTTTATTTGCAAATTCTATGCTAACCTATTTATGTCACATTGGGAACGTGAGTTCATCCATGATGACCAGAGGTGAGATGCAAACCTCATAGTCTATCGCTATTACATAGATGACAGATTTTTAATCTGGAAGGGAGATGAACAGTCATTAGTCACTTAAATACTAATGATTGGGGCATAAAGCTCACTAGTAATTTTAGTAAATCATCAGTAGACTTTTTAGATTAAAATATCTAGGTGGCCTGGCCGATGCCCTATCCCCACAAGACCTAGCCGGCCTCCAGCAGGCAGACTGGATGTACCTACACCAATGGCTCGACACTCAGGGACTTAAACCACTCGTAAACCTCTGCCCCGATAGACCACCGACGTTACTCGAACAATTCAGACACCACCAAATAAAGACGTACTTCCTATCCTTACCTGGACGAGGGCATCTGATTAGACCCCTCACCAGCTTTGAACACCTGTGCGTACACCGAACACACATACACAGGGGTATCTCCACCATGTATACCATACTCAAGGCCCAAACCAGTGGGGATGTGGTGCTCAAATTTAAGGACCACTGGGAGAGAGACTCGGGGGAAGTCCTTACCTCGCAGGATTGGGACAAGATCTACACCCTCACACATAAATGCTCTATCAGTTCAAAGTACCAGGAGCTGAATTACAAAATTTTAACCCGCTGGTACAGAACACCTGACATACTTAATCGCATGAATGAGAGTACCCCGGACACCTGCTGGAGATGCGGCACGCACACCGGCTCGTACTTCCACATCTGGTGGGCGTGCCCCATGATCACCACGTACTGGGAGAGGATCAGGGTAGAGATAAACAGAATCACAGGAGCAGAGCTGCCCCTAGATCCCCTAACGATGTTATTACACCATACCCCCACACCCATTAAGGCGTATAAGAAATCCCTTACGTTGCCACTGCTCAACGCAGCTAAAGCCCTTATCCCGACAATGTGGAAACAGAAGGGGGCGCCTACCCTCCAGCAATGGGTGACAAAGGTGGAAGACATCCACTCAATGGAATCCCTAACTGCAGACCTCCATGGTAGGCAGGAGCAATGTGCACTGACCTGGTACCCATGGGCAACATACCTAGCCAACAGATCAGCAAACCTTAGCGTGGCACCCCAGGGGCCCGCAGAAAGCCGACACATACAGAGCTAACCTCTCCATCTACCCCCCTCCCTGTGTCTCCTACCTCCCACCCCCTTCCATGACTGGACGTCGGACTGAACCCCGAACGACTGACTCAGACGAGCCCGCAACAGGGGCACATTTATCTACTCACTCATTGTAAGCACAGTAGCAGACCACTCAGGGAACTGAGACCATATATAATGTTGACACCGGAACGATAACATACCGCCTGACTACCTTGACTGGTACCCAGTGTACCCTCACATATGCCTAGCTATACAGATAAGCATACAAACATCTCCACTGACAACTGCTCACCCACAGTAGTGGAAAACTTTACCTAAATCAGCACACTGGGCTCTTACCCAAGTGATCTGAAGGCCTGAATGTAAATAATTGCTCGCTGACATGGGAGTTGGAAAGTCACTAAATGTTTTTTCGCTACTGTAGCTCTATATCATGCTCAACAATATATTAGTCAAGCGATAAAAGGGAAAATGAAGACCATAAAACAGTGCTACCAAAATGCCAACACGATGCCAGACAATCCTGTCTGACACCCAGTAGGACTGCACAAGTGGTCAGATATACTTCCTCTCCTCCCATCATTTCAAAGTATATGTACTTGACTACAGGAGTTGATAATTTCGTTTGTACTAACACACATGGCCTCTAAAAAAAAATGTTTCCGTATGTTTTTTTTTTTTTCTTAACATGAATATTTGTATACTGACAGTCGAGATGTAATAACGCAAAAATGTTCTTCGACATTGTTGTTTTGATATATGTCAAACGTAAAATGGAAAATAAAGATTGTCAAAAAAAAAAAAAAATATCTAGGTGGAAGAAAACACATTAAAAACTTGCACCTTTTTCAAGAATGTCAACTTCCACAGCTACATAGGGGAGAACAGCTGCCATTTCTCCCCATGGCTGTTGAACGCTCCTAAAGCTACTGAGAATTAAGCGTAACTGCACTGATGGCTGTAAATTCCATAAACAATCCATGAGAATAATAAATTACTTCAAAGAGAAAGGATATCAGGATGAATTATTAGAAAGAGCTTATAATGAATATATATATATATGGAATGTGTGTTCCGTCATAAGGGAAAGTATATAAAAACACAATAGGGTAGTACAGTGTGGTTAAGGAATATATGGAAATAAGTGCCAATTGAGTACTTACAAACACAGGGCCCCTGTGGCTCTGTAGTAGCGTATTGTGTAGGGTTAGGGCTACACTCCCCCTTTAAATCTTTTTAAAGCCAGGAACCAAATAAAAGCTATAACACTATAGCAACCCATAATATTACTTGAAATACAATTACTATTATGTGGACTTTTTTCCAACACCTTACCAATAACCAAGATGGCAGACGTAACTACAAAGGAATAATTGAATGAACTTAACATCCATTAACCTCTCCAACCGTAAAGGATAGGTGAAAGAGTGAAAATCCCTACACCACGTCAGCCCCGGGATACGAGAAGTATTAGGTGAATGAGTAAGAACTCCTCTTATCACGAAAGTATGTCAGTTCCGTGATACAAGGAGTACTGCCGTAGATTTACACAGAAGGGTGTATCCCGAAAGTGACGTCACACGCACGTTTTGCAATGAGTGATGACGCCGCCATCAATGGAAAAATCACCAACAGCTGGAATCGAACACTCCTCTTCGAGGTAACGCTTGTGATTGGATGTATCACGAGCGTTACCCACCTATCAACATACATTTGAGGCTATTCAAATCTGAATCAGCGGTAGGAACCTTATTTGATTAAATTTTGATCGGCGAAACACGTTTTGGACACTACATCACCAGGACTTTTATGTATGTACTTACATTGTTTTTATTTTTATTTCAAATAAATTGTAAATGGTACTTTAACATATAGTCTGGTGGACCATCACTGTTGCTGTAAAGAAGGGTAGTGTCACCCTGAATAGACACATACATTTGTAAACTCAGAGCCAAGTCAGAGGCTCTAAATAAGGTGAGAAGCAACCTGCACTTTGCTAATTTGATTTCATACTGAAGATCTCTACACCAGGGTCGGCTTTGCTTCTCTGTCTCTCTCTCTTATCTCCTTTTATTGAGGAAATCGCTTACCATGGACTTAAAGTACACAACAGTGGATTTGATTAGAGCCGCTACTTAATAGGCTCTAAACCATGTTAGTGCTTCCAATTAAGAATACATTTTGCAATATATTTTAAACTGTACTAAACTATATCTTGTTCTTATTGTCCTTTTTAGTTATTTCAACTACCTCTCAGCCTTAAACTCTTAGGGGTAAGTGTCATTTATTTTAGCGCTACGCACTTTATACTATTAGCATTTATTTTAATTTTTTTAATTTTTTTTTAATTAGATTTCTATAAAATTTTTCCACAAAAAAAACCAGCACATGATTATCACCGATTAATTAAAGTACATTATATATTATTGTATATCCCTTACCTGTATTTTACCATATCTTACAGATCAACAACATGAGAAAAGGAAAGTAAAAAATAGAATAAATCAGCCATATAATGCATATAAAGTTAGTTATGACAACCTGTTTATCTTCAATATATTCTATTCCATATTAAATCTAATTTAAATATATTCTACCGTATGTGGAAATAAAGTTCCTTAATTTAAAACCATTCATCCAATTATCTAATTATTTTATTTAAGGGGATTGTATTAACTGTTCAGTCTATTCTTCTCCTATCCCTATCTTTTATATAAATTAATTATCTCCAATATCTATTCCAAGGAAGCCATATTCCCAGATATTTCTCCCTGTCGCCCCGAACGGACCAGTTTATATCTTCCATATCTTGTGTTGTTTCAACTTTAGCTATCCTGTGATATATTGTCTGCGTCCAATTGGGATTAGTGAATTGGGATAAGTATGTTGGCTTCCACTGAAGTAGCCAGAGTAATTTTTGTTTGTTTATATCCAAAAAGAAAAGAGGCCAACCAAGAAGCACCTGTGATGGTGTCAATGAGAACTTAACATAACTTGTTCCCAGAAAATCTGTATTCTTTTACAAAACCACCATATGTGTTCAATATCGACCTTCTCCTCCCCACATCTCTAATACTGATTGCTATAGGATGACTTAAAAGTATGGATTTTTACTGGCGTTCTATACCACCATGTTATATGCTTATAAAAGGTCTCTCTTTTTGCCAGGCTTAATGAGGCCTCCATTGCTTTACAGAAAATAATTGACCAATCTTTCTCCGATAATTATACATGTAACATACTCATCCACTTCCTCTCAAAAGTTGCCATTTCTCATCCATTGTTTTCTGAATTAAATAATATATAATAGAGAGATAGCCTCTTGTCTGTTTTTTTTATAACACGCATGGTTTCGAAGGGGGTTAGATCTCTATATTCCCATTTAGGCATAAAATTTTTCTTCAAAAATCCTATTAATTGCGCACATCTTATAGTGTCTAATTGTCAGGATTACAGAATGATCCAGCACGTAGAATTGTGTAACACAGAGGACTGATAGGTAACGTATACCGGACCTTAGAATGGCTGGACTAACGTACCAAAGAATAGTCAGGAGTAGCCAAGGTCAAGGGAAACAAAAAGAGACACAACGATAAGGAAAAGCCTTAAAAATCGTATTTTTAAATGGATTTTTTTTCTTTTCTCTCTTAATATTTGGTCCAATGAGGAGTTTCCTTTTTAGGACCTTTCCTCTATTAAAATTAGATTTTACTCCTTATTCTCATCTGTATAGGTGAATACATAGAAAATCATATATAAGTGATTTATTATGGATTTTTTTTATTTTTATTCCCTATAAACTAAAAACAAGGTTTCAAATTTTGTGTTTTTTCTGTATTTTAGATATGTATTAAAATATATTTTGCTTCCCAAAATGTACTAATCTTTTAAATCCACTGACCCTTATTGTGAAATTGAGCAATATAAACTCTCATGCACTGAAAGGAGACAATTAGCCAGAATGAAGAATTGTTAAAACCCCTCTCCATACTTGGCTGCAATAAAACTGTCATTTACAGAAGTAAAGATGGTGTCCGGATTGTGATCACTCCATGGCATTAGGAGTGTGATGATGCCAAATGGCAAACACAAGGGAATCCCTCTAATCTATGTTCGGGGAAATATCCCTGAACACAGACATGCGGGAACAGCAGGGAGCGGTGGCCATCTTGGATGTGGTGATTTATGGCAGAACCCCGGTTTTGTTCTCGGTTCCACAGAACACCAATTGGGAAACGCTGTGTTAGATGCTTGTATATTTTGATTGGTTATATATTTTTACCCAATAAATTTGCCACTTTTGGATTTCTGTCACCTTTTTTTCCAATTTACATCTGAGAGGAGCCTGTGAGTGTGCATGGGGGTTAAAGAGTCAAGGAACCAACATATATACATAACAGGAGCCATGACAGTCTGAGCCAACTATAATGTGGCTTATGAGTATGTGAGTTCAATACTTACAGTTCCTGCCTGTTGCCTCATTCCTACAGTCAAAGATCATCATAAAACAGTATTTTAATCTAGAGAAGAATAATGTGAGGCTATTGTCTTTCTGCATCCTTCCAGCCATTCTCTGCCTAGGTATATATTTATCAAAGTGCCATGATATGGCTCTTTAGTCCTGCCTCTTATAAGCAGAGCAAAGTTATATAAAATTATAGTATTTCCTCACTTTTAATATTCCCTACAGGTGATCTTTTTACACCTAAGGAAAGTTTATATAATAGCTCTTAACTCATATTTAAGCAATATTTTATGGAACTCAAGACTTACAGAACTAATATCCACAAACTATACAAGGCAAATTACTTAGAAAGCAAAACCTGCAAACACCTGACATTACAATAGTGTCTCATTTTAGGCATACCATAGACTTGCTAATATCAGTGAATAAATAATCAGAGATATTTTGACTCAATCTTTGCAACCCTTAAGTCTCCAGTGGCTTTATTATATACCCAAAAGTTCTTCTTAACAGCTACAGTACTGAGCACCAGATTAAGGGGCCTCATGGGACTTGAGAGCCAGAAAGCCAGAAGCTCTTGTTTATAAACTTCCATCAGCTATTCTAAACTAAGCCTTGCAGGAGAAAGGTTACCTGCTTGGTAACAGTGTCAGCTGATTACTCTCAGTCTATTAGCTAAGCTATACAGTGCAGGGTTTAGGTCAGACAAAGAGCTTCTTGCTCACTGGCTGAGGTAGTGGAGGTGTGAGCAAACCCCAGTTAAGAAGTCAAACCAATGTAAATTGGTTTGACTACTTATAATGGGGAGCACAAAGGCATTCCGGGCACCATAATCACTACTGCACACTGTAGTGGTTATGGTGCATGGACTGTTCATTTAACTGGATGTTGCAGACATATATAAATATAAATGTAAGGAAACTTACCAACTTTGACACATATGCATTAAGCCACCCATGGTCACAGGAACATTGTTCAAATTTTGGAGCATCCACAACAGTTCAACCATGATCCCAATTTCCTTGCTCCAATGTTTTTTATTTTTTTATTTAAATTTTGAGTGCATATTACAGAGTGTCACAGTGCATTACATTTAATAAGACCATTTGGTGAGAACATCTTATTCTCAGTCAGTTTCTGAACATTTTCTTACAGTGAGATAATAACATTCATTTGGGAGCACTGAATTTAGATTTTTAACAAAGAACAAGAAAAGGAGAAGAGGTCAAGGGGGGAGGGGGGAGAGGAAGACACTCAGATTTTTGCACAGGTATATGTTCCAAGTCTTGTACATCATCACTGCAGTGGAATCCAGAATGTGCAGGATTAAGTACTCTTGATGTTTTTTTTATGCCTTTTGGGAACAGTTAAAGTATAAAGTTTTCAGGATTCATGGGAAGAGCTAAACCTGGCTATGGGAGTCAAGAACTGTGATAGCCAGTGGAACAACCACCATATGTGTAACATGGTGGTGATGCCTGAGTAGTAATGCCAGAAAATGTCAGATATGTTAGGATCAGTATGTTTTAGTCTGACTGGGACTATGTAACGGCGGTATAATCACGACAGCTCTAGCTAGGATGAGTAGGTTCTCCATGAGTCATATAGGCTAAATGCCATAAGAAGTTTGGTAAAGACTTTGCTGTGGCTCATTAGTGTTGCCTGTCTGTGGGTTAATTTAGGTATGGTGTCACTATGTGTGTGAAAGACGTGGTTGATGTCCTCACTCCAATATTGATGGAGCCACTCAATCCAGAAACAACAGTCGCATCCATTTGGATGCAATATCATCCTTACTAGGTCAGGGTCGTGTCATTCTAGCTCCAACCAATTGTAAATAACGTGAGCAATGACCTTTGTGACTTTTTATATATTTTATTATTTGGCATACTGACTGATGCACTACGCATGCCCCACTGGAAAACATGGGCGCAAAGACCTGAGCCTACATAAACTTGTGTAAAAGTGCCCTTTCATGGTTTCATGCCATAAGCATATTTGATACTGTTCCTGATTTCTGTTCCTGACTCTCCTATGTTATTCACCTCAAGCTGTTCCTGTCCTGTTTTCCAGTGTTCCTAGCCCAGGTATGTAATTTATGTTGTTTCTGCCCCAGGCCTAAGTTCCAGACCCAGCTTGATTACTGAATATGAGTTTATATTATTCTGTTTCCATTGTACAAGACTGGCTATGTCCCTGACATTTTTTTATCTATTTTTTTCTTATCTTTTTGTGTCCTTCTCCTGGTCTGAGTTAGGATATATTTTGTCCTGTTACTTCTCATTTCTATCCTAAGTGTTAAGGCCAGGCACTCTAATGTTCAAATACACATTTCTGTACTTTCTCTCCATGCCTTTGTCAGGATTGCTGATTTGTATCTTGCTGAGGATCCTCTCATATTCTGACATTACTAAAGTTCCACTATGGAACCTGTGGATATAAAGCAGCAATTAGCTTTGTTGCAAGCCAGGATGGAGGAACACAGCACAAAATATATAGAGCACACCCTCTAGGTCTTCTTTTAATGCACTTCCCCTCTGGCTTACGAATCCTCTCCTCCTGTAGTCACACAATCTGCACCTCCTGTGGTCACAACATTGTTATTCTTCTCACTCCTAGGTTTGTGTATACTGTGCCCGAGCCTTAGATATCCACTGACACTGTTTAAAACAATATAGGAGGAGAGAGACTTGCTGCCTGTAATGATGAAAGAAGGGACACATTACAGCTAAAATGCCCAATCATGCGGATAAAGGCACGCACCTCGGGTCATTTGGAGAACAGGCCTTAGTATATACTTTGGCCCCTAAGCACAATAATGTAAAACAAAGTAAAATAAATACTGTCATAAGAGAAGCAAAAATCATTTGTAATTATGTAAAAGAGATGTTTTTGAGTTTTGCTTTGGGTACGAGAAAGCAATTAGGATTAACTCAAAAATGGGATATTAGCTTGCATTTCAGTGAATTTGTGTGTATATAAGTTGTGGATATTAGACTCCTTTTAAATTTTTTTTTATAATTGTTGATATATTATATCATTTATGTTATGTGTACTTCATTCATAGTGGAAGTAACTCCCTTTCTTTCCTGATATATATTCTTCTCTAATGACAGTATTTATTTTATTATGTTTTGCATTATGTTTCTTATGTTAATTTGGTGAGGATAGGGATAATGTGTATTCAGTAGTTGTAAGAACCGACTAACCTTTGACACTCCCTTGTTTTGGTAGGGGTCCGGTTTGCTAGGTATAAAAATATTAACTGTTTAGTTGTTAGTGAGTGTGTATGATTAAGTCCCTGTTTTGGATAAAATGCGTCAAATGTGGCTGCTTGACTAATCTTTAATAAGGAGGATCATGGGAGCCTGAAAATGCTGTGCCTGGATTACCAAGATGTGCCTGGATCTTTTAATTTTGTATATAGATATCTATAACCAGTCTTTTTGACTCAGTAGCCACTGAAAGCTTTGCAGACATTACATTTCCCCAGCACCACATTGAGTCCATATATCGTAGACTGCTCTGTAATCCCGTATTTTCTGAGCAAATGGTTCCTAGTTGTTTGTATGTTTCTAGTTGTATTGCATTCTGAAGAAATTCAGTTGTAAGTGATTTCTTCCCCCTCCTGTTGAATAGTGCTGGGGTTCCCCCGGCTTCCTAAATACAACCTCTGTATGAAGTGAGAAGTGGATGAAATAACTTCTTGTAGTTCTAATTGTTATCTTTTCTGTCTACACTCAATTAAGGCTATTCGTTCCACCCTGCTATAATCAAAGCCCACCCCATATACTGAATTGACCAAAGTTTTTGATAAAATAGAAGAGGACAAATTTCCACCTCACCATGCCTATGACTGCACTATTGGTTTCTTGTCTGGTACAAGTCCTCCTAAAAGCAGAACATATTCCCTATTTACAACATAAAGACAACTATGGAGACTATGTTTCTGAAGCTCTAGCCAATGGATTCATACACAAGTCATCTTCTCCAGCACATGCAGTTTTTTTTCTTTGTAGAAAAAAAAATATTGGGAGTATGCTCATGTATTGATTTTCAGTGCCTTAATAAAACCACTATTAAAAATGCATATCCCATTTACTTCATTACCACATAATTTGATAGAATCAAGGGATCTAAGGTGTTTTCTAAGCTAGATATCAAAGGAGCCTTCAACTTGGAGAAGATCAAGGAGAAAAATCTAGCAAGATGACCTTTAACACTTGTAGTGGGCATTATGAATATACAGTGATGTCTATTTAGATGATATTCTCAATTATTCCACCGATATTGAGACTCACCACTAGCATGTACACCAAGTCCTCGCCAGGTTGCTAGGGAATGGATTATACTATAAACTAGATAAATGCTTTTTTGAAAAGTAACATATACTTTTTCTAGGCTACATCATATCCACTTCAACTGTTATAGCTGACTGGCCTCTACCCCAGGGCCTTGAAGGCATGCAGTGGTTTATTTGTTTTGCAAAGTATTGCCAGAGATTTATTAAGGGCTTCTATGCCACAAGTTCACCTATTACTGCCTTGACCAGAAGAGGGACTGACATTATAAACTGGAACATGTGTGCTCTGCAGGTCTACAGGAAACTGAAAAGGACATTTATGTAAATTACTATTTTGGTCCATACTGAACTCAACAAACCCTTCATCCTGGAAGTAAATGCATCTTGGCTCTGGAGTTGTGGCCATCTTGTCCCATACAGCATCCCCTGAAGCCCCTCTCCACCCAGTTCCTTCTTTTCTAGGAAACTCTCTAGCTCAGAGTAGAGCTACAACACTGGCAATATAGAACTATTGGCTGTTGTTTTGGGATTGAGGGAAAAGAGACATCTTCTGCAAGGGTCACTCTCTTTTGTTCTTATTCTCCTTGATCATTGATCATTAAAACATTATACATAGGTCAAGCGGGGACACCGTTCTCCAGGCCCCTGGCAGAGGTCCCACATACCCAACTAGGGGCTTCCCTGCACATACTTAACAGCATTGTGTCAGAATTCCCCCAGGGCATTGGAACACTGCAGGATCAGTCCGCTGTGCAGGTTAGGTTAGAATCTTCCACTTCCACACTTAGGGAGGGCAGGATGAAAGCATGCATAGTTGAAGCAATGCCGCTAGTGCAGCAATAGGTACCAGGAAACTGAGAATGAGTGCGTCTACAACCTAGCTACTTTAAGGGCTGTGGAGGCAACTTGGGGCAGTGCCCTGAAAAGTGTGAGTGTATGTTCATCCATTCCAGTCATTAGGCCATCTTACTTGCAGAAGACCACAACCAACACAGGTGAGTATCTGTGTATCAAAGTGTACATTCAAGTGGCTTGGATAACCCCCACCAGCTAGTGGGGAGCGGGGCCACAGCAAGTCCTTCTCTGTTCATATATGAGGGCAAACCAACAATCGTAGCATTGTCCCGCCACCATGGCATGTCTCCTCCAGGTCTGCAGTGTGCTGAATCTGAGACCGTGTGAAGGCTCAAACTGCTAGGGGGTCCACACTTCCAAAGCATTCCACATCAGTCCATGATCAATACGATGCTGGCAAGTACCTCAACTAATTCCTGCAGAAATGCAGCTTTAATTTCAGGTAACATGTTCTTTATAGGTGTTTTAAATCTTCAGGACCGGCAGTTGTAGATAATGCCAGCCAGCTCGGTGGCCCGGCCCCTCCCCCCAAGAGTATAAGAGTTTTTGTGCTGCTACAACGTATTACAAAGACTTGTGTTGGAGCAGTGATTGAAGCTTTTGGTTGCAAATTGTCTCCCTATGAAATGGACACATTATGGTGGCACGGTTCTTGTTGGATTCTGGTTTTGTTGCTGAGCTTTTTTTTAGGGCAAACGTGGCAACCAGAAAAATCACAAGACAACAGACATGGTTAAAAAAAATTTTTTAGAAGAGTCTTTAGAATTTTTTTCTCCACAACAAAGGGGTTAATTATCTTTGGAGTCTAAATGTTTAAAGTCTCAATTGGAGAAAATTAAACCAGAAATAAACTTACACTCTGCAGAAATTAAAAGTGACATACTTTAGACTGAGGAAAGTCTCAAAGTTATGGAAGTGAAGGCAAAAAATATCATGTTACAAATACAAATTCAAACCAAAAAAGTGAAAACTGAAAGAAAATATGGAAATTACAAATGCAAAAATGGGAAACCTTTAGTACAGATCACGTGGAAACAACCTTAGGATTAGAGGTATACCTGAAAATATTCTACACCCTAACCTAGAAGAATATGTGGATGAGCTTTGCAAGTTTCTGGGGTTTTCCTCAAATAGAATATTAAGCTTTATGAAAAGATGTCACAGAGTAATAAAATCTAGTAACGTTCCAGAGTTTCTCCCAAGAGACATGATCATCTACTTTCATTCATTTCGCTTTAAGACCCAGATCATCCTCACCATTTAAAGTGAAGACCTGAATGACCCTCCTTATCATAAGATAAAACATTTCCAAGATCTTTCGTTGCACACGAGGCTCAGAAGGAAATCCTTTGCTGCATATACAGCCATGCTGAGAAATCAGATATAAAATATGCCTGGGGGTTCTCTACATGTATAAAATTAACTTATGAGAATAAAAATCTGTCCTTTGACATGCCTCATATGCTCAAACATTGGATGCAAGAAAAAAACATAGCCTAAAGTAAAGAAAATATACCAACCTTGGTTTGTGTGTGTGTATATGTATTTATTTGTTTATATATATATATATATATGTATATATATATATATATATATGTATATATATATATATATATATATATATATATATATATATATATATATATATATATACATATATATATATATATATAAACAAATAAATACCTTAATAAACAAGATCTGTCTGGTGAAATAGAAATGTTTTTATATTCAGAAGTGGGCAAATAGTCGCACTACCACATGGTATTATTTTAGGACATTAAAGGAACTGATAGCTGTATTGAATTGATCAGTTACGGTTTGTGGTTTAATGAGACTTGGGTAATGGTACATTTGGGGAAGTGTATGTCATTTATGAAAGAACTATTCTAAAATGGAATATGTAATTTCTAATGATACAATCTAGATTACTTTGCATTTATAAAGACACAATTAAGAAGCGGGTATAACTTTGACATCACTTTTCATAGACTTGTTTGCAGGGATGTTCATGCTTCTTATTGGATTTCAGACTGGATTTTGTTTAAGGAAGTTACTATATTTAGAAGTGGGCAAATACTTACACTATCACTTGGCATTAATTTATGACATTAAATAAAGTGATGACTGTATTGTACGGAATATTTTATGGTTCTTGATTTAATGTGATGTAGGCAGGGGCATTTTAGCCGCGAGGCAAACAAGGCATTTGCCTTGGGCGGCATGTTTCAGGGGGCGGCAAAAAACGCCGCCCCCCCCAAATGCCCAGGGCAAATGCCTTGTTAGCCTTGCGGCTAACAGACATGCCGAACGGGCGGGCGGCGCTGGGCGGGCGGCGCTGGGCGGGCGGCTGGCGAAGGAGTTCTTCCTCTGAGCTGTCGGCTCAGCTCCCTCGCGCGCCGTAGAGTGAGGCTGGGAGCCGGAAGATGAGCTCCCTCGCCAACCGCCCGCCCAGCACCGCCCGCAGCCACTATACCACCAGGTTAGATAGAGAAACCCTCCCCCCAGCATTCCCAAAGGTAAGGGGGGAGGGGTGGGTAAATAAAAAAAAAATTTAAAAAATGGTTAATGTGTGTGTGTGTGTGTCTGACTGTGTGAGTGTGTCTGCTAGTGTGTGTCTGTTAGTATGTGTGTGTCTGACTGTGTGTGTCTGTTAGTGTGTATGTGTATGTCTGACTGTGTGTGTCTGTCAGTGTGTGTGTCTGTTAGTGTGTGTGTGTCTGACAGTTTGTGTCTGTTAGTATGTATGTGTGTGTCTGACTGTGTGTGTGTCTGTGTGTCTGTTAGTGTGTGTGTGTGTCTGTTAGTGTGTGTCTGTTAGTGTGTGTGTGTGTGTGTGTGTGTCTGTTAGCGTGTGTGTGTGTCTGGGTGTTTGTGTCTGTTAGTGTGTGTGTCGGTGTGTGTGTGTGTCTGTTAGTGTGTGTGTGTCTGGCAGTGAGTGTGTGTGTGTGTGTGTGGCCAGTGTGTGTGTGTGTCTGTTAGAGTGTGTGTGTGTCTGTTAGCGTGTGTGTGTTTGTCTGTTAGAGTGAGTGTGTGTGTGTGTCTGTTAGTGAGTGTGTGTGTGTCTGTTAGAGTGAGTGTGTGTGTCTGTTAGTGAGTGTGTGTGTGTCTCTTAGTGAGCGTGTGTGTGTCTGTTAGTGAGTGTGTGTCTGTTAGTGAGTGTGTGTGTGTCTGTTAGTGAGTGTGTCTGTTAGCGTGTGTGTATGTGTAGCTGTCAGTGAATGTGTGTGTGTGTGTATTTAGAAGGTGGAGCGGGTTATTGGGGCTACGCTGTTGGTTCCTGAGTTTTGTCCTGCCTGGGGCAGCACAAAACCAGGATACACCACTGGATGTAGGTATTAGTACTCTGGGGTGAAGAGGTGAAGTGTATGTCATTTATGAAAGTCCTACCCTGAAAAGTACTATCTATTGATACAAGTTACTGCACTTAATATTTAAGAGAAAAAAAATAAGAAAAGAGCAAAGCTTTGATATCCCTTTTCACTTGTTTGTTTGCTGTACATGTAGGGTACTTCATGAATCTGTTCTTGGACGCATTATCTTCAATATTTTTATTAGTGATATTGCAGAAGGTCTTGATGGTAAGGTATGTTTTTATTTCTGATGATGCTAAAATTTGCAACAGGGTTGATCTTCCAAAAGGGATACGCCAAATGGCAAATGATTTAGGTAAACTAGAAAAATGGTCAGAGCTCTGGTAACTGACATTTAATGTGGATAATGCATCTTGGGGGTAAAAAACGAGTATAGAATATTTGATGAATTCCTAACCTCAACATTTGAGGAAAAAGATTTAGAGGTAATTAATTCAAATGTAATAGAGCAGCAGGAAAGGCTAGCAGAATGTTTGGTTGTATAGGGAGAGGTATTAACAGTAGTAAGAGGGAAGTGCTCATGCCATTGTACAGAACACTGGTGAGACCTCACTTGGAGTATTGTATGCAGTACTGGAGACCGTATCTTCAGAAGGATATTGATACTTTGGAGAGAGTTCAGAGAAGGGCTACCAAACTGGTTCATGGATTGCAGGATAAAACTTACCAAGAAAGGTTAAAGGATCTTAACATGCATAGCTTGATAGAAACATTTAAAGGAGGAGAGTTTACTTAAAATAGGAAAAACTAGCACAACAAGAGGACATAGTGTTAAATTAGAGGGACAAAGGTTTAAAAATATCAGGAAGTCTAACTTTACTGAGAGGGTAGTGAGTGCCTGGAACAGCCTTCCAGCTGAAGTTTTAGAGGTTAACACA
This sequence comes from Pelobates cultripes, assembly GCA_933207985.1. NCBI lineage: Eukaryota > Metazoa > Chordata > Amphibia > Anura > Pelobatidae > Pelobates > Pelobates cultripes. The sequence continues at coordinate 106,404,834 of OW240918.1, read as the reverse complement.
GTGAGAGAGTTTAAGCATGCGTGGGATAGGCATAAGGCTATCCTATATATAATATAAGGTCAAGGACTAATGAAAGTATTTAGAAAATTGGAAAAACTAGATGGGTTGAATGATTTGTGTGAATTTTGTGTTCTTTTCTGTCCATTTTTATCATAATTTTATGGAGGCGTAACATTTTTACACCTCAATTTTGTGGTTGCAGGATGAAAACACTTTATTAGATGCTCACATTGAAGAGAGTTTTGAATAGTTTTGGGGGGAAAGTGAATTCAGTTTACATACATTTGAGTAGAGCTTGTGGCATTTTAATTGAATATCATGAATTGTACCTAGCATCTTATATGGAACTATGATTAAGGTTATTTACTTTTTACTTTTTACTATTATTAGTAGACAATAACTTGAAGAAGATTAATGGAAATGTTTTTTCCTCTCTCTACTTCATTCTACTTCAAGGAATGGGGTCGTTGTAACCTGGAAACGGTTCAAAGCACACTCAATATTTGAAATCTTTGCTTTAAGTCTTTTTAATTGCCACTCTGGGTAGAATATTTGCCAATATTTTAGAACATGGGGTGGGTGTTTTTGTCAATTAGGACTTGGGGTAGGAGTTTTTGTTAATTATGATGTTTTATATGTTGTCTATTTTTGTCAAAACGGTAAAACTTCTCCGGTAATAACATATGGCAAATTGTATTTTTGTCATTAGACTAGCAACTATTAATGCACAGGGGAATAATTCATATGTTAGAGATATACTGTTCTAGAATTTCTAAGAAAAGAACATATTCATATTGGGACACTTGAAAAACACATTGGAAGCAGGATGACAAATCTATGATTAATTCCAAGCATTTTCCCACTGTTATAAGTGCAACTGTATGTAATAAGAAATAAAGAGGCACCTCGAAAGACATCTCATTAAAGATTAATCATCATGAAATAGACAATGAAGGCAGGTTTATCATTTTGTTTTCTAAAATTAATAATCAGTGGTTTATGCTGGCAAATGTCTATTCTCCTATTCCCTTTATGAATAAAGTTTTTACTAAAATTTATCAAATTAAATTCAGTTTTGTTGTGATAATATGAGACTTTAATTGTGTAATTATGTTCTAGATCCAGAATTAGATTTAAAAAAAAAAAGATCTCTGGGTAAAGAAAAAAAACAAAAAAAACAGAAATGAGTAGTGCTTGTAGATTTACTGTATTAAAAAAACAATTTGCGTTTTTAGACTTTTCTTGCATATCTATATATTTTTGTTCCTATTCCAGAATAGATTAACCAACTACATTAAAACGATATTTAACATGGCTACCACCTGGTCTGACCATAAACCAGTCATAGTAGAAATTAAAGACTAATTTGATAAAATAAATGTGAGTGGAGATTAAATGACTGATCCTTAAAAGACGAAAATAATCTTAAATCAAAGATCTAACGGACTGGTTATTTCATGAGAAAATAAACAATGAAGTCTTAGCATCAATAACCAGGTGTGCATTTAAAAGTGTTATCCATTTTATCCATCTCATAAATTTAACCACCAGAAAAAAATAAAATAAAAAAAATACACTATATTAGCGGATCTATACAGTAGCTTACGTAGTTTACATTCCCAGAATAAAACGTCGCCATCAAGCAGTTTATCTAACGAAATAACAGCGATAGAAAAATTAATTAGTGATCCGTTGATTTATAGGGCCAATAAGGTTTTAGCCTTTTTACAAAGAAGATGTTACTATAAGGGAAATAAAACTGAAGGAAAAAGCTAAAAGGGTTATTACTAAAAATATTGACATATAGAAATCTTGCTAAAATGGAACAAATTGAGGCAGCCTTTAAAAGACTCTACCAAGCTTTATATAATATTCCCAGACAGCCTTCCAATTCATATATTAAGAAATTAATTGCCAAAACTTGCAAACAGACAGCTATTGGATCTAAATAAATCAATAATTGAGGAAGAGTTAGTGTTTTGTATTGACAAACTTAAAATAAAAAACACTCCTGGCACTGACGGGTCTAACAATATATTTTATTTTTACTCTTAAAAGACAATATTAAAAATGACTTGACTGAGGCCTTTAATGCTTTTGGAGATCATAACACAATTCCAAATGCAGTAAATATAGTTCAGATTTTCAAACAAACAAAAAAATCCAGAATGAAAAAGGAATTACCTTGCAATATCCATTCTTAAAATAGATATTACATTATATTCTTCTATATTAGCAGAAAGGTTAAAGGAAGTAATATAATGTTTAATCAACAATGATTAAGTCAGATTTATTCCGGAGAGATCTTCCATTCATAACATTAGAAAATTAATCGACATTTTAGATGCAGTTCAGAATTCAAGGACTCCCCTTTTGACCTCATCTCTTGATGCTGAAAAAGCATTTGATCGGGTCAACTGGGAGTTCCTGAGCCAAACCATAATGACTTTCGGTATAGAGGAGAGAACTATGGTTATATGAAGGCTCTATATACTACTCCGGCTGCGAGAGTTTTAGGTCAAGGTTTTATGTTAGGATGATTTACTTTATCTAATCGGACTAGACAGACAAACAACACAGGAAAGTGTTAAAGATAAACACAGACTCAGAAACAAAGCCAAGGTTAATACCAAAATACTATAAAATAGCTCAAGGAATGCACTAAAGGGTACTGGGACAGAAACCACAATAGGGCACAGAGTACAGGGCTAGGGAGGTTTAAATACCCTAACAGTAAGTTGTGATTAGTCTATGTCATGCCTGCGCCCTCAAAACGTGCGTGAATGGGGGCGTCTGACTGATGCGGACCAATGGTAGCCAGAAACTACTTTGGGCTCCCATTTCCCTTCTAAGAGCATGCTTGCACCTCGAGCAGTGCTCTAAATTACAAACGGCGGGCTACACGACCGTTCCTTATGGTCGGCGCATTCGGCCCACTCAGAATGCACAGTGATCATGTGGATGCAAGAGAGTGGAAGGCTCGCGGCACAGGTAAGTACCGCTACAATATGGCAGGGTAAAAAAAACTATAATGACTAGTAAATACCTATCGGTAAGCAACAAGCAGGAGGGATTAGGCTTTCCTTTAATTGATCAATATTACAAACCCAGCTTCCTTTTCCATAAATTCATAAATGCCCATTGTTGAACTTAAGAGGTTTTATGCTGCGGAACAGGAATTTAATAAGAGTAATGATTTTCTAATATTTTTTTGCTTGACTAAAGGTGTAGGAACTTCAACACAGTATCCAGGCTCAAGTAACTTAGTTCTGAATTCCAATTTTTTGCATGTGGAAAATAATAAAACAAGATATAAATCTAAGGTGAAATATTATTAGTCCCTTGACTATTTCACTTATTTTTTAATATTTAAAACTTACATTTAACTAATTGGAGAAAAATAGGCATCACTACTACTGAAGATTTAATTATGGGAGATAGGATTATAACTTTCCATCATATCTGTGTCAATTTGTGGTTGACCCACAATGGATATTTATTTCAACTATATCAGACTAAAATGTTTTTTTGAATAAATATTGTCTTAATGAAAACCTGGACAAATGTAACACATCAGGGAGACTAATAAGGGGTACTCAGATAAATCTATTAAAAAAATATGTGCTAAACTATTGAAAAACCTTGATTCTAATTTAAGCTTCCTGCCATTACAAAATGGGAAAGGGACTTAAACAGGACAATCTACTTAGAAGAGTAGAAACACTCTTGGATGCTAGTCTGTAGAGCAATCAAATGCTTGAACTTAATAACTTAATGTAGCTACACTTTAAGATACTTAATAGACTATATATTGTTCCTAGTTTGTTGGCAAGGGTGAATCATAGTTTCTCAGATATTTGTTAGAGATGAAATGCTAATAGAGGGGATTTTTTACACATGGTGGCTGTGGGATCCAATTAAAATATTGTGGCAGAATGTTTGTCATCGGATTGAAACTATCTCTGGAATAGGTTTACTGCTTTCTCTAGAAGTAATTCAACTACATTTTAATTTTGCAAAACACCAAAGATAAAAGACAAATAGCAAATATTTTATTACTCGTGCATTTACTGGCAGTAAAAATTTCAATAGCTGTAGCATGTAAGCTAATTGGTCAAGGACCTCAACCCCTCAAAATTGTTTGATTATAATTACATGTTTGCTAGTCCACCTATTGCAAAGCACTACGGAATTTGTAGGCGCTATATAATAATAATAATAATAATAATGTTTATTCAAAAAAGCATCCAAACCTTTTTTTAATTATCCAAAATATCTTAAATTCACCATCTTTATTGTCCTTATTATGAAGAACCCTTTCATCTGGTGTAGGAGGTCAAATCTTGCCTGATGTATATTCCTGCTAATGAATAGGTTAGCACATAGTAGTTTGTACTGACTCTATATATGTGGATAGTGCTATAGAAACCCCTCAGAGGTCCTTTTCTTTGTTTTTTTTAAACTGGTGCCCAAACTCGCACCACATATTCAAGGTAGGGTCTTACCATTGATTTGTAAAGAGGCAAAATTACACACATATGCCTAGAGTGGGGACAATTTCACTCCAAGTACTATGTAAGGAGCCATTAGCAAGCTCTGTTAATTATGAATGTGCATCTGTATATACCCTGGTGAACAAAACCAAGCCTCCCCAACAGAATATGGATATCCTGACTTTTATCACTCAGTACAGTAACCAGTCTTTCCAATTGAATAACATTCTTAATAAACACTGGGATGTACTCAAAGGGGATTGGACCGAATCCTGGGAAGTGAACCCAAGATAATATACTCTAAGACACCTAACCTGAAAACAATGATTGCCCCAACGCTAAAAGAAGAAAAGAAAAAACATTTTGAATTAACAAAAGTGGGATTTCATAAATGTGGAAAATGTATGGCATGTAAAAATAATACACAAAAACCTCAGACTCATGAATTTAAACATCCAACAACAGGAGAAATTGTCAAAATTAAAGCAAATTTGAATTGCAATTCAAGTGGAGTCCCTGTGGCAAATATTATATCGGTAGGACTAAGCGAGTATTCAAAATCAGGGTAGCTGAACACATCAGAAATATCAAAAAGAGTCTCCCAACGCACAATCTCTCTAGACATTTTCATATGAAACACTCAAGCAATCCAGAAGAATTACAATTCATGACCATTGAGAAAATTCTCTTACATTGGAGCCTTGAAAAGGCTCTAGATAGAGCTGAAGCTAAATGGATTTTCCAGTTGGATACTTTGGAACCAAAAGGCTTAAATATTGACTTTGAGCTAAATGCTTTCTTATAGTAACAATTCATTTATTACCATCACTATTAGTTCCGATAATAAGTCCTTTTCCATGAGTTCGTTCAAAACTCTCCATATTTGCTACTATGCCACCATTTTCCATTCCATTTTCCATTTTTCACTTTATTTTATCTTTCATTTTATTTTCTATTTTCATTTTCCACTAGTTGTTTTCTGATAGTCCTGGTAATTATATTATCTAAGCCAGACTATTTGCCTCTAGTTCCAATTTTTGAAGTGGTGATGGTTTACTTGTATATATACAACTATAGTAAAGTGAAGTAGTGCCACTATGTATGAATTATTTGGTGGCATAATGTTAGCCATTTTGTGGGTGCCTCTCCACTCTCTTAAGTTTTTAACTTACAACTTGTGACTATAGAAAAAGTTTTTTCCTCCTCTTACCTTATAGACAAATATGCTAATGAGGTTACTTTTATGTTGCTTTTATGATGTATATGTGATTTTTTTTTCCATTGCTTATGTAAAGTATGACTTATGTTTCTACTATTCTGCACCAGTACTAGTAGTGTATGTTTTTATTGAAAGTTTTTACTGAGCACGAATGTGTTTTTTTGTAATGCACTGTCATTTGACAGCTTTTTTACAGATTTACATCGATATCTGTTTTTATCTATTTTTAGGTATAGTGTTTTCAACTGTCTTTTAGTAATGAGATGTTAAATAAGTCTATTTTATAATCCTATGTGTAGTGCTTTCTATGTGGAAACTCCGTTATGGGTAAATGGTAATTCCATTATGACACTTAGTAATTTAGGCAAAGAAGGGGTTAACCCCATCTGACTATGTCATTGCCGATGAGGTATGAAGATCCATCGGCACACAGAAGATGCATTCCTCTGATGAAGTGACTGAGCATCACGAAACGCATAAGGCAGCATCTGAACCCACAGACAGTGGAACGCATACTGAACTGAAGTGGAACGCACGCGGTGAATCTCCTCTCCAGTTATTTGACACTCAGGACTCTGTAGCTGTCTTTGAAGCCGGCTCTGATAAGGCAGCATTTCAAGAGTATCCAGACTGTTGGGAGATAAACTCTGTTGAAAAGGTTCTCTATTCATATGCTGTTCTTTGAGTGACTTTCATATTTTTATATTCTTTTAACTGAATCAATAAATCTTTTTATGGTTAACACTTTGCCTCTGCACTATGTACTATTGGGATCAACAGTTGCCGTTTTAAAGAAAGCTTCCTGGATTCTATTGATGTTTTTTGTATAAGTGTTTATCCTACACTTATACATATCCATTATTATTTTCATCATTTTTATTACATTATAATCTAATCCGTTTGTATTTTTTATTTTCAATTTTTTTATTTTTTATTTTACTTTTGATGTACCATACTACTATTTATTGGGATACTAGTCTGTTACTAGAGTATTTCTAGCTCCCTTGCTGTCCTCATAGCAAGGATAATATCTTGATTTATAAGAGCATACACTTAAGAGACTTTATTGGACTTATTTTATCATTTTTTGGGGTCTTGTCCATTACCAGTGCTGAATCATCTCCTGCCTCAATTATTACAGTGTATATTTATGGAGACACATTTGTTTTGTATCTATTTTCCTTTACGAATACTTGCATCATAAGATTGAATGTTATTGTACTGTTGATTTTATAAAGATACATTTCTTTGAATCCACTGTTTAGCAGATATACCATCTCTGCTAGAAATACATTCATTTAACATAGTATATCTATTTTTATATGAATATTCTAACTATTGGTATCTACTCCTGGTTGAAGCAATAGATCTTTTTCTTTTTGCTTTCTCTTTCTTCTATATAAGTAATTATGTTTGTACTACATATTTGAACCATACACTGTTGGACCAAAACTACAGACCTATATCAATAGGCCCAAACGCTACATCTGGAGCTAGATTAAAACTACAAACGCTGACCCCATCAAGATTCTGCTCCCTAACGCCATCTTTTCTACTGCATATAAGTGGCTGGATAGGAGAGACTCTGATCTGGGTTGTTCGAGCTGCCTTTCACATTTGGACAATAAGCGCTAGAAACCCATCTATCTCTATTTACAGATACAAACCCTGACCCACATGCAGATACACAGATACAAACACTGACACAAAGGCAGATACACAGATACACACACTGGCACACATGCAGATACATAGATACAAACACTGACACACATGCAGATACACAGATACAAACACTGACACAAAGGCAGATACACAGATACACACACTGACACACAAGCAGATACACAGATACAAACACTGACACAAATGTAGATGCACAAACACACAGATGCAAGCCCTGACATACATGCAGTTGCACACACACGGATACACTCTTTGACACACATGCAGATACACAGATACACACTGACACACATACAGATACACACACTGACACACATGCAGATGAATACAGATACAAACACTGGCACACATACATATACAGGCACACAGATACAGACACTGACACACATGCAGATGCACAGATACACACTCTTACACACACTGACCCACATGCAGATATACAGACACAAACACTGACAAACATACAGATACAGACACACAGATACACATATGGGCACACATACAGATAAACACAAACACACATAAAGATACACACACTGACATACATGCAGATACATAGACACACAGATACAAACACTGGCACACATACAGCTACAGATCCTGACTCGCACACAGATACAGACCCTGATGCACATACAGATACACAGATAAAAACAATTGCACAAACAGATACACACTGACACACATACAAATACATAGACAGACATATACAAACACTGACATAAATACAGACACTAGCACACATACAGATACAATGACACACACAGATACACAGACATACAGATACATGCACTGATATATATATATATATATATATATATATAAAGATAAACAGACATACAGATACACACAGTGACACACATACAAATACAAACACTACATGCATACTCATACAAATACACAAAAACACAAACAGGTCAAACAAAATTTTGGCTTCTGCTGGCTGAGGCCAAAATGGTCCCAGTGCTCTAAAAACCCCAAACTCTTCTTCCTGCACAAAGACATAAGCCATGCACTGACCTCTCTAATCTCCCGCTGCCTTCCACTGTAGCACACAGCACAGGTAAAATTAGTTTGAAGGCCCTCTTCTTAAGTTTTTACCATATTCCCTGAACTCATTCTTCCTGTAACTTTGTGATTGATACCAATATGGACTATTACAGATGAGTCATCCCCAGCCCCTCCCAATAATCCATCCACTCTGTCAGCATCATTCTGAACTCTAGCACCTGGGAGACTGCAAACTGTCCGGTTTTATTAATTAAAAAAGTCCCCTACTACCACAACCTATCTAGCCTTTCTGGATCCCATCCATACTATAAGAGCTATGCCCTCCAGCACAGCCAAACCTGAGCTGATACTTACAGCAGTAAGCCCCTTTCAAGGTTGTCAATCTGCCTCAGTTTTGCAATTTTCTTCTCCACATCTCCAATTTAAGCTTCCAGAAAAGCCAGTTGCTCACCGGCACCCCAAAAAGACTCTTCCAGGCATACATACATCCTGTAGACTGTTCACTGAGTCAAATTACCAATCTTGCTAACACTCATACTTTCCCCACTAAAATAATTCCGAAATTTGAAAGGGTGATCTAACGTCCATTTGTTTGAACTCCTGTGGGTCCAAACGTCTACTTAAAGATGGACCACTTTAAGATAGATTAACAGAGAACCTCTTATTGAGTAAGCTCTGTGAGTTTCTACCGTGGGTTATATAGGTGTACACAAAGTCACACATGTGAAAATTAAGAAACCACTCTCTTAATAACTTAAGCTGAAAAGTGCACGCAGATAAAAAAAAAAGTGTAAACACATAAGCAGCTTTCGCAATGAATAGCATTAAATTATACTTTCCACCGCCAGCAAATAAAAGCAAATTTGCAAGCTCTGTGAGTTGCTACTGTGGGCTACATAGGTGCACACAAAGTCACACAGTTGAAAATAAAGAAAAAAAAGTGGTTAAACCCACATCATGCTGTTCATGGGCAGCATAGTGCGAGTGCATCATTAGATGCAAAAGTGCTGTGAAGCGGGCACTAGGGCAAGGCAGGAAAAGCTTCATCAGTGCTTCCTGCGTGGTTCTGGAGTCTGGGGCAGGGTGAAGAAATCTTTCAGTGGTTAAGCTCCGGCAAGGTGTTTTTTTGGGTTAGGTGAAAACATCAGCTGAGTGTTCTTAACCATTGAGCTAAGCCCAGGGCTAAGCACTAGTCAGTGTTGCAGCATTTTAGGGCCTCAAAACCTGTTCATAAACGGTTTGACTACCTAAACTTGGAAGGTGCAAGGGCACTCCTTGCACCATAACCACTAGAGTGGGCTTGGCATGTTAGCTTAAGTGTATGCTTTGTTTACATATTACATCCTGCTATTTTCTGTTCTGATTCACCTAATAAAAAATAAAAATATATAAAATTACCATAAATATTGACTCTTATCACTACGTTTTAGGTTTATCTAGTATATATGATTGATAGCAGTACTCAAAAATATAAAATTATTATAACATTAATAATATAACCCTCTGCTCTGCTCTGATAAGCCTTGTACCCTTCCAGCTTCTATCAAGCTTATTTAGGTTACAACAGATTTCTCTACAAGGGATTTTGAATATATTAATTTATAAATCTTTATGTAAGTTTTAGCTTTTCAGCTTTCTGAATGTGTCAGACTTATTTAACTTACCATATTACTCAATCATAGAAAGAGAAAACTCTTTATGCCAGTAACAATTCTTTCGAAATGATTTAGTTAGATTCTGAAATGCGTGCTTTAACCGGCGGTGTACTTCTTTCTAATGGACAGGAACTCATTAAACCTGTCATTACAGGTTCACTTTAAAATCATTTCCCACCAATGCATTGAATACATCAAATGTCAGAGAAACACATGACGTATTTAATGTAAAATATTAAAATATAAACTGACCTCCAATCTAGCACCGCCATGTCCTCACTTTCACTGGAGTTACTCTCTTGTGACACTTCCTGTCCACATGTGCTCTCAGGAGAAACCTGCTCTGTGACACTAACACACTGGCTTTGTTGCTGGCTAGCTAGCATCTAAACACAGTGATGTCAGTCACCCCGTTCCTATAATCCCTAGCCAGCACTAAAAGCTAGAGACGTAACAAGCAACCACAGCACATGCCTAATGGTAGCAATATTTGCATAGCAGGAGGTCCGCCGGTGGGAGGTCTCTTCTGGTCTCCTTGTTAGTCAGTTCTCTGGCATAGAGTGTATGCTGAAAAATTAATTGACTGGTAGGTAGAGACCTATTTTTAAATAGGTTTTTCTTACAATCTATACTTTGGTAGCAAAACTGCTACCGCAATGCACAGATATAATTTTATGCTCTTTCACAACGGGGCAATTTCTGACTGAAAAAATATTAGCATAATATGTATTTGAAGCATGGGATGTATAGATAGCATATAAACCTAAGTCATAATACAACAATATAGTTTATATGTTGCTTTGCAGACAAATAGTAAAATTTAAGATTCTATAAATGTATTTTTATTTTTCCCTTATTCTTTCGGCTTTTATAAAAATATCTGGGAACTATTTTTATTTTTCACTTCGTTCAGCCATTAACAAAAATGGAATTGAAAAGCTTTAAATTGTATATAGCATCCTTTAACTTGTAATATTTCACACAGGGTCTGAACTGTTAGTATAAAAGCACCAATGCACGTTTTCTTACATATGGTAGATGTAACAAAAATAGATAAAGAAAATGGTCGAATACCTTGCTAATATGTATTTTAAGGACCCTTAGGCTTACAAAAAATGACAAGAGAATGTAAAATAATGTCTGTATTTGAGCATTAAGCCCACATACAATAAATATACAAATGCATTATTGTCAAGTAATGCTAATCCCTTTAACCCCTTAAGGACTGAGCCAAATGTATACGTTTTGATAAAAAAAAAACATAAACACAACTTGGAATTTGACTATATGTCTGTTTAACCGTAATTCACCTCTTTCATATTAAGTGCACCAACACTTATTATATATCATTTTATTTAGAAGAAATAGGGATTTCATTTAACATCAAATATTTATCTATGAAACATAATTTAATATGAATAAAATTTAAAAAAATGTGAAAAATTAAGAAATGTAAATTTTTTGGTCCTGCATGACATTTTAACTGTGAATTTCATAATAATGTTTGCTTTTACTGCAATAAAATACACATATTTGTACTGAGCGATGTCTCAAGTGTAAAACAGTACCCCATATGTACAGGATTTATGGTGTTTTTTGAAGTTACAGAGTCAAATATAGAATGTTACATTTTTCCATTTTTTCACATTGAAATTTACCAGATTGGTTATGTTGCTTTTGAGACCGTGTGGAAGCCCAGGAATGAGAATTACACCCATAATGGCATACCATTTGCAATAGTAGACAACCCAAGGTATTGCAAATTGGGTATGTCCAGTCTTTTTTTTGTAGTCAATTAGTCACAAACACTGGCCAAAGTTAGCGCTGATATTTGTTTGTGTGTGAAAAATGCAAAAAACTAATTTGAACACCATTTTCACGCACTTTCCAATTTTGCAACACATTAGGAAACAAATTCCCTCTTGAACCCAGAATGGCAGTCAGACCTTCCTCAAGAAGCTATTACTCCACAAATTAAAAATTATATCTCTGAATATTATGTTTTTGGAAGTTTTCACCCAGTTGCAGTTTAAACATTTGTAAAACCACCCCAGCAGATAATTCCACACCCTTATTGTTCTTACTGTAAAAAAAAATAAAAAAATACTTTGCCTTCAACTAAATCTCCTTTCTTCTAGTCTAAATGTGTGGCCTTGTGTCCTATGTATAGTCCTGTTTATGAATAGATTTCCAGACAATGGTTTATATTGGCCCCAAATATATTGATATAATCCTATCACTTACCCTATGAGGTGCAGTTTTTCTGAACTATAGAGATTTAAATTTGTAACCTTTCCTCATAACTAAAATATTTAATTTCCTTTAATTCGTGTTGTTGCCCGCCACTGAACTTTTTCTAGTGCCATAATATCCTCCTTTACATCATGTGCCCAAAACTGCACAGCATATTTAATGTGTGGTCTTACCAGTGATTTACAAAAGGGCAAAATTATATTTTCATCTGCAAATAAATGTCCATTTTTATACATTACAATACCTAACTCTTTACCAACTGCCGATTGACATTGCACATTGTTGCCAAGTGTGTTGTCTATAACAATTTTTGAATCCTTCTCGTGTGTTGTTATCCCTAATTCACTACTCTTTAGGGTGTCAGTTGCTTGTGCATTCTTTACCCTGATGTGCATAAATATGCATTTATCTTCATTATATTTCATCTGCCATTTGCCCAGTTCCTCAATCTATCTAAATCCCTCAGCAGCGAAGTAATATCCTGCTCACATTGTATTACTTTACAGAGTTTTGTGTTATCTGCAAATACTGAAAAATGGCTTTCAATGTGTATTTCAAGATCATCTATAAATATGGTAAAGAGAAGTGGTCCCAGAACAGAACACTAAGGGACACTACTTACAAATTTTGTCCAGCTTGAGAATTTATCACTAATGACAACTCTGTACTTTAAGTCAATGTTTTATCCAAGAACAGGAATTTTCATCTAGATTAATTTATTTTAGCTTGAACACTAAAATTTTGTGTGAAACCATATAAAACGCCTTTGCAAAATCCAAGTAGATCACATCCACTGCAACACCCAAGTAGATCTCACAGGCTATTTACCTAAGGATATTTTAAAACATTTTACATAGCCATTTAACTGTAAATATTTGTACTTAAATTATGGATTTTGTTTTCAGGGGGTTTGCCATACTTTGTGAACATGATGTTTGCTACTCTTGTTGAAAAATAACATATTGTGTTCAGTTGAAAAAAAACACATTGTGTTCAGCCACATTTTCCGAGTCCAGCAATACCGACAATGATTTTTTGCCACTATCCTATGAATCTATAGTTCCACATAAGAGACTTGACCATTTACATTTTTGCAGCTAGAATTTTGAGAGATGCATTTGATAGGCTGATGTCTCATTTTGTGGCATTTTATCAGTTTGACTTTTGAAATTACACCCAAGTATCTCATATGGCATATATTGTGCCCTAATGTGGTGCCATTATTTTATATCAAAGTTTATGGTAAAAGTATTTCTAATGTTATGGTATTATTTTACCATTATCATAACCCTAATCTTAATCTTAGCCATAGCAACAGTGTTCCAAAAATTCCCTTTGTAGAGGATTCCATTGCTGTTCTTAAACCTTATCACAACCCTAGACCCAATTCTAAACATAATCCAAAAACAACCCCTAATACTATGCCTAATCTTAATTAAAACCCTTATATTAGCCTTAATCTTAATCCTTGCAATAGTTTTAGAAGAATTCCCTCTGCTGAGGTCAGTAGGGAAATTCACTTTCAGATTTCAGCTGAGGGAATCAATTGCTGGTCTCAATCCTAATCCAAATACTTACCCTATTCCTCACCTTATTCCTAATCCTAATAATAAACCTAATACTAATTCTAATCCTAATCTAAATCCATAAAAAGGGAATTCTAAGGTAAAACAATAGAGAGTGACAGGGAGATACGCGCCATGCTAAAACTCATGCCAAATACTCTGTGATCAACAATTAAATTTGTCATAGAGTCATGCAGGGAGACCTTATCATGTTCTGCTCACCAGGCCCTGGGGGTGTCTATTGAGCAACTTGCAGTCCTAGCATTACCACAGCTGAGCACAATGGCCCAGCCACTGTGATTTAAATAGATATAGAGGGCTGTGTGCAGCATTTACTTCAATTTAATCCTGTTCACTCCAAGTTGTAGCTACAGGTATTTAAATGCCCATTTAAAAAGCTGTATGCAGTGCTCACATTGAATGCTAAAAGCAGCTAATTTGTCAGTCTGAGGCCACTAAATATGGCCCCAGCCGACAAAGGGGAGACCCAGGATACCTGGGTTTCTCTGGTGTGAGCAGGGATTTAACACTGCTCAGACCAAGCTGCAGCATCAGGGGATTTAAATCACATTTAAAAGGATTTGCTTCTTTTGCACCCTGCATACATTGTCAGTGTGGAGTCACTAATTCTGACCCTAACTGGCAGAGGGGAACAAGAAGGGAAACAACCCATGCTGGTAAAAATACTTAATGATGGAATTATTCTGTTTGGGGTTGTTAAGGGAAGGACAACCATGACGGAATAATTTCATCATTATTCCTTAAAAAGTTAAAATACTAAAGTAAAACAAAACTGAAATAGGCAGAAATCAATACAATCACCTTGATAAAATTATTTTCTCTTTTCACATAAAAATATATATTTGAAATGATTTCCAAATGAAATTATTTACATGCATTTAAATGTCTACAGCTGCATTTAAAATTCTATTTTAATTTTTTTCTCGATTTCCCTGTATTTAATCTGTCTGCATCTTTATGCAGTTATGGCCTGTGAATTTGAACGGTGAAACACAAATCTGGTAATGAGGAACTTTTGTCATGACGGAGTTACATACACAGAGACAAATCTACAGAACATATTTTTTCCTTTGTATGCTTCAGTGGAAGAATTTATGTGTGTGGGGGAAGAATTTGAGACACAATACCAAGTGATGCATGAGAAAAATTACTCCCAAGAAAAACCAATAGTGCCCAAGCACACCCTTTAGAAGATGTCCTTGAAAAAAAAATGTAACATTGTTATTATTTGTTTGAAAAGTAACGTATTAACCTTAGAATGACTCATAGATGGTTTGCATAGGTAGTGCGTGCATTGAATTGATTTTATAATCTGTATAGTAATCTGTTACTCAATACAAATGGAAATACATAAAGTCAGAAGCAGGACTGCTCTATTTTTAGATTTTGGTAATGTATCCGTGTGTACACTCACTTTAAATGTGTTTTAATGAACAATACATTACTCAAATAAACCTTTGCAGTCTTTTCATTATAGGCCTTGGGTTAGACTAGTTTTTTTAACAGTTTGGCTACAAGGATTAGAGAAAACTGTGTTGAAAGGGATCTTTCAACACAAAGGTTTCTGGTGGGCCACCCCAGGCTAGGTATTGATTTATTTTGAGGTTTGTTGATAGAGAACGGAATTTCAAGTGGGGTTTATTTTTATTAATCTGTTTATGGCCTTGATTTATATCTAAAATATAATTAATATCAGCAGGAAATATAAACATACATTTTATTAAGTAAAAACATTTTTTAAAAATCTCTTTACTAAGGGTATATCTGCACAGTAAAAATTAACACAGCACACATAATAAACAAGATAATAATTTTATAACATGACAGGAGGCTTCGTATTTGCTTAAGTCTCTTTACTAGAACTCTACAGCAGCACAGAAAAACAACCAATCAGAAAAAAGTTAGGTACTATAAAACTCCCCTTCCCATGCATCATTTCCTCTTTATTTGCTGCTCCGCAGTCAGTACAGGTCAGAGTACCACTGCCTCCTGCTAATATTAGTTGGGGGCATTAGGATTTAGTATGACTTATTTATGATTTATATTTATTATTCTAGTTATCATATTATATATTTTTTTTTATATATATATATATATATTTTTATATTATATTTCGTTGTCATATTATATATTAATTTTTTATATATACATTTTGTATGTTATATTTAATTTTCATATTATATATCTATTTTATGTTATATATATAATGGGGTTTCAGGAGACTAGCCTTTTGGCTACCTCCTCTGATCCCCTGAGCTCCAGAGTGAGCCTTTTGGCTACCTCCTCGGATCCCCCGAGCTCCAGAGTGAGCCTGCCGGTTCCCGGGGTATCTCGCGGTCGGACGTGAGTACCCGGCGGCCGGACCGCTCACACACGTGGCCACCTCGCTGCGCGGCTCCTCCTGCAATGAATCTACTGGATCCGGACCACGGTACCAAATGAGATTAATACTCAGAGGTAAACGGGGGAGACTCCCGCTTATTTACACACACTCCTGGGGACGGTACGGCTATCGGATGAGCCTCAGGTTTTACCAGAGTGCAGGTTTTAGTATATTCTGCGCTATATAAAACAGGCAATTGCATTCTGTTTTAGATATCAGGATCATTGTGAACAAACTGAGCACACATTTTTTCCCATATCAAGATGACATGAGATACTGAGACCTTCATGGAGCAAACGGGCACTGCCTTGCTCGAGTTACAAGACTAGGGAAGACCCACTAACCGGTCTGCAGGCACACCGAACACATGGAAAGACCGGAAACCCCGGTTGACTTGAGTTCCCTGGTCGTTACAATCTTGGGATAAGATGACAGGATTCCCCCTACCCCTCTGAACACATATCTGGAGAACATGGTTCAGAGATGGAGGACCCTTCGTCTATACTCTATATTCCTCACGGGAGCCGTCTTGGTTTGGGTTCTCGCTAAACGATTTTTCAACTACCTTCAAGGGGACCTACGAGACTCTATGGAGGTACCCGGTGTGCCCCGACTCCTACACGGACATCAAAGTCGGGTAGCAACCTACAGCTGGAGTACGGCTCAGGATGTGTAGCAGACTCAGATAGGACCTCCGACATTCTCAAACGGGACAACACATGATTCGGACGGTTGAAGCTAGACCCTTGTTTTTTCATTATATCTACTCTCTGGAGTCACCTGTCGTGAGCAAAATGACTTTACGCCTTGCCTGTGTATTGGAGAACGCTATGTGTTCACAGGATTCCAAGCTA
Source organism: Pelobates cultripes (assembly GCA_933207985.1). Lineage (NCBI taxonomy): Eukaryota > Metazoa > Chordata > Amphibia > Anura > Pelobatidae > Pelobates > Pelobates cultripes. Next base: position 106,387,694 of record OW240918.1, on the reverse strand, counting down.
AGAAGGGAGGTATCCCTCTATAGGGAGACTTTGACTTCGGTTATCGAACTCACATTTCTGGGTCCCTTGACTTAGGGCCTACTCTGGGAGATAAGTGCCCGAACAGTCAGAGGTATGGGGACCTAGGGATCTCATTATATTATACCCCTATCTTGCAGGTGGCATGTAGACCAGGAACCCCTACACGGGTTTTCACAGGTCGGGTATGGAACAGGATCGTACTATGGGTAATCGGATTATTTCACTCTCTCACTACAGTACGTGAGGACTCTTCGTTGTTATACTGGTCCTAATCACCATTGGATCCGTACATCTTATCACTCTCAGGTGATGACATATCTGGATGGAAATCTCAACTCCGGTTTACGTTTCCTATCCCTTTGAATATTTCCGGGACTCACAATTGCCAGAATAGTCGACCACCACTACACCACACAAGTTCAGTTTGGGATCCTGATTGGACGTTCTTTTGGAGTCCTTTCTCTACCGCAGCCGAGGATTACACAGTCCATTTGGAATATTGGAATCAATTAGGATACAGCTAGTTTGACCACACTCTTGCCGGCATAATAAACTTATTCTTGGATGAGACATCTCACCGGGTAGGCCATGAGGGAACGGAAGATCCTACTTGGTTATATTACGGAATTGGTGGTGGATTTGGGAGCATTTTTTGGAATTGGAGATCTACCTGCAAGGACACATCGCCGGTTGACCCTGACAAGATCGGAGAAGCCACCTTACACATCAAGAGTCAAGACATGGTGACAGTTTCCTCTCGCAGCCCTAAGTCCGCAAATGACCTTCAACATTTTACAACTACAGGAAATGGCTAATAGGTCAACTGGCAGCTCATGGACCGGCTACTAAGAAACAGGTTGCAATCCCACGTACAATGGATCTATCAACGGATGGTGTTTTTTCCGTATTTGGGATGCTTCGTCAGCTGGCATCTTCATCGATCCAGCTACTGTCATTTATCGCAGTTGGAAAGTCCATTTAGGATTGCTCTGATATCTCCAGGAATAGGTACCAGTGAAACAAACAGCGTTGGATTTGTTGACTGAGCGTTAAAACAGCAAATACAAAGCCTCCTGTCATGTTATAAAATTGTAGATTATGCTAGCTTTAGTGTACCTATAATCTGACAGGAGGCGAGTATTTCCCACCCATTCTTATCCCTCCCTTGTTAACTTTTAATAGTTTGAGTCCATCAGGTACGTATGCAACTCTGCTTGCTGTCTCTGCTACCTGTCACTTTTTCTTATGTCTGTTTTTCATAAGTAGGGTTGGGATCTATGCAGGTTATGGTAAAATTTTGGTTATTGCATTGGGTACCTATATGCTTGTTCAAAGTACATTTCATTGGCTAACCAACCTGTTCGACTCTGTTTTCTTTTGTTTCAGTTTACAGTCCATCAACACTATCTGGTTCGACAGCTCTTCTCGGATGGTGGACGTGGTCGTTTTCATTATATCTAGGACTTCGTTTCTTCCCCATTATATTTTCTGTATTTTGTTCTGTCTTGTCACAGCTTTAAAGACAAAATGATGCATGGGAAGGGGAGTTTTATAGTATCTAACTTTTTTCTGATTGGTAGTTTTTCTGTGCTGCTGTGGAGTTCTAGTAAAGAGAGACTTAAGCAAATACTCGCCTCCTGTCATTAATAAAATTAAGATTATAGGTACACTAAAACTAGCATAATCTACAATTATAAGAAACAGTAGCAAATAGTTGAATTTACTATTACAACTTCTAAGTTAAAACACTGTATCAAATAGGGCAGGTACAGCTAAAGTGTAATATAATGAGTTGAAAGTTACAGCACTAGTCACCACTAGTCATCCATATACTGGATAGACACCAGGTCCAATTTCCAGAATCCTAGATGAATCATTAGGTTAGTGGAGTGCTTGTTGTCAGGTAAGGATCCCTCCTCATGGCTCCAGTGATTAAATAAAATGCAAATACAGTTGCAACAATAATTAGCTCAAAGTATGCATAAAAAGGAGCGCCACAAAAACATAGGCTCTGCCTTCAACGCAAATCGGTATATTTAAAGTTGGTGGTGTATAAGTAAGACCTGTTGCAGTGCGTGCATGAATAGATGTGCAGTGTTCTTATCAACGTGCTTCATCCCATGGGACTAAAGCAAGATTTCCATGCAACACTATAAAGTCACATTAAAGAGAAATATGGTTTAATTATATTGGTCTAAACCAGTAGATAAATATTGCCCATTTCAGGGTAATATTTTAAAGCAGCTGGACTTAATAAATGGATCAGGTGCGCATGAATAATCATCTGATAAATGTTCTTTGGGAGCACAATTATTGTCTTTTTTAATGACTAATCATGTTAGTCATATAATAAAAGCATCTAACGCTTCCTTTGTACTAAGGTATGGGTCATATTGACCCCCATTAGACTTGGAGATTTGTTCTAGAGTGAACTTTTTTTTAAATCATATTTGGGACGATCAAGTAATTAGAAAAAAATTGTTTTCCAAACTACCATGTGCCAGAATCTCACGCTTATATTTAATTTGTGATTCAAAATGTCGTTCCTGGCACCAGAAAAATGATGATGATGAAATGGAGAAGGGTTTTTGGGGGGCAGGAGTGGGGCAAATAAGCAATGTAGCTTAAGAGAAAAAAGGAGGAGTAATAAAACATCTATAACGGGGATACAGCGTATGGACGGTACAAATGTTTTTAGAAGAGCATAGATTCTCTAGCCATTGTTACAAAGGACTACACACAGTGCTCTTAAACTTTGAAAAGTTTGAAATTTACAGGAACTGTCCTTTTGTAATTTTCTGTAATTTACAATATATGTATGTGAGGGCAACCTAATTTCAGCTGGATGCATGGTCGAATTATGTTATTTTCATTTTTTTTTTTTTTTTTTTTTTTACACACAACTTTTCACACTGGGTTGCACAGTATGGGGAAATATCACCCTGTGTTTAGGAAGACAAGATTACAGATTACAGGGAGTGCAGAATTATTAGGCAAGTTGTATTTTTGAGGATTAATTTTATTATTGAACAACAACCATGTTCTCAATGAACCCAAAAAACTCATTAATATCAAAGCTGAATATTTTTGGAAGTAGTTTTTAGTTTGTTTTTAGTTATAGCTATGTTAGGGGGATATCTGTGTGTGCAGGTGACTATTACTGTGCATAATTATTAGGCAACTTAACAAAAAACAAATATATACCCATTTCAATTATTTATTATTACCAGTGAAACCAATATAACATCTCAACATTCACAAATATACATTTCTGACATTCAAAAACAAAACAAAAACAAATCAGTGACCAATATAGCCACCTTTCTTTGCAAGGACACTCAAAAGCCTGCCATCCATGGATTCTGTCAGTGTTTTGATCTGTTCACCATCAACATTGCGTGCAGCAGCAACCACAGCCTCCCAGACACTGTTCAGAGAGGTGTACTGTTTTCCCTCCTTGTAAATCTCACATTTGATGATGGACCACAGGTTCTCAATGGGGTTCAGATCAGGTGAACAAGGAGGCCATGTCATTAGATTTTCTTCTTTTATACCCTTTCTTGCCAGCCACGCTGTGGAGTACTTGGACGCGTGTGATGGAGCATTGTCCTGCATGAAAATCATGTTTTTCTTGAAGGATGCAGACTTCTTCCTGTACCACTGCTTGAAGAAGGTGTCTTCCAGGAACTGGCAGTAGGACTGGGAGTTGAGCTTGACTCCATCCTCAACCCGAAAAGGCCCCACAAGCTCATCTTTGATGATACCAGCCCAAACCAGTACTCCACCTCCACCTTGCTGGCGTCTGAGTCGGACTGGAGCTCTCTGCCCTTTACCAATCCAGCCACGGGCCCATCCATCTGGCCCATCAAGACTCACTCTCATTTCATCAGTCCATAAAACCTTAGAAAAATCAGTCTTGAGATATTTCTTGGCCCAGTCTTGACGTTTCAGCTTGTGTGTCTTGTTCAGTGGTGGTCGTCTTTCAGCCTTTCTTACCTTGGCCATGTCTCTGAGTATTGCACACCTTGTGCTTTTGGGCACTCCAGTGATGTTGCAGCTCTGAAATATGGCCAAACTGGTGGCAAGTGGCATCGTGGCAGCTGCACGCTTGACTTTTCTCAGTTCATGGGCAGTTATTTTGCGCCTTGGTTTTTCCACACGCTTCTTGCGACCCTGTTGACTATTTTGAATGAAACGCTTGATTGTTCGATGATCACGCTTCAGAAGCTTTGCAATTTTAAGAGTGCTGCATCCCTCTGCAAGATATCTCACTATTTTTGACTTTTCTGAGCCTGTCAAGTCCTTCTTTTGACCCATTTTGCCAAAGGAAAGGAAGTTGCCTAATAATTATGCACACCTGATATAGGGTGTTGATGTCATTAGACCACACCCCTTCTCATTACAGAGATGCACATCACCTAATATGCTTAATTGGTAGTAGGTTTTCGAGCCTATACAGCTTGGAGTAAGACAACATGCATAAAGAGGATGATGTGGTCAAAATACTCATTTGCCTAATAATTCTGCACTCCCTGTACAAATAAAAAGTTTGTAAAAGTGATGATAATTGTCTTTTCCACATGCTGTAGAATCTGAAACATTAGCTGCACCTGCTACAACTGGCACAAGTAGTTCACACATTGTCAATATCACCATTATTACCACCAATACTACTAACACTAATAATACCACCACCATCAACCTATCGAAGTGTTTTTAATAAACCCTTGATCAGTGGAGTACCCATGGAAAATTGATCTGTGGCCCCCCCGCGCTTACTCGGCGCGGGTCGGGGCCGCAACACATGGTGGCGGGCACCTGGTCGCAGGGGTTGCAGGGCTGCGACCCCTCGACCGCGGTATGCACACACACTTAAAGGACCACTACAGACACCCAGATCACATCAGCTCAATGAAGTGGTCTGGGTGCCAGGTCCCTCTAGTTTTAACCCTGCAGCTGAAAACATAGCAGTTTCAGAGAAACGGCTATGTTTCATTGAGGGTTAATACAGCCTCTGGTGACAGCTGCTAGAGGAGCATAGGAACGTCCATAGGAAAGTATTGAGTAATTGAGTAATGCTTTCCTATGGGCAGTTTAAATGCACGCGCGCCTCTTGCTGTGCATGTGCATTCGGAGCTGAGAGGCGGAGGGATCCCCAACGCTGGAGAAAGGTAAATGCTGAAGACACAAACACACACTTTCACGAACAGACGCATACACACTAGCTAACAGACACACACATTTACTGACAGAGACACACTCAGCGACAGACATACATACACACTCACTTACAAAACATACACTTTCACTAACACACACACACTAACACAAACACTAACACAAACACACAAACACTAACACACACACTAACACACAAACACACACACAAACACACACTAACACACACACACTAACAAACACACATTTTTTTTAAATTTAATCCCCCCAGCCTCCTTACCTTTTGGAGTGCTGGGGGGATTCCCTGGGGTCCAGTGGTGCTGCTGGGCGGGTGGGCTGTCTGGGTGGCCGGCGCGCGAGGGAAGTCATCTTCCAGCTCCGGTATCAGTGCGGTGCGCGAGGGAGCTGAAGAGGAAGCACAGAGGGGAGAGTGCTCCCTCGCGCGCCGGCCACCCAGACAGTCCAGCAGGGCCAGCCGGGCCAGCCTCGGAGGGGCCCTGAGGTGGCCGCCTCCTGGGCCGCCAAGGAGAAGAGGTTGGCCCTGTGGGTACATACCAGGTCGCAGGGGCGGCCGGGCCCCCTGGTGGGCCGGGCCTGGTCGCAGCCGCGACCCCTGCGACCCTGGTATGTACGCCACTACCCTTGATGAAATGCATTAGTTTTTTACCCTGTGTATGGTTTTAATGTTTATATTCAATCAAATTAGGTTTTCAGCATACTCAGACCTTCCTGATTTTACCTTGAAGATTTTATCTGAAGGATTCTCACAGTGAATTTCTTGGTGGGTAATATACTACCCATGCTATATGGATTGAACCAAACCTATTTTGCTATGCATCTGTGAGTATATATTCTTTTATTACTATTTTTTTTAAATTAATTTTAAAACAGAGAACACTATATTCTGTTTTATTTTCATTCCATACCGGTAAATTCTTGCTACTACATTACTCTGCACCCAAGCGAAAACCACCTACTGTTTGAAAACAGGAACCACATCCTGGCCCTAAAAGTCCTTCACCAAAAAACTAGGAGAACAAACATTTCCACAGGCGGAGATTGTACTGCCCATGCGTAAATATTCGGAGCTTATTACAATCTCTTACAATCTATAAGTGCATTATTTTACTGATAATATTAAAATACTGCAATATATTCACTTTTCTGTCCTCCTGTTTTCCATAAATGTTTTCTATTGTGCGTTTTCAGGCAGGTTTGGTAATACATTAATTGCCCCTCATAAAACTGGGATTTCTGCAACAACCAGATACTCCTCAGAGGGCTGGCTTAGATAAGTAGGAAAAAAAAAAAAATATATATATATATATATATATATATATATATATATATATATATATAATTCCTGATTAAACCTAAAGAACTTGGTAATCCATTTTAGAGTCAAATCAAATTTTTTGTGAATTTTCATTTTCCTTACAAAAAGCTATTAGGACAGAAAGTCTGGTACTTTGCTAGTCCAGTGAGTATTTATGTTTTCTGTTAATTTTCTCCCTTTTTTAAAATCAATTCCTAAATGTATTCCTAAACCCTATAGTGTTAACACCACCATCTAACCCCCCTGGGTCCCTCATGCCTCCATCAATATTGTAAAAATCTTACTGTATTCAAGCCTGAAGCTGTAAATCTGCATGCTGTTAGACTCAAAAAAACAAGCAGTCTGCTGACATGTGGTAGCCTGATCCAATCACAGTGCTTCCCCATAGGATTGGCTGAGACTGACAAAGAGGCAGATCAGGGGCAGAGCCAGCATGATTCAAACCCAGCCCTGGCCAATCAGCATCTCCTCATAGAGATGAATTGAATCAATTAATCTCTATGAGGAACGTTCAGTGTCTGCATGCAGAGGGAGGAGATACTGAATCACAGAATGCTGTGCACAGTGCTGCCCTGTGCTCTGCTGACAGCAGATCTGAGTGGATGGAGGCATATTCCAACTCCAAAGACCCTCTGGTTCACTCTGAGTGACTGCAACTGGAGGTGTTCCTAGCTTTCAATGTAAACACTGTATTTTATTATAGTTCTCACCTGAACAACCTCATTAAGCTGAAGTTGTTCATGTGACTATAGTGTCCCTTTAAATTGTTCCAAATGTTTTTCTTGTGTTGCACTCACTTTGTGGAGAGTACATTACTTTACCCAGTGGACTATTTTGGATTTGTAGAAAACTAGGTATAATTTATATTACTTTGCAATTGGTATGGAACATGTTATTTAGGTTTAATTGTTCCCACATTAAGAGATAAAGAATTATGCTCCTGTCACTGAAGAAATAAATGCTGCATTTCAAATAACATGTTAGCAGCCTATAAGGGTATTGATAACCAATTTAGAAATGTTGGGAGACTTTATTTTCTTAATTTGTATAGGTTTGTGCCATTAGCTAATAATCATAATGAGTCGGTACAATTATTAGATGAAGTGCTTTAAAAAAACATGAGAAGCAATAAGATTGCGTAATACTAAACAGATTAAATTAGTAGCTTTGCAAAACAGAATGACTTTAGACAATATATTAACATCAAAGGGAAAACGTGTACATTAGAAAATTAGGATTTCCTTTTTTACATATTCATCATTTATTGTAAAATATGTAGAGTATAGATAAAAAAAGAAACATAAGGATACACAGTGAGAGCCAGCAGGTACCTCTGTAAATTGATTACTAATTTAAGCTGAGCTTGATAAATAGCACAGCTATTCAGACTTTGAAAGTAAATACAGTGACTATAGGGATACGTAAATCCCAGAGTTGACTGTGGAGTAAAGGGGGGCAGATGGACAGGTAGACTAGCTATGGTTGCTAATTCTAGATACATTTTCAGTTCTGTTGTAAAGAGAAGACATAAATTACTCCATGCTATAGATATCCTCTACTTTAAAAAGTCATAAGTAAACGGTACTAACAGTTGCTGGATTACACATGGGATTGATAACTTTCCTGCATTAAGAAACCTTTTGTAAGGGACTCATAGGCGTGCGCAGCCTATTGCATTAGGGTGTGCACCCTAAAGCACAAACACCCGCTGTGTGTGTGTGTGTGTGTGTATGTATCTATATATATATATATATATATATATAGATACATACACACACACACACAAACACATACACTGCTGTGTGTGCTGTTAGTGTGATGTGTGTGTGAGGGTGCTGTTAGTGTGATGTGAGGGTATTTGTGTGTGTGTGTGTGTTTGTGTGTGAGGGTGTTTGTGTGTGTATGTTTGTCCTGTGAGGGTGCTGTTTGTGTGAGTGTCGTGTATTTGTGGGGCAGCTGTTTGTGTGTGTGTTTGTGAGGGTGCTGTTAGTGTGCTGTGTGTGAGGGTGTTGTGTTTTTTTTTAAAGGTGCTGTGTGTGTTTGTGAGGGTGCGGTTAGTGTACTGTGTGTGTGTGAGCTGTATGTGTGTAGGTGCTGTATGTGTGTGTGCTGTATGTTTGGAGGGATTTGGCAGATTAGTAAATCCTTGCTGCCATGTGCCATCCCTGGTGGTCCAGTGGAGTGTGAACTCTAGCCTGCGGGGCTATAGTTAACTCTCGCGAGATCTGAGCGTTGCCGCAGCAACGCTCAGATATCGCGAGAGGAACCTGGCGGAGCTTCTGTCTAGAGCTCCCTGGGTCCTCTCCTGCCTCCCTCCATGCTGCTGTGGGCCGGTGAGGTAGATCTTTGGTCTCCCCGCCGGCCCATGGAGGCTTAGAGCAGAGCCGGCACTCAGATAGCGCCGGCTCTGTGTGTGTGTGTGTGTGTGTGTGTATATATATATATATATTTATATATATATGCGTACACACACACACTCACAGACACACACACACATACACTCACAGACACACACAGACACACTCACACACACATTCACAGACACACACACACACACTCACAGACACACACACACAGACACACTCACACACATTCACAGACACACACACAGACACACACTCACAGACACACACTCATACACAGACACACAAACACACACACACTCAGACACACACACACACACTCAGACACACACACACTCACAGACACACACACAGACACACACTCACACAGAGACACACACTCACACACAGACACACACTCACACACAGACACACAAACACACACTCACAGACACACACACACTCACACACACAAGAACAAATTATTATATTTTAATAAAAAACAATGTCCACCCAGCCTCCTACCTGGAGTGCTGGCGTGGACTTGTCCCTGGGGTCCAGTGGGACGGGCGCCTCTCTCGGCAGCTCAGCCGCGGCGAGGGAGCTGTGTGCTGTCTGCTCTCTGCTCCCTCTCGCCGTGCGGGCTGTCTGCTGTAGCTGGGAGCCGGAATATGACGTCATATTCCGGCTCCCGGCATCAGCGCGCGGCGAGAGGGAGCAGAGAGCAGACAGCACACAGCTCCCTTGTAAGGACTAGAGCTCCCAGGACTGAGTGTCATCCAGTGCCTGGGGGTTGCTAGAGCAAGTTCCCCATCCAGCTACAGGAGGGAGCGGTACCAGGACCCCAGTCAAGCCACGGCGACTGTGGGCAGAAGTGCTGCGGTTTGTCCCCTGTTCCAGTTAGGCTTCGGTCCTTGGGGGAGGTACCCAGCCAGGAGTACAGGGAGCTCCATTACATTAGGGTACCAGCTTATAAAAGTGTCAATTCACCTTGAATTCGGTAGTTTTATAAAGTGACAAGAAGGGGCCAGACTATTAACCCCTAAATCTTAAAGAGACACTGTAATTACTTTATTTGATTAAAGTATTCATTGTGCTTAAAGTCCACTGGCTCCATCCTTCTATTCATCATTAAATTGTTAATGTGTTAATGCTAAGGGGACCAGGAGCCCATCTCATCTATACTGCTTCGGCTAATGAGGAACCATCAGCCTGTGCAGCAATTGGAAGCTATGACTGGCTAAGAATGTCAGCTGAACACTTTCATCATATCACAGCACCCATTGCTGGTATGATTTTGCATGACTAGAAGGAAGTTTGTAATATCTTCCATAGCCATAGCTAAAGTAAGAGCTGGGCTGTGGCAAGCCAGGATCCTTTATTTAGTGTTACACTATATCCAATGCCATTAAATAAAATGGTCAATGCATACAATATCCATTTAAGTACTTTATGGCCTTGTGAAATACCTTTAACATTATCCCTTACTTAGGCTCCTCTAATGTATAAATTGTTTGTTTGTGGGTTCCTTATCTCAAAATTACTTTGCATTTATGAATCTTTATTGAATCTCATCTGCCATTTTCCTGCCGGTTCAATTTATCCAAATACCTTTGTAAAGAAGTGATATCCTGTTCAGTCTGTATTGCCTTATTTCGTTTTGTGTTATCAGCAAACACTGACTCATAATTTTCAATGCCCATTTCAAAATCATCCATAAACAGATTATAGAGAAGTTCTCCACTTCAAAGTTCTCTCCTTATCACTTTGAACAACTTTTCTAACATTTTTAATTACTGTCTGCACTCATTAAGCTAGTCTTATTAAAGAAGAATAATGCTAATCTAAACCAAGAACCTTTGCTGTAAAACTATATCAAATACCCTATAAATATCCTGCCTAACCATGATCAATAATAATGTTCATCTTTTCAAATTTTTATATAATGTAATTAAAGATTCATTCCTGACACTGCAGTCTTGAAATGGCTGTTTAGGTGTCGGGCCCCTCTCCATTCTCCGTAAAAAAGTGATTTAACACACCTTTTCTCCCATGCCTTGCCAGTCACCTGCGGCTGGCCGTGGTCATAATGCTACGAGTGCCCTTGTATCCCCCTTTCGCTGTCCTCCGTTGTCCCCCATTGTAAGGAGTCAAACTGTTTTAGAACAGTTTGATTTTTCATCTGTCATCTGCCACGTATTGATCTCGAGATAAATCTTTGCCGAGCTAAGCCTGGCTGACGTTCTTCGCCAATGCACTAGCCCAGAGCAGGAACTTACATTTCTCACTGAGCAGTAGTGGAAGCAAGGAGCAGCGCCTTGCAGACCCAGGTAAGTAGTCACACTGTGGACTGTAATCAAAAAGGCAAAGCCACATTTCGACCTACTAAAAGGTCTTTATAAAGCTTGATAAAGACCTCTTAGTAGGTTGAAACGTTACTTTGCCTTTTTGATCCAATAATCCTGCCTGTGGCTTTAATTTCCATGAGTGCCTGAAGATCTTTCCTGGTCTCTGTCATACATGTTTTGAATTTGCTGGTCCTGGTTCGGTTCACCCAGTTTTTAGTGGATTTTAGTGCGGTTCCTTTTTTCTGTTTCACAGTGATTGGCTATGGGACAGAATGATGTCAGCAGCTCAGCTCACCCTGATTACTTATTGGCTGCTTATGTACTTAGAGTACATCTAATAAAAATGTATTGTGAAAGACGAAACCTGGCTAAGAGTTCAGGGTTATGCTACAGAAAGCTAAAACATTTGTAATTTTTTTAACATAACAAATAAGTTTTTAATATGAAAAAACCACAGCATGGATATGAGACCAATTTATATTAAATGTACTTACATTATGTTGGTGCAGGAGTATGATTGGAGTGCCCTTTTAAATAAATACATTCGTGCATATGGCTAACAAATGAAATCAAATAAAAAGAATACATTCACTGAAAACTTTCATTTATATCCAAAAATAGACAAAATCAACATATATTTTACATATTATACACTAATGTGTACACAATTATTCATTACAAACATATTGTTTGAAAATGGCTTAATAATATAGGATCAAATCATGAAGAAATTAAAAAAAATGAAAAAATAAAAATATGAAAAAAAGTATGACAAATAAAATAAAAATATAACTACCAAGGTACAAAAATGTATATTAAATACTGAATTTATCCCAAAGGGCTTTATAGTGTAAAAAAAGGATCAACTTAACTTCCTGGTACTCTAGACTGGATTCCCTGAAATAATAATATTATCACAATCAGGTCACTATTGTTGTGATTCACAAAATGTTTGGCAACCAACGCTACTTTATATTCAATACATATATCTTCAATATGTTTCCTAAAATGGGATTTCAGGGTGCAAAATTTGTGTCTTACATATTGTATGGAATATAGACAACTTGAGCAGATGTACTCATTGTAATAACTCTTACCCTAACACTTTATGACCAAGAAAAATACAGTCTGTTTCTACATCTAAACATGCCATTTGTTGTTAACCAGGTAAGAGCCCTCTGCGGAGACTTAAATAGACTCGGTTAAAGGATAACGCTGAGAATCTTCTAGCAAACAACCTACACTAATTCTATGCTACAAATGCTAATCAATAAATCTAATCTTCCAAGACCAAGTGAGATTATCATATAGGAGTACTATATGATGGACTGCTCTACTCAAAGGACCACTAAATTTATCCAGGCCCTGTCATCTCAGTGAAGTAGCCTGTGTGCAGAGGTCCTGTCCTTTTAACCCTGCAATGTAATCTATTGCAATTTTTTTTTTTTTTTTAAATTTTTCAGACAAGATGCGCTTCCACGACCATGACCGAGTAACAGTCAATCAAATGGGGAGGAAGCCCCCATACGAAAGCATTGATACAATGCATTCCTACGAGGATATTTGGATGTGTGCACAACGCTTGTTGTGCATGCACAGCAAGTCACCAAAGCTACACTACGAGTATTGGATTGGACCAATGATGGAGGTGGACATGAGAAGTAAGCAGTACAGTGGGAGTCTCAGAAATAGATACAATTATTATTATTATTATTATTATTATTTTTCATTACTTTTATTGCACATATGGGAAGAACAGAAGAACACGTAAGTAACAAGGGAGAAGGGCATTAAATCATTAAGAATGCAAACCTGCATTCTAAACACTCTATTGATCCTTGAAAACATTATTTTTTTCAGACAATAAATGATATACACAAGTGATTCATATAATGTTATTATGGTTTTGTTATGCACTGTAAGTAAATATGAATATGTTAGATGTAGAAATCTATAACATTAGAAATATACATAACATTTTTCATATATAATATATGTTGTCTCAATAAACAAGGAAAAACAGTATTTAGAAGAAAGCCATAGATTTACCTTGTGAAACTTGCCATAATAAATAATACATTGGTTTGTTTTGATGTCATAACAACATGATCAAACAAGATCATTTTATGAGCTTCAATACTGCAAACTGCTATAGAAAGAAATATTGTTGATTGCTTTGATTATCGTTGAAATGCTGCCTCATCCAGGGGTGGACATGTCATTTTTTTCTAATAGTTTGTAAATAACCATTATTTTAATAACATCAATACATTTTACTTTCAACTGTTATATTCCATTGCACAGTTTGACAACTAGTTAGACGTAACAACTATTTTAGAGAAAACAAAATATATTAATTTCTGATAATATATCATCTTTTACTTTAAATGTTCAGATTTGATCAATCAATAGTTTTTTAATTAAATGCTTTACAGTGCTACGGTGGTACTTACAGTACCAATAAAATACCTAGAACTAGGTCACTTTATGAGAAATTATTGGATCACATGTACAGGTCGGGGGACTTTGGGGGTTGTAGCCCTGTATATCCACAGTTGGTGGGTACAAAGGGACACTCTAGACCCCTAATGCACTTCATCTAGCTGAAGGGCTTTATGTGCGAAGAGTGTGTCCTCTTTTTATTATTTTATAAAAAAAATGAAGATTTCAATACAAACTTGAGCATTTATAAATGTATATCCTTTTTAAAACTCCTGGTTGTCAGATAACTGGTCCGATTTCCTGGTTTGCTTAGCTCACTGGAGCTAAACGTAAGAGGCAGCAATTACCCAGAGCATCTGCCTTGCAAAGATTTCTCATTGAAATGTATTGAGAAGTCTGTGATTGGACAGCTACAGAAAGTCTGGGCAGGGTTAGAAGGGGGGGGGTTACAAAGGCTGCAGACAAGAGATCTGAAGTTGTTTTTAGATACAACCCCCAATGAAAAAAAATGCATAATTAAATGCATGCATGTTGTCACTGGGGGTATATATAGTAAATAGTGATTTTTCATATTTTTATATTAGGGCAGTGTCCAAATGTTCTTAATGCGTCCGCACTTATAAAAAGAAAGATTAGTAATACAGTGCTTTGCCTCACCACATAGAGGGAGTAAGTGATGTCCCCAAGGTGATTATCAGGAAGGTGGGCTCTGATACAGAACTTTGCTGCCCACCCCTCTTTCAGTTAGGTAGAGTAGCAGGATCATATTGAATACCTGGATATGTTGCATGTGCTTCTTTCAAGCTATATTTTCATTGAGATCCCACAGAGCAACAGAAACATACTGTCCATGGGTTTAGAGGACAGGATATAACAAAGAAAGTCAGGGATATGTCCTAACATATCTCTACCTCTGTGTCAGTGTAAGGGTCATCAAGTCTTTTTATTTCTGCTCAAGCCCCAGGTGTTTCTGGATTCTAGCAATGTTCCTGCCTTGGATTTATTGGATTTATTTAAAGTATTTTGAAGTAATTATGTTTTTTTGATGATGCTGCACAATTCAAATTCTCTGGACTGAATTCATGCATTGAAATTAATTTCCATGAGGAGAATGCATAGTGTGACTTAATGATTTATTTGGCAAGGAAAAGGCTGAATGTAATTTTCAGGAGAAATCTAGGCCAAATTAGAGGAGCATTCATATTAAACTCATCTGAAGTGCAATTAATTGCAATATCTAAATAGCAATTAATAAAATTGTATTTTGTTTAGCCTGTAATAAAATCAAAAGCAACATCTCAAATGGTTAAACATAGTATTTTACAGATGACATTTTTCAAGCATAAATCCTGCATAAGGCTTCTGCACTGTATGGAGTCTTTGGTGGCTTTACCATACATACTAGGTTATTCGTCATATTTCTTCTGTGTAGCGCCATTTACCCAGCGCCAACTAACGGTTTTTGTACTGTGCAAGGCATTTCATTGACCACAGATAATTGAGAATTGTTAGTAGGGCACGTACTGGCACAGTTTGGAGGTCTTGAAGGATGGACAACCTATTTCATTAGCTCAGTGGAGTTGTCAGACAGCTGGGGAGGTTTTCTTATACTTGCTTAAGCTCCATTTAAAAAAGAGAAAAATACCCATTCCTTTTACTTGCTAGATAAAGAGGGGACACTACCTATCCTGTACATAATAGTCCCAACACATGCTAGAATAAAGCCATTATAGCATACATATAGGCCTAGAGACATACAAGAAGAAGAGTGATACTGAAATGATTGGAAAGGAGATAGTGGAGTCCAGGAGTTCTAACGATTGAGGGGACACTCAGGCTTACACTTAGGGTCAATATTCCTAGCCTTTTCCTGCAAAGGACTACCTATCTCTCTACTTCTCCTTACTAATACTTCCCCCAACCTTACTCCCTCTGCTGTTGAAATGATTGTCTGCAGAATCCTAGGATATTTAGATTTAAACTATAGTCCTGTCTAGTAGTTATGAATCCAGGAGTATGCTAGCTCCATTCTCCAGTAATTGGGGATTTGGTGAATTTTGCAACCATTACATAGTTACACAGGCTTAAAAAAGATTTGCGTCCATCAAGCCTTTCTCAGATCTGTTTCTATTTATTCAAAAGAAGGCAATGAAACAATTTGAAGTGCTTTTCATTTTTGCATCAAAATAGGAATGGCAGTGAGATCTTTCCTTGGATGAAGAAGCTGTTACCCCAAATATTAAAGGGATACTCCAGGCACCCAGACCACTTCTGCCCATTGGAGTGGTCTGGGTGCCAACACCCACTACCCTTAACCCTGCAAGTGTAATTATTGCAGTTTTCATAAACTGCAATATTTACCTTGCAGGGTTAAGTCCTCCTCTAGTGGCTGTCTACCAGGAAAACTTATAATCTTTGAATATTGTTTTTTGCAATAATTAATCTAGTCAATGTTTAGAAAGCTTTACAGACTGTGATAAAACCACTTCTTCAGGCAGACTCATAACACTCTGATTGGTGGATTAAGTAACCAATCAGAGAGTTATGAGTCAAATTACACAGCGTGGGAAAATTCCAAAGAACTTTTCCACGCTGTGTAAATTGACACAGAGCACTCTGAATGGTGGATTTCAAACCAACCAATCAGAGTGCTGTGACAGGTAAATGTAGAGACTTACCTGTCAGTCTCTTCATTTACCTGTAAGAGCACTCTGGTTGGATGGCTTAAACCCACCAATCAGAGTGCTCTGAGCCTAATTGCAAGGCGGGGAAAGGCTTTATAAGCCTTCCCCCGCCCTGCAGAGCTCAGTCTGCGCAGAGCCTTCGCCGGGTGAAGATGGATTATTTTTTTTTGCGCTCAGGTTTTTTTTTTATTTTTTTATTGAGTCGTTATTATGGATTTTTATTTGGCCTTTTTTGGGGCTGAAAAAAGAAGATTTTAGAAGAAAGAAAACATCAAATGGTAAGTTTATTTTTACAGGTACTTGGTTAAAGGTCCCCCCCTCATTATATTTAGGGTGAGGGGGGTAGGTAGGGGTTCATTTTTTGGGGGTGTTTACTAAGAAGTGTATCTTTCCAATATTTGTTTGAAGATATCACATTTATCCTCCATGCTTTTTTTTCCATAAAAAAGATGCCAGTCAAGGAGTTGCAAAACCGCCCTCATCTTATTTAAAGGGACACTCCAGGCACCCAGACCACTTCTGCCCATTGGAGTGGTCTGGGTGCCAACTCCAACTACCCTTAACTCTGCAACTGTAAATATTGCAGTTTTCATAAACTGCAATAATTACCTTGCAGGGTTAAGTCCTCCCCTAGTCCTCCCACTAGAAGGCACTTCTGGGATCATAGCACGCTGTGTGAGGACCTCCAGTGTCACTAAAATCCCCATAGGAAAGCATTGAAAAGCATTTTCAATGCTTTCCTATGGAGAGGTCTAATGCGCATGCACGGCATTGCCGCACATGCGCAGTAGGTCTGTCCAGCCGGCGGGCAGGATCAGTCTACCCCCCCGGCTGACGTAATAAAGGGGAGGAGCGGCAGCGGAGGAAGAAGCAGCAACCGGGGATGGATGGTGGGAGGGAGAGGGGACCTGCAGTGCCAGGAAAATGGATTGTTTTCCTGACACCGGAGACTCCCTTTAAAATATACCTTTTTACAATTATATATTTTAGCATACCCTATGTGCTTTTTTAGTTTATTTTAAAATACACCAGATTGTGATCAATATTGTCCAAGTATCACTAACCTAGATGTCTGACAAAAGATCAACTTTGTTTGTCATAACCATTCCCGTACAGGCACCACTTCTAGTTGGTGCTTCGACCAATTGTGACATGAAGTTGCCATTAAACAGGTTAGAAAACCTGATTCCCCTTGCTGAACTACTAGTCCCTCTATCCCAATAAATGTCAGGGTAATTAAAATATCCAATAATTAACGTGTTACCCAGGTGTGCGGCTTTCCCAGTTTGCTCTAGCAGCTGTGTATCATCATCAATAGTAGTATTAGGTGGTCTGTAAAAGAGATGGCATTTCTTGCTTTTTTAAGGTGGTTTGCAGCATATTGCAACCAATAACTGTCCTTTAAACTTTTACTTAGGTACCACCAGGCTTTAGGTACATCTCTGCAGGTGAACTAACAACATCTAGCTTCTGAAATCCTGCAGAAATCAAATGCCAATCCTGCCACTCATTCAGAGAGCGTCTGCTGATAATTTTCAATTTATATTAAAAAAAAAAACAAGTAGAAAAAAAAGTGCTAACTTATGTCCTGTAAAATAATAGAAATGTGCAAACAAATGCTGCGCAATATACTGTGCAAAAAAGCAAGCAGCACCTATAAAGTGCAAAAGCCCAATAGATCATACATTTGATGTGACTGTTTCACCAGGAGGTGCTGTGTATGTTTTAACATTGTGAATAAATGATTTCTTACTTCCAGCAGCTGCAGTCTGTTTTTGAGGTACTGACACCCACAGAGGATATCAAGAGCACTTATAGTTAGAGCAGACAGACCTGCTCTTTCCTTGTGAGTGGTACTCCATCTGAATTAATAGTGTGACTTTATATATACTGTATTACACTATATGTGTTTCTCTTCTTTCTTTTTTTTTCCTATGGTGAAATCAGTCATTTAGACATCTGCTATTTGGGTGTCTCAAGTAAAAGATATATTGTATTTATTGTAAATATATATTTTGTAGATTTTTTTACTATATTCAGTTTTGTATTATTTGCACATATACTTGTGTTTGCAGTTTTGCACATTGGCACTTGTATATGCATTGTGCACTTTCATTGGTATTTGCAAAAATTATTGTGTGTAAGTAGCACACAACAGAAGCAAATAAAAAATGTTAAAACTATAGCGCAGTTATATATTATTTAGTTTTGCTGATTAGCATATGCACATAATTGACACTATCTAACCCAGAATTCTTATTCTAGGTTGACTAATTATGCCTCAGTGATGCTGCTGAAGGTGGAGTTACACCTCTGATATTAAAAAGGAATAAACTCTCTGTGTTCAGCATTTCATAAAAAAAATGACACAGTTAAAGCCTCCAAGCACCGTGATCACACCTGACAGCCAGTCGGGGAGGGGTGTAATTTATAAATGTGCAACTTTTATTGTGAAATAAAAAATGAAGACACAACTCTTCACATATAAAGACGTCAACAAGACAAAGCGCTTTAGGTGTTTGGAGTGTTCCATTAATAAAAGAAAAAAAACTCTATCTACAGTATTGTGAATACAAACACTCACATTTAGAATGATGTTGCTGCCATGTAAGTTCGAAGCGGGGGAGTCCGGTGGAGTTCATGAGGGACTGAGAAACAGGCGCTTAAATTAACAAGATTAATCTCAAATCGCCCAATGTCACCATATTTCTGCATTATTGCAATAATTGGTCTCTTCACAAGGCCCAGCTGTTGAAAATAAATCACCTCAGGGAAGAAGCACTAGAGACAGCTGACAATGATATTTGTTTGAAATTATTGGTCTTGGTTCATTAGAGTAATTGGTCAGTAATAGGAGACCAATTTAAGATTTCTGCCTGGCTTTAAAATGATAATGGTCTTGTATTAGTTTCCCTTTTAGTGCCACATTGGAAGGAGCATATTACAGTGAACTTCACATATGCAGAGAACAGGTTAACCTTTCTGTACATAGGTGCAGGGGTCTCATAGACCACAGCAACTAATTACATTTGTTCAAAATGTTTTTAGTATTTATAGCTGCAGACAGAGGTGATTTGTCGTTATTTGCAATCACTATTGTAATCATTAGTGCAGGGTTATTAGCTGGAAGCATCTCTCTAGAATTCTATCACTATTTAAGAAAATAAAAAGTGCGTTTACTAGTTTTATACTACATTCAAAATATAGATTATTATTATTATTTTATTATTTATATAGCGCCAACAAATTCCGTAGCGCTGTACAATGGGTGGACTAACAGACACATAATTGAGATCAGACCACTGACGTACAGGAACAGAGGGGGTTGAGGACCCTGATCGATGAGCTTACATGCTAGAGGGAGTGGGGTATAGTGACACAAAGGGTTAAAGTAGGGGAATTAAATAGTTTGTTACAGAAGGGTTTATTGAGTGCTTGGTAGTTAAAGACTTACACAGACATTGTTTGAAATGGCTAATGGCTTGAAATGTATTTAAAGACTATGTACCAGTAGTGACCTGTATTACAGAAAAACCTTAATTCCTGTAAAATATTCCAAACATAGATGATGACATGTCAGACATAGTTCTAATTACATGTGGTATTAGCAGAGTTATTCACCAAACAGTGTTTTGTCCAGATGGATATATTTAGTGAAAATGGATGAATTCCAACAAGAAATGGCAATTCTCATATTAGCTAAAGATAATTTTGGTCATAATTAGGCCAACCTGTCTGGATCTGCAACATTCCGCTGCATGAATTTGATGTCTCCTCTAAAATCCGTGCTTTTCACAAAACCTAAGAAAAAATATAGGATCTGGAATACTTACAAAGCACAGTTTTGAAATGGATACATCTCTCACAATAAACATTAGTAAACTATTGTTCACTTGCTTTTTGCAAGTGGATAATAATTTGAAAGTGAAATTTAGTACTATTACTGTCTAGCTAACAACAGATAAATTGTTTGGTTTGGCTGAATTTTCAGACCAAATTCCAGCTTGTTCAGAGCCTGGTTTCTAAAATGCTCACATTTTTTAATAGTGTTTACAATGTTTGGACTTTGCAGTCCAAATGGGTTTGCCCTATTCTATATAGAGCCATTCTAACCTTGGATAAAACATTGACTTAAAGATAGAGTGCAGAAAGTAGCTGCTAAATGGAAAATGTTCAAAGTAGACAAAAGTGGTAAGTGAAGTGCCTCAGGCTTCTGTCCTAGGTCACTTCTCTTTAATATGTTTATAAATGATCTTGAAATTCACATTGAAAGTCACATGTCGATGTTTGTAGATGCCACAAAACTGTGTAAGATAAAACAGTCTAAACATGATACAATCTCTCTAAAGAAGGATTTGGTTAAATAGGGGACTGGACAGGCAAGTTGAAATGCAATACAGATAAATACAAAGTTATACGTTTTATAATAAGGAACTCACAAGCAATGTATACATTAAATAAGATTGAGTTAAGGATAACATTAAATGGCAACAATTATAGATAACGAACTAGGCAACAGTATTTAATGCTGGCCTGCCATTGCAAAGGCTAGTAAGGTGCTGCCCTGTATTAACAAAGTTTTTGATTCAAGTGATCAAAATATAACTTTGCCTTTTTATAAATCAATCATAAGATCCCACGTTGAATATGCAGTGCAATTTTGGGCACCGGTTCACCAGTTTTGGTGATATTATATTGCAGAACTATAAAAAGTGCAGAGGAGAGCTACAAAATTAATAACATTAGTTATGAATAAAGGTTAGAAAAACTGCATTTGTTTTCTTCGTCTCTGTCTAAGAGGGGATGTGATAGCACTATTCAAATAAATACAGTGTCAGTAACTAAGTGTTAACCTTATCATTAGCAGGATATACAACAGACAAGAGGTTATCTATTGAGACTGAAAGAAAGGCCTTTTTCGCTTACAGCAGAGGAAAGTGTTCTTTATAGTAAGAACAATAAAGATGTAGAATTATCTATCCAATGAGGTTCTCTTAATTGTGTATATATATTTTTTTTAAACCACTGGATGTTTTTGTTTTTTGAAAAACAGACTATTTAAGGGTATAATTAACATGCAATTGGGTTCTTGATCCAAGGAAAATTTGATTGTTATTATGGAGTCAATAAGTATCTCCCCCCGCCACTCTGATCATCTCAACCAGACAGCTTGCTGTCTCTCGAGTGCTTGGGTCTAGCATGTTGCTGACAGAGTGGATGGATTATTGGAAGGGGTTGGGGGTGACCTGGTTGTCAAGGTCCATATTGGTACCCATGACAAAGTCAGAAGAAAATAGAGGGTCATAAAGAATGAGTTCAGGAAATTTGGAATTAAACTGAAGAAAAAGACCTCCAAGGTAGTACTTTCAGTCATATTATGTGTCCCACACAAACAGTAGAAAGACAGTGGGAGTTTAGGTAAAAAGTCGTGGTGTCGGCTGATTTTGTGCTTCCGTACAATCTTAATAGTCGAGATGGATTGCACCTAAAAGGAAGAGGGTCTGCTGTGCTGGGGACAGGATTGCTAGAAGGTTGGAGGAGATTGTAAACTATTGGTAGGTAGGGATGGACATAGAAATCTACAAAATGGAGATGGGTTCATTTAGCTCAGCACAAAATGGGTGGAAATGGGGAGGGACAAGGTCAGAACAGAGGAGGTATATAATAGTAATAAAAATTCATGTAAAGTACAAGTGTCTTGTGATAATATTAAATGTATGCTTACTAATGCAAGGAATCTAAATAACAAAATGGGGGAACTAGAAGCAATAGAATACAGTGAGAAATATGACATAATAGGCTGAACAGAAACATGGTGTGATGAGACACATGGCCGAGATTTAAATTTAATCATTACCCATCAGTTAGGAAGGATAGAAAAAAATAAATAGGAAGGGTGACTGTGTATGGTTATATGTCAACCATGAGTTAAAGCAAAATATTAAGCAAAGCAAGTGAACAGTGAATATTGGGAATATGTGGAAGCTTTATGGGTAGATATCTACTTGGGGCAAAAAAGGGGAAATCTAATTTTTGTTGGGGTATGTTATAAACAACCTAATGTTTACATAGATTGTATATTAATTAAACAGATGATTGGGAAAGCTGCACATCTGGGTAGAACTTTATTTATTGGAGATTTTAATTACCTCAATATAAATTGCGATATAGGGACTAGTTGTTCAGCAAGGGGAACCAGATTTTTAACATGTCAAATGACACCTTCATGTCAGAATTGATAGAAGCACCAAATAGAAAGGATGCGTGTTTGAATCTAGTTAGGGAGCACTTGGGAAATAGCGTTGACAACTATTATACATTTTGTAATAAATACAAAAGAAACAAATTGAAACCAATGTGGCTTCATGGAAAGGCAAACCAATAAATTAAAATTAAGAAAGGGGCCATTTACAGCATTTAAAATCAGACAAATCTGAGGCATCTTATATAATCTATAAGGAGTCGGACGCTAATAATGCAAGCAAATTGACAATTAGATGGGTTCAATTAGAAAATGGAATAGTGATGGCCAAAGAGAAAAACAACCTAACACTTTTTTAAGTAAATATATTCTAAATAAAAGAAAACACAATGAAAGTGTGGGTACACTAACATCAGAGATGGGTGTGTTCGTTATTGAAGACATGGAAAGGCAGATATGTAAAATAACTATTTTCCTCTGTATATATTTAGGAGGAACCTATGGCAAGAGATATGCAAATACCATGTTTCAGTGTTTAAGAAATACAAGGTGAGCAGGAAATTACTTTGCTGCAGAGGGATTAAGGTAGATCAAATGACAGATGAAATTCAATGTAGATAAATGCAGTTATGCACTTCAGGGTAAAGAACGCACCTGCAACTTACACCATACATGGTAGTGATTTAAAGGGACACTATAGTCACCTGAACAATTTTAGCTTAATGAAGCAGGGGGCAACTATTCTGGATGCGGTGGGGGGGAGGAAAATGGGGGCCACAGCAGTCCAGGGGCCGGAGGTGGAGGGCATAGGCGGGGCAGGTCCAGTGATAGGTCAGGCTCCAGGTCCAGCAGTGTTAGCCTCTCCCCGGTTAGGGACGCCAGGGCACGGGGTCATCCGGAGAGGAGGCGGCGCGGCAGGTCTACGTCCGGCAGTTCAGCAGGGGGTAGGTCAGGGTCCCCCAGGCATGGTCGACGGGGGCAGGCATCAGGGGGAGACGGTAGGAGTCGCAGCCTGCGGGGCTGGGCTACCTAGGCCTCAGGAGGGCAGCAGTAGGGCGGCGGGCAACGGGAGGCCTTGGCAACAGGCAGGTGCTCCCTGGGCCGGGACGGGAGGGTGAGCTAGGAACAGTACACCCTGCCCAGGACTTCTTCTCCTCGTTTCAGATCTCTGAGCCACTCCTCATCAGTGTTCGCGAGGCACCGGGCGGGCTCCCCGGTTGGCGGGATATCGACGGATGTCACTCATCCTGGAAGCACAGCTGTTCCCAGCGCAGCCCCGGGCGCTTCCTGATCGAGGGGCTTGGCCGGTGAGTCCGGCGAATCGCTACATCCCAGCGCGTTAGTGCAAACACTACAATCACTACTCCACTCACTGGGGGCGGGGTGGTACAGGGGACAGCGTAGGGCAAGTGTGGTTGCATGGGGCGGTGGCAGTGGGGCCCAGTGTAGGGACCTCGGCGGTGTCGCCAATCGGCAAGGATGCGGGGGCCGCGCCCGGCACGGGGGATGTGGGAAGCGAGCGGGCAGAGCTAACCGGGGGGGTGTCAGATGCAGCGAGGCAGCACGCGTATGTATCGTTTGCTGGCCCGCTTGGGGTTCACCTCAAACAATAGGTGAAAGAGAAAATTTTGAAAAGGGAATTTTGCGAGATCTTCTCCCTCCTTCCTTTGGAGGATTTCATTGACCTCAGGGAGGAGGATAAAAAAGATGAGAAGAAGGAAGAGGAGGAGAAGCAGAGGCGGTATCGCAAGATACCAAAATCCTTTGGGAACTGGTTAAGGGTGTTCTACGTCCTGGCCAGTGTGATAAGGGAGAAATCGCCGGGCGCATGCTCTTCCCTGTTTTGCTACTTGGACGGGATTTGGGAGGCATACCGCACCAATGGCAGGCTGGCCTGGTGGCGGTATGACGAACAGTTCCGGCAGCGGCTGGAGGCCAATCCAGGTATTAGGTGGGACCAGATTGACCTGCCTCTCTGGATGAAGCTGATGATGGCGCAGAAAGCGCAGCCCTTTCAGCACGCGGCTTGCGCAAAAGGTCAGTCCGCCTCGTCGGCCGCCTCACAGAAGGGCTTATGCTGGCTTTTCAATGAAGGCCAGTGCAAGTGGGGTGCTTCCTGTCACTTTAAGCATGAATGCTCTGGCTGCGGGGGGGCACACGGGCTGCAGCGATGTTTCAAGAAAGGTAAGTCGGTGGAAGCGGGAGCTCCTTCAGCAGCCGGAGGCGGGGGGGCTTCCGCTGCCCCAGGGCCTCACCCCGGTGAAGCTAGACGCGATGGAGCCCTGGCTAAGCCGCTACGGTAATAGGGCGGACGCCGAGCTACTCAGGGCTGGGTTTGGGCGGGGGTTCTTTATCCCGTTCCGGGGCAGGGGCGGTACGGTATGTCCGCGTAATCTGAAATCGGTGGCGGAATTCCCGGGGGTGGTGCGGGACAAGCTGGGCAAGGAAGTGTTGTTGGGTAGGATGGCAGGACCGTTTCGGGCACCACCGTTAGAGGGCCTCTGGGTTTCTCCTCTCTGGGTGGTCCCCAAGAAGGAGCCGGGGAAGTTTAGGCTCATTCACCACCTATCCTACCCTTAGGGTGCGTTGGTGAATGACGATATCGATAAGGAGCTGTGCTCGGTCTCTTATGCATCATTCGACCAGGCGGTCGAGCTGATAAAGAGGGCCGGCGTGGGGCTCTTATGGCCAAGGTTGATATCGAAGCCGCGTTTCGTCTGCTCCCAGTCCATTCGGCATGTCACCACCTGCTGGGGTGTTTCTTCGATGGGGGCTATTTTGTGGACTTATGCCTCCCAATGGGCTATTCCATTTCTTGCTTTTACTTCGAGAAGTTTAGTTCTTTTCTCGAATGGGTGGTGCGGGTTGAGTTCGGGGACAGAGCGGTGGTGCACTACTTGGATGACTTCTTCTGCGTAGGGCCAGCCAACTCCCCCGCATGCCTGCACCTGCTGAGGACCATTGAATGGGTGGCAGGCCATTTCAGGGTACCACTGGCGGCGGATAAGAAGAAGGGCCCAACCGTGTGCTTCAGCTTCTTGGGGCTGGAAATAGATTCGGTGCTCGGGGAATGCCGGCTGCCGCTGTCCAAATTGGAGGGACTGCGGTCTACAGAGGACGCGGTGCAGCGGGCGCGCAAGGTGACGCTGCAGCAGCTGCAATTCTGATAGGGATGCTCAACTTCGCCTGCAGGGTGATACCAATGGGTAGGGTGTTTAGCCGCAGCCTGTCGGTGGCTGCCGCGGGGGCACGATCCCCGCACCATTTCATACGGGTATCTTCGTCCATGCGGGCCGACTTGGTAGTGTGGGACATCTTCTTACGGGATTTCAACTGGACGGTGTTCTTTCGGCAGGAGGGCGTGTCGGCGGCCGAATTGGAACTGTTCACTGATGCGTCTGGTAGCGTGGGGTTTGGGGCCTAGTTCGGTGGGAGATGGTGCGTGGAAAACTGGCCTGTGGCATGGGGGCAGAGCCCCCTCATTCGTAACCTGGCTTTCCTGGAATTGTTCCCATTGGTGGTGGCATTGGATCTGTGGGGGGATAGCCTGCGGGACCGGAAGGTGGTCTTTTTCTCGGACAACATGTCCATGGTGCATGCGGTCAATAACTAGTCGGCGTCGTCAAGGCCAGTGGTGACGTTATTGCGGCGCTTTGTCTTCCTGTGCATGTCCCTTAATGTGGTCTTTCGCGCGCGCCATGTGCCGGGGTACTTGAACGAGGTGGCTGACGCTCTGTCTCGTTTTCAGTGGTCCAGATTTCGGACGGTGGCCCCGGAGGCGCAGGACGTTGGCCAGGCGTGCCCGAACGAGATGTGGCAGCTAGGAGCGTCCTGCTTGGGGGACTCATGAAGGCTTCACTCGCGCCGGCCACCTGGGCCACCTACAATAAGGTCTGGGGTGCATGGGAGTGTTCCTGGGAGGGGCTTGGGAGGCGGGCGCCTTCCTGTGGTTCACCTTTCACTTGTTGGCGGGCGGCGCATCTCCGGCAGTGGTGGATAGGACTATGGCAGCAACTGGTTCAAGCTCCACGGGGGGGAAGACTTTACCAAGGCTTTTGTTATCAGACACGCTCTAAAGGGCTATCGGACGGGCCAGAGGGTTCAGGATGCTAGACGCCCGGTGTCGGTACGGGTGCTGGGGGGTCTAGTCCAAGCGTTACCGGAAATCTGCTTCAATGGGTTTGAAGTGTCTCTGTTCCGGGCAGCATTCCTTCTGGCCTTTTTCGGGGCCTTTAGGATTGGGGAGTCGGTGAGCGCCACGCGGTTGGCATCAGGGGGCATACAGGTATCGGGGGTTTGCACACTCAGGGGGAAGTTGGTGGTGCACCTGGCCAGGTCCAAGACGGATGTCCAAGGGACGGGCCGGGACGTGACCCTGGGCGCCCTACCGGGTTCCATTTTGTGTCCAGTGGCCACGGTAACGCAATAATTGGAGCGGAGGCCGGCAGTTGGGGGGTCACTATTGGTGAATCCGGACGGCTCGTCGCGCTCTCGCTTCCAATTCAAAGTTTTCCGGTTGGTCTTAGGAAGGTTGGGGTTGTGTGCGAGCACCTACGGTACTCACTCCTTTCGCATCGGGGCAGCCACGGAGGCTGCGCGCTTGGGGTTTGGGGACGAGTTAGTCAAGAGGATCGGGAGATGGGAGTCGGTTCGGTTCCGCTCGTACATTCGTTTGGGTTTGTTCGATCGCTAGCCGGGGCCCGTGGGGGACTCCGGTGGGTAAGGGGGTATTTATACTCTGTCTTACCTCCTTCCCCAGGTCGTGTCACATGGATCGTGGGCCATTCCTTTGTCTTCTGGGCCACGAGGAGGGCTGCAGCTCGAGCTCAAGGCCAGCAGTTGGGCTTTCCAAAGGACCGGTTGGCAGTGCGATGGCTCGGGTACAGGGGATATTGCTGGAGGGACGTGTGCGGGGCGGTGTTTTGAATGGTAGCGGGCGGGGTGAGACCGGATATGTTGGTACTGCATGCGGGGGGCAATGACTTAGGCCTCATACCACAGCGGAGGCTGGTCAAATGGATGAAGTAGGACCTTAACAGGCTGGTCGATCTGCTTCCTGGGGTAATGTTGGTGTGGTCGGAGATAGTCCCGCAGCGACACTGGAGGCACGTACGGGACCCTGCGACCTTGGACAGATGCAGGGGTAAGGTTAACAGCCTGATGGCGAGCTTCGTGAGGAAGTTGGGGGGGTAGTGGTGAGGCACAGGGAGTTGGAAGGTGGTTTGCCAGGGTATTACCACCCAGACGGCGTTCACCTGTCAGCAGTGGGTTGGGAGCTGCTGAACCTAGGTCTACAGGAAGGGATGCAGAGGGCACTCTTTCTCCGGGGTGGGGGAGCTCAGACAGCTTAAGGGGTCAAGGTCTGAGCCCGTGGCGGGATAGGGAGCCGAGGAAGAGGAAATAGGCTCCCATGAGGAATGTCAAGAACATGGAAAATTGTGGTCACTGATGGTTAGTAGGTTTCGAGTCCTGGAGGTGGCTCAGAACCTGGTGGGTATCCGGGTATACCCCTGCCGTGGTTATTTATGGTTGGCACTTAAATTGTTATGTTGGAGTAAGGTTAGAGATATATATGTGTTAGTTATGTTGGGGTCATTGCCCTTTATATTAAAAGAAGGATGCAGATGCGAGGGCGGAGTATGGGGGCAATGACCCATGTTTATATGTTAAATTATTATTATATTATTATAATTGTTATTACTAATAAACTTTTTTTTAATATATTTAATCTTTATTGAAAGAGTTTTTCTTGTTTTTTTCCTTTTTCTTTTGTAATATTTCCATTCTTTTTTTTTTCCTTTCTTTTAAAAAAAAAGGTATTCACATACATTGTTACAGAAATAGACAATCAGACATTAAACATTAGACAATAAACATTAAAAAGAAAATAACATGAGGTATGTGTGAGAACATTACAATTCGGTCGCTTTCAATTCAAAAAGAGAGGGAGATTTACAAT
>OW240918.1:106292727-106359082 GCA_933207985.1 Pelobates cultripes | reverse complement strand
CCTGGTAACCATGGATAACCATGAAACAAGTTTAAATTACTTGACAAACTATTTTAGGTTAACACAAAGTTAACAAAAATAATAATAAAAGAGTGAGACAGCGCTTGGTTAACTTATAGGCAGCAACCTTAAAAGGGGATCCCTCAAACCCTTTGAAATAAGGTGAATAAAAAACAGTAAAAGGCTGCGCCACAATAAATAATAAAGAATATATGTAAAATAGTCCAATAGAAAGTCCAAAAAAGGGAGAAGATCCCAATATTTATCCTTACAGATAGTCTTTGGTGGTAAGGTCTTCTACTGATATGGTGGATCCACTTGGTATGAAGGATAAAAAGAGAGAGGGACAATCAATGGTGCAGTATGTAAAATTCAAATGTGAATATAAAAGAGTAATAGTATAAAACTCACATTTACCAGAGCTAATACCCAGCTCTGGAGTAAGGCGCCTACAGCGGTTTAAATCCCCGCTTATGGGATATAAATGGGTTCCTCTCTGTCATTGGTGTCCAATTCTCGGAATAAAAGAGACAACTAATAGTGCTCACTGTATAGTATTGTTGGTAAAATAATAAAAGAATGTACTTACAAGGTAAGAGCAGGCCAACTGCTCTATGATGATAGCATGGGTGGATTGATCCCCACCTAAGGATTTCTTTAAGTACAGGAAACTTCCAGGGATATTATCCAATGGTTTATAAAACCAATAAAAATAATACTAAAAAGCCAGGGTAAAAGGAAAAGTTATGTGTCTTTAAAAAAGTTGATTGGCACAAATAAATGACCAAAAATACTTTAATATAATAAAAGAACACAAATATTAAATATCCATAACGCGTTTTGTCAAAAAAAAGACTTTTTCAAATGGATCTACATATGATACCTGGCTAATAGATGTTTTATAAGGATAAAACTAATTTGAATTTGGCGCCAAAAATGGTACAACCAATCAGAATTAAAAACAAAATTAAAACATTAAATTGCATAAATAACTCAATAAATGTATAAATAATAATACTATAACATGATATTAAATTGTTTGGATCAAAAACGAAGGTGTTAAATTGTGTTTTTAAACATTAATAAAAAGTCACATGTCCAAACAGCACTTCCGCTTTTCGGAAGTAAAACACAATGCCACATGGGAAATGTAGTCAAAATGGCCGCAAAAAGCGGCCGCATGTAACAGTAAAATAAGCAGATGATTGCATAATTATAGCCTTCACAGAGTGTTGGATGGAATTAGAAATTAAAAATGAAGGGGAGCAATAGATTTAAAGCTAATCAGAATTGCTCACATGGTTTTTCGGCACTTCCGCAAATCGGAAGATATAGCCGCAATGCATGTAGGGAGATGTAGTTTAACCCACAATAACAGGAACAAGTACAGCAGATAAATGTATTTGCAGGGAAAAGACAGTTTACAATTGTAAATACATGAGCTTAGGAACATAGAAAAGTAAAACAATGATAAAAAATTACATTATTCATCAGTAACAATAAAAGCATAATTATTTAAAGGTACAGGCAGCAACATTATAAAAAATTATAAAAAGTTATGTAAATCAAAGTCTGCATTAAGACCATGGGGTATAAGAGTCTGAAGTTTATACACCCATTCCATCTCTGTTTTTCCAAGCATCTTTTTTATGTCACCTCCACACCAGGAGGTAGAGCATTTGGTTATACCAATACATTTTAATAGGCGTGGATCTCTGTTATGCATAATAAAATGTTTGGATACTGTATGATTCAGGTATCCATTTTTGATATTTCTGCAATGTTCGCTCAGTCTTATCTTTAGGCACCTTGTGGTCATCCCCACATATTGGAGGCCACACGGGCACTCGAGCAGATAAATAACATTTTTTGTATTGCAACGTATAAAATCATTTATATTGTACACTTTTTTGGTCCTATTTGACATAAAATTTGTAATTTTAGATGTAATAGAATGATCAGTGGTTTTACATACAATGCATTGTTTACATCTATAAAAACCTTTTGTCTGAGGAAAGAAAGATACATTCTTAGAAGGAGATTTTTTGGACTTTCTGTTGGACTATTTTACATATATTTTTTATTATTTATTGTGGCGCAGCCTTTTACTGTTTTTTATTCACCTTATTTCAAAGGGTTTGAGGGATCCCCTTTTAAGGTTGCTGCCTATAAGTTAACCAAGCACTGTCTCACTCTTTTATTATTATTTTTATTACTACTTCTCAATTTCCCTTTTGGGATAGCTGCTATTTAACTTCTACAACATGTCTATCTTTGAATTCAGGAATAAATACACAATTGATGTCAATAATGTATTTAATACAGAGGTAATTAACTCTATACAAACAATTCCTCATTATTCTAATCAACAGGATTTATTTACAAAATTAGAAAAAGCATTATCCACAGAAATTAAGCTTAAATGGGAAATTGCCACCCTTAAAAAGTATATAGATGAACAAATCACCCCCCGTGGTTTAAGACTTTTAAAACTACCTACCTCTGATCAGGATGATCTTGAGTTCATGGAGGAGTGGAATAATAAATTGGAAATATGCACTTTCGGATTAATGGAAACACTAATAGTTAAAAAAAGCAAAAAACTATCAATTCTAGACATTGAAATAAATGACCTTAGAGAGAAGCTTCTACCATTTACAGAAACAAAGGCCTATAAACAAAATTCTGTACTAATACAAAATAAAATAGAAAAAGTTGAAGTTGATACAAAACACCTGAAAATCAGAAAATATATTAGAGATAAAACTGACTATTCAAACAAACAAGTGAGAACCTACCATCTTAAAAAAAGTACACCTCAGATAATTATCCCTCCAGACCAAGTTATCAAAATCTTAACTATACACATAACAATTCCCATTCTCACAACAATATGGCATATCAACCATCCTCTAAATACCAGAATTATATCACACGAAAGTCCCATCACCAATCCCCATCTACAATAAGACCTAAAAATACTGTCTCTCACCAGCACTACGTCCCTTCTAAATTACCTTATCAAGGTACCACCAACACATACCAATTGCCCCCACATAAACTAAGGAAATTTCCTCACCACAACCCTAATCCTGTACCTCAATCCCCTAGATATTACAACTCTTCTGGTTTAAACTTTTCACCCAAACCACAAAGATCAAGGTATACAAATGATCAAAATGAGTATTCTAACTACTCAAAATCACCCACTATTCCCAATCACCCAAATAGGTACCAACTTTTATCAGTCGATTCAGACTTTGATAATGAAGATCATTTTTTAGAAATACGCACCCACCAGCCCCCACTAGCCCAGACACCACACCCTTCACGTTCCCAAAAAAGAATTCTAAGCTTAGAGGAAGACGAAGTGGAAGACGGGAGCAAAAGAGAAAGATTGGAAAGACAATAACACCCCACACCAAATCCTGTAATGGTATTTTTAATCTCTCCCAGAAAGTTTTATCAGCTGCACAATTGTCTGTTTTAAGTAAAGGTCTAAAATTTGCCCCTACCTCTTCTTTTAACTCATTTTAAGCTTTTCTTGATGTTAACAAATTTGTTAGAAAAGCTACACTAAAAAGATTTTTCATAAGTAAAAATGATGAAGAATCTATTCCACCTATTCTACCGACCTCTCCAAAGATAGACAATAGCTCTTTTATTAATACCAACCTCAGGCCAAAATCTAAGTTTTATCCATCTCATTGTAAATCCGCCCCTCTTACTCTTTTTGAAAAATTAGTTCAAAAAGATTTAGATAAAATAAAATACAAAAAATATGATGCTCAAAACCTTACAAATGCCGAAAGACAAGCAATCAAAGAACTTCAAAAAGACAAAGATATTGTCATCAAACAAGCTGATAAAGGTGGTGGAGTAGTTATCCAGTCTAGTAATATGTACATAGACGAAGCTCATAAACAATTAAAAGACAGAAATGTATATGAACAACTTTTATCAGATCCTACTGAAAATATAAAAATTATTTTATCCACTTTTTTTTAAACAAAGGTCTTAATTTAAATATTTTAAACAAACATGAATTTAATTTTTTAAACAAAGAATTTCCTATTACCCCTGTTATTTATTTCCTTCCCAAAATCCACAAAAACAAACAACATCCTCCAGGTAGACCAATTGTGTCTGGGATAGGTTCACTTTTATGCAACCTTTCCCAATACATTGATACCCTTCTCCAGCCTTCAGTCAAACTTATGAAATCTTAT
Source organism: Pelobates cultripes (assembly GCA_933207985.1). Lineage (NCBI taxonomy): Eukaryota > Metazoa > Chordata > Amphibia > Anura > Pelobatidae > Pelobates > Pelobates cultripes. Next base: position 106,354,853 of record OW240918.1, on the reverse strand, counting down.
CTAAAAGACTCCATGTCACTTTTAAAATTTTTAAATGATTTTACTTGGAAAACGGATTTTATATTAGTTACATGTGACGTTCAGTCTCTTTATACTATTATTCCCCATGACATAGGCTGTCAAGCTATAAAAGAAATTTTAACCAAAGAAGCTAGGATCTCAGATATTCAAATCGATTTTATAATAGAAGGTATAAATATTATTTAAAAAAAATAATTATTTCTGGTTTTTAGATTCATTTTATTTGCAAAAGAGAGGTACAGCTATGGGGACTAGGTTTGCCCCAAGTTATGCCAACTTGTTTATGGCCGACTGGGAAACCGAAGCTATTTGGAGTAACCACTCGTGGAGGGCAAACCTAGTCTCCTACTTCAGATATATAGATGACCTCTTTTTTATATGGGATGGACCAGAAAACAATCTTATTGATTTTATAAACCACCTAAACATCTATTAACTTCTTAGATCTTAACATTTTTATCAACAAGGGACAACTTCAAACAAAAACTTTTTTTAAACAAGTATGTGTAAATACGGCTATAGACAAATCCAGCTGCCATTATAAACCTTGGCTTGAGAGTGCCCCAAAAAGTCAATTCTTACGTCTTCGCAGAAATTGTTCAGAACTTACAGATTTTAATGAACAAGCAGAGGTTTTAAAAAATAAATTTATGGAGAAAAAATATTCAGAATCTGATCTAAATGCCACAATTAGTATAGTAAAGCAGAAAGAACGAAATGAACTCCTAAAATATAAAAATAAAGAAAATAATGAACTAATATCACTTCCAGTGATTTTTAATTTCAACAATAAAAGTAATGATGTTAAAAAAATAATAAACAAACATTGGCATATACTCAAACATGATGAGATACTTAACTCTATCATACCCATCCATCCTAATATTGTTTTTAGAGGAGCACCCAATTTTAAGTCTATTTTAACCAAAAATTTTACCAAAAAATCTCCTTCTAAGAATGTATCTTTCTTTCCTCAGACAAAAGGTTTTTATAGATGTAAACAATGCATTGTATGTAAAACCACTGATCATTCTATTACATCTAAAATTACAAATTTTATGTCAAATAGGACCAAAAAAGTGTACAATATAAATGATTTTATACGTTGCAATACAAAAAATGTTATTTATCTGCTCGAGTGCCCGTGTGGCCTCCAATATGTGGGGATGACCACAAGGTGCCTAAAGATAAGATTGAGCGAACATTGCAGAAATATCAAAAATGGATACCTAAATCATACAGTATCCAAACATTTTATTATGCATAACAGAGATCCGCGCCTATTAAAATGTATTGGTATAACCAAATGCTCTACCTCCTGGCGTGGAGGTGACATAAAAAAGATGCTTGGAAAAACAGAGATGGAATGGGTGTATAAACTTCAGACTCTTATACCCCATGGTCTTAATGCAGACTTTGATTTACATAACTTTTTATAATTTTTTATAATGTTGCTGCCTGTACCTTTAAATAATTATGCTTTTATTGTTACTGATGAATAATGCAATTTTTTATCATTGTTTTACTTTTCTATGTTCCTAAGCTCATGTATTTACAATTGTAAACTGTCTTTTCCCTGCAAGTACATTTATCTGCTGTACTTGTTCCTGTTATTGTGGGTTAAACTACATCTCCCTACATGCATTGCGGCTATATCTTCCGATTTGCGGAAGTGCCGAAAAACCATGCGACCAATTCTGATTAGCTTTAAATCTATTGCTCCCCTTCGTTTTTAATTTCTAATTCCATCCAACACTCTGTGAAGGCTATAATTATGCAATCATCTGCTTATTTTACTGTTACATGCGGCCGCTTTTTGCGGCCATTTTGACTACATTTCCCATGTGGCATTGTGTTTTACTTCCGAAAAGCGGAAGTGCTGTTTGGACATGTGACTTTTTATTAATGTTTAAAAACACAATTTAACACCTTCGTTTTTGATCCAAACAATTTAATATCATGTTATAGTATTATTATTTATACATTTATTGAGTTATTTATACAATTTAATGTTTTAATTTTGTTTTTAATTCTGATTGGTTGTACCATTTTTGGCGCCAAATTCAAATTAGTTTTATCCTTATAAAACATCTATTAGCCAGGTATCATATGTAAATCCATTTGAAAAAGTCTTTTTTTTGACGAAACGCGTTATGGATATTTAATATTTGTGTTCTTTTATTATATTAAAGTATTTTTGGTCATTTATTTGTGCCAATCAACTTTTTTAAAGACACATAACTTTTCCTTTTACCCTGGCTTTTTAGTATTATTTTTATTGGTTTTATAAACCATTGGATAATATCCCTGGAAGTTTCCTGTACTTAAAGAAATCCTTAGGTGGGGATCAATCCACCCAAGCTATCATCATAGAGCAGTTGGCCTGCTCTTACCTTGTAAGTACATTCTTTTATTATTTTACCAACAATACTATACAGTGAGCACTATTAGTTGTCTCTTTTATTCCGAGAATTGGACACCAACGACGGAGAGGAACCCATTTATATCCCATAAGCGGGGATTTAAACCGCTGTAGGCGCCTTACTCCAGAGCTGGATATTAGCTCTGGTAAATGTGAGTTTTACACTATTATTCTTTTATATTCACATTTGAATTTTACATACTGCACCATTGGTTGTCCCTCTCTCTTTTTATCTTTCATACCAAGTGGATCCACCATATCAGTAGAAGACCTTACCACCAAAGACTATCTGTAAGGATAAATATTGGGATCTTCTCCCTTTTTTGGACTTTCTATTGGACTATTTTACATATATTTTTTATTATTTATTGTGGTGCAGCCTTTTACTGTTTTTTAACACAAAGTTAACGTCTTACTTATTAAATTACTTACAAATTTACAAAGTCATAACTATTTCTCTATAATTCTGTATGAACTGGATCAGAAAAATAAATGTGGCTGTGTTACTATCATAATGTTAGAAATCTCATAATAATCACAGTATTTAATGTCTATATAATAACTGTGGAATATATATTTCTACAAACAACCTTATGTTTCTTCCTATATGTATAGCAAGAACTTTTGTTAGAGTTGTAGTGTTGGCTTTTGAATTCAGTTTTTTTCTTTTTATATATTTAATGCTAGTGTTTTAATACAGAGGTGTGTCTTGATATGCCCTGTTGATATTTCAATGCAGGGGTGTCTATGTGTGAAATGCAGGTGAGATGCTGAGAAGTATGCACATATACCCAAACACACACATGTACACACACACTCAGTGGCGTACACACAATCCATGGGGTTGCGTCCCTGCGACCGCGGAATGTACGCCAGTGCATGCAGATACACATACACTTAAAGGACCACTATAGGCACTCAGATCACTTCAGCTCAATTAAGTGGTCTAGGTGCCAGGTCCCTCTAGTTTTAACCCTGCAGATGAAAACATCACAGTTTAGAAACTGCTATGTTTCACTGGGGGTTAATCCAGCCTGTAGGCACTTCTGCGATTCTCACTGTGAAAATCACAGTGAGAAGATGCTGGACGTCCATAGGAAAGCATCTTTGGGAGTGCTGAGGGGATTCCAGATTTCCCTGGGGTCCAGTGGGGCTTCTGGGCGGCTGGTCCTTCAGGCGGCGAGGGAGCACTGATCCTCCTGTTTACTGATGCCGGAGTGATGTCATATTCTGACTCCAGCATCAGTGTGGTGCGCGCGAGGGAGCTGGGCAGAGAGCGCTCAGGGGAGAATGCTCCCTTGCTCACCCGCCCGCCCAGTGACACCACTACCAGCCTCGGGGGGGCCAGCTCCTGGGCCACCCAGGAGAAGAGGCTGGTAAACTGGCGTACATACCCAGGTCACAGGGGTCGCAGCTGCAACGGGGCCCGTCACTCCAGGGGGCCCGGCCGCCCTGTGGAACCCTGCGACCGGGTACCCGCCACCTTCTTCTGCAGCCCCGGCCCGTGCGACAAACCGCTGGGGCCGCCGTCCAAGTGGTCCATTGGGTGGCCCATGCTGTCAGGGCCACCCAATGGATGTGGATTGTCAGGGGGCCCAGTCAGTGCTGGGAAATCACATGCTGGGAGGAAGTGACTCTTCCCAGCTAACACTGAGAGCCGCGCGGGAAGAAAAACAGGGAGTCAGAGTGGGAACTCTGACTCCTATCAACCTGAGGCACCACTAGACCCCAGGGAAAGTCACCCTCCTGCAAAAGGTAGGAAACAGGAAGGTGACTTAAACATTTTGTCTGTGTGTTTGTATGTATGTGTGTATGTGTCTGTCTGTGTGTCTGTATGTATGTGTATGTGTGTCTGTCTGTGTGTGTGTGTGTGTGTGTCTGCCTGTATGTAGGTGTGCGTCTTTGTATGTATGTCTTTGTATGTATGTGTGTCTGTCTGTGTGTGTATGTATGTGTGCCTGTCTGTCTCTATGTGTGTGTGTGTCTGTCTGTATGTGTGTCTGCCTGTATGTCTGTGTGGCGTCCAGCAGTGTAGTGCAGAGCATCGGAAGCCATCAGGCAGGCTTCCAATGCTCTGCCAGTGCAGAGTGCCTCGAGGGGTCGAGGAGTTTTGCATTTCTAACACACAAACATATATAAATGCTAACTTTGGCCAGTGTTTGTGACTAAATGGCTGCTAAAAAAGACTGCACATACCCCATATTGAATACACTGAGTTATCTACTTTTCAAAAAAATATGGTTTGACGGGGGTAAATTACATTGGTCGGTTTAAAAAATGTCCCAAATAGGACATGGGTGCATGATAACCAGCTGTGAAAATTCCAAGTAGGAAAACTGGAATGCGCACCCTCCAAATAAGGTCTTTTCTCCCCCAGTGAATCTGACACACCTATACATGGGTGGTATCAATGTACTTAAAGGACCGCTATAGTGCCAGGAAAACATACTCGTTTTCCTGGCACTATAGTGCCCTGATGGTGCCCCCACCCTCAGGGACCCCCTCCCGCCCGGCTCTGGAAGGGGAAAGGGGTAAAAACTTACCTTTTTCCAGCGCTGGGCGGAGAGCTCTCCTCCTCCTCTCCGCCTCCGTTACGCCCCGCCGGCTGAATGCGCACGCGCGGCAAGAGCTGCGCGCGCATTCAGCCGGTCTCATAGGAAAGCATTTACAATGCTTTCCTATGGACGCTGGCATGCTCTCACTGTGAAAATCACAGTGAGAAGCACGCAAGCGCCTCTAGTGGCTGTCAATGAGACAGCCACTAGAGGATTAGGGGGAAGGCTTAACCCATTCATTTATGAAAAAAATGGGTTAACCCTAGCTGGACCTGGCACCCAGACCACTTCATTAAGCTGACGTGGTCTGGGTGCCTAGAGTGGTCCTTTAAGGAGATGTTGCTGAACACATATTGGGGTATTCTTTGGCAGTAACCCTTAAAGTTCTCCGTACATGTATTCTTAAATTATGTGTGTAAAAAAAAATCACCAATTGGGGGGGCGGGGCTGACCACCATGCTGGCAGGTCACACAAAAGAACAGCTCCTGCGTCTTAGCCCAATTTTCACAAGAAAAACAGATTTAATACCCATCAAACGATTGGCAAAGGCGACCCTGTGTAAGCAGACACCCTGGTCCTGAGGAGAGGCTTGCTGCAGAGTTTTAGTCCCTCTGAGGGGCGCTTCTCCATCTCCCGCAATGGGGAGCGCCCGGGCGGTGAGTGAAGTGGACAGCCGCTACTCTGCTATCCTGTCCACCAGTGGTACGAGCGGCACACAAGGCTATGGGGGTCTGGCCCCGTTCCCCCCGGACCGGTGGGGGTGATCCCGGTCCCCACCCTGCGCCCGCCAGCAGCCAGAAATACTAGCACTCCAGGCTGTGACGGAGCCCCAGAACTCAGAGGCCGCAGCCAAAATGGCGGAGACAACTTGCCGAGTCCCCAAGTCAGCTGAAAGACAGACACACCTGCCCTACACTGTCAGCAAACTGACATGGGATGCATGGAAACCAACATGTACCTGCCAAAACCCACTCCAGGTCAAGCTGAACGGTGGCGGAGAAACCGTAACCATGTCCCACCCATGCAAAAAGCAGCACAAGCGGTCGGCGGAGACCGACACCGACGAACTACCACTCAAGCACATCCACGTGCGCATATCGAGAGGAGCCTCAAAGAGAGAGACGTGGCATCTGCAATGAACTCCTGTACACTGATCCTCTCAGAGCACCGCGAGGCAGCAGACTCACACTAACCGATAGCCCGTAGCTGCGAAGTCACCCTGAAAACGACATGGCTGCAGGGATCTAACTCCCACCCGAGGCAGACACTGTACCAAACCGCAAGTACACCATAAGAAAACTATCATTCTGCCACTTTCCTGGACTGCACCTAATATGGCTGTTCCCAAGCTTGAGTCCCTCTGCAGTCACTACACTTCAGAGGCAAGCCTCACGGCACACAGACACTGACTCTCATCTGGCTGGCAGGGGGTTAACCTGGGTTGGAAAAATTCACACATGTTTGAAGCTTCTCTTTATTGATCTACTAAACTGATCTGCGTGACCTTTTGCTTTAGTTAAACTGTTGACAACACCAACTTTGGTAAGACAATTACATGATTTTGCTATTACATGATGATAAGTCATGATTTTATTAAAGACACGAGTATTGCATATCCCTTTCTTTACTGTCCACCAATAGCAGCAAAGAATACAAACAGAATGAAAAAACAATGAACATACAGTAGCATAGGCCCCTCCCCGCTCAGGTCCCAGTATAATAGGCAGCACTTCCCTTCCATTTCCCTATTTCTAAAGATGCGACCATGGTAAAAATGTCCAAACCAAGAATTGTGAGAAAAGTCCCAAGGTAACAACTTATAACTGAAGAGGGTAGAACATCAACAACCGGGAAGCTTGACCAGAGGATTCATAGGACCACCGGATAACAGCGGGGGGAGTCCTCATAAGTCGGATGACTGCTTGCCATCTTGTCGAGTTAAGCTGTGAAAACATAAAGGAACAGGAGCCGACAGGTTAAAGTCGATACTTGCAACTAATTTCAAGGTTAAACGGGTGAGAAAAACCCCACATATATGCAGTCCCACAAAATAAGAGTGATTTACCATTAAGTTACATAAACATCCTTCTCGCAGTATGGCCCCACTTACCGTACGAAACCATCCGATGTGGTTTGTTGTAGCATGTATTAAACCTGGGTGGGAAAAATTATTATAACCGTAGAAGAATAAGATGGGTGGGACAATACTCGCCTCCGTGTCTTTAATAAAATCATGACTTTTTGTCATGTAATAACAAAATCATGTAATTTTATAACAAGACACGGAGGCTCATATTACAAGTTTAAAGCTGGTCCACTACCGCAGCGAATGTATTTGGGGCCCGGCAAAAGTAAAACTCCCGGAACGTAGACTCCCTTGACCAATCTGCCGTCCTCATAATGTCCTCCAGACGCGCGCCTGCAGTCATCATCGAAGAGGCTGAGGCCCCCCGGACCGAATGGAACGCCAAAGACCGTGGCATCAATGCCTGCCTGGGACAATAGCCACTTCACCCAGCGTGACAAGGTTGTGCTACAAACCGGGTGGAAAGGGGGACGAAAGGATAAAAATAGCTGTGGAGAGGTAGCAGAGCAATGAGAGTTGGTGCGAGTTTCGTATTCGCGTAGGCAGGCCACTGGACATAATGCCGGAGAGGTAGGGAAACTAGGGTAGGATACCGATTTGATAGAAGTCTTAGTCCGCCAACTGATGTTGAATGTTACCCCGCCCGGGGTATATGATCTGGCGTCGAAATCCAGAGCTCTGACATCCGAGACCCTCTTGCATGAGACAAGGCAGACCAGGCAAACCAATTTGGCAGATAGAGCCCTGAATTAGAGGGCCAGGAGGACAGGAAGGCCAACACAACGGAGACGTCCCAGGTTGTGGAGGCCTGGGTGGTCGGGAGAATCGAGAGCCCTTGAGGAGTCTGCACACTAAGGGATGCTGTCCAGCGGGACATCCGTCGAAGCCTTGGTGAATCGCCGAGATGGCAGACCGGTAAAGGTTGACAGTCCTGTAAGCCTTTCCAGCCTCGAAGAGGGACATCAGAAATTGCAGGACCATGGTTACAGAGGCCGAAACGGGATCCGCGTTCCTAGCCATGCACCAGCCAGCCCAAGCCTGCCAAACTGACCCATATGCCCGTCTAGTGCCGGGAGCCCATGCTTCCGCCAGCAGTCGTCTAGTCGTGTCCGAAACTCCTTGGCTCTCCCAGGGTCCCCGGAGATCCGCCATGCCAGGAGTGGGAGGGAGCCGTCCAACCGGAGGGGGTGACATCGTCCCATCGGGTCCCGCAGCAAGTTGTGGCACTCTGGCAGTAGTCGGGGATAGTCCTTCGTCATCTCGAGCATTTGGGGGAACCACGACTGTGTTTCCCAAAAGGTGGTCACCATGACCGCCTCTGCCCGGTGTCTGCAGATCTGCAGGAGTGAGCACGGGATCATGGAGAACAGGGGAAAAGCATATAGGAGGCCTCCGCTCCAGTCTTGCAGGAAGGCGTCCACTGCCTCCGCCATTGGATCTGGCCTCCAGCTGAAGAAGCGTGACAGTTGGGCGTTGAGCCGGGAAGTGAAAAGGTCGATGGTAAATGGTCCCCAAAGAGACGATATACTGGAGAACACCTCCTTGGCCAATCTCCAGTCGCTGGTGTCTGAAAGATATCGTGATCCCCAGTCCGCCTGGACGTTGTGCAGGCCAGGTAAGTATTCCGCGTAGACCATCAGGTTCTGTTCCAGGCAAAATTCCCAAAAGCCTTTTGCCAATCTGGCCAAGACTGCCGACTGTGTACCGCCCAGGTGGTTGACATATCTCACCGCTGAGACGTTCATGCGGAGCCGAATGCATGTTAGGGCTCGGTCCCTGGCAAAACTTCGGATAGTGAAGGAGCCTGCCAGGAGTTCCAGCGCGTTGATGTGCAGCCGGGATTCTGATTCCGACCAACGGCCTCCTGTTGAAACTCCCTCGCAATGGGCCCCCCAGCCGTGGAGACTCGCATCTGAGTCGATCGTGAATTCTGGCATTGAGACGAAGATGGCTTTGCCATCCCACGCGGACAGGTTGAGAGTCCACCATCGCAATTCGTCCTTCGTCTCGCTGTCCAGTGACACCAGGTCCGCGTATGATGCACCGGCTCTCAGGTGAGCGATCTTCAGGCGTTCTAGCGCTCGGTAGTGGAGCGGGCCCGGAAACACTGCCTGTATCGAGGAGGCCAGTAGGCCGATGAGTCGTGCAAGCTGGCGCAAGGTGAGCTGGGGCCGGATGAGGGCCCTGCGTAACTCTTTGCGGATGGAACGAATCTTGGATATCGGGAGGCTCAGTGTCGCCTCCCCCGAATTCATGAGGAATCCTAGGAATTCCATGCAAGTGGCGGTGTTAGGCACGACTTTTCCCAGTTGATAATGAAACCTAGGCGGGAAAGGAGGGTTATGGCCAGCCGTAGATGTGTAAGGGGGTAGAACGCTCCTAAGCCATGAGGAGAATGTCGTCTAGGTAAACGATTAGCCGGACTCCCAGACTGCATAACCAGGCCATCACAGGCCGTAGTAGCTTCGTGAAGCACCACGGTGCTGAGGAGAGGCCGAAGGGTAGGCAGGTAAACCGCCAAGTCTCGTGCCACCAGTGAAAGCATAGGTGGTCTCGAGATGCCACTGCGATCGGTACCGTCAGGTACGCGTCTTTGAGATCTAACTTCGCTAGCCAATCTCCGTGGAGGAGATCTCTTAATAGGTGAATACCTTCCATCTTGAAATGGCGGTACCTGACTATGGCATTGAGGGGGCGCAGATTTATGACGGGTCTCAATTGACCACCTTTCTTTTCCACCAGGAAAATGTTGCTTATGACACCTGTGGGATTGAGAGGTGCTCGTTCTATAGCCCCTTTGGGAAGAAGGGTGGAGAGTTCCTCGTCAATCCGTCTGCGATCTTGGAGTGAAAAGCAGATCGGTCGAGGAGGGGGAATGTGTTCTATGTTCTATGATGTTCTATGAGTTCTATGTGGAAGCCCCGGATAGTGGTCAGCACCCAGGGGTCTGATGTTATTTGTGACCAGGCTGGGAAAAAATGTTGGAGTCTGCCCCCTACACAAGCCAGAGAGCCGTCTGGAACTTGGGTTGCCCCGAAAACCTCTGGATCGCCATGGACGTCCGCGTGATGGGAAGAAGGTGGGACGGGGGTTAGATCCCTGGTACTGTGTACGGTGTTGGAAGGAGCCTCTTCCCGTGCCACGGGATTGGTGGTAATTAGGGGCGGCCAGACGGCTCCTGAATCTGCCGGCCCTGGTGGAGACCCGCCCCTGGAAAACCCATCTCATGGAGGCCTGGGCCTTATCTAGGGCTGTGAATGCTCCAACAAAACGCCCTAAATCCTTAATAAAGGAGTCTCCCAAGAGCAATCCTTGAGCATCCTTGCCAGCCTCTGTGAGGGCGAGGTTGGCCAGTTTGGGCTCTATTTTAAATAGGATGGCCTTATGCCGTTCTATTGATAGGGAGGTAATCACACTCCCGGCAATACATATTGCTCTCTGGACCCAACCACGTAGGTCTTCAGGGTCAACCATGCGTCTTCCGCCAGTTCAAATAATTTGGCCAACGGGCCGAATATGTCCAGGTGTTTATCCTGGCAGGACTTTAATGCAGATTCCAGCCCCTTACAGGGTTCCAGCCCAATATGGTGAGGAACAGGGTCATCTTGGGGTCTACCTCAGGAGTGTCGCAAACTTTATTGGGCACCACAGGCCTAGGACACTCCGCCCTTAATTTGTTGCGGGCCGCTTTACTCAGGGGTCGTCTGACCCAATTCTCCAGATATGTGGCAACATGGTCGGCCGGGAGCCACTCTGCCAATCTCGGATGGTGTAGGTCATCTGGGTCGAAGAGTGGAACACCCGACGGATCCACAAGGGTGGACCCCGCGGCCGCGGGGTTCCTAATCCCTGTATCACCTCCGGGCATCTCTGCTTGAGCAGAGGAAAGGAGGTCAAAGCCTGTATCAGCTGCATCCGCATCAGAGTCACTGTTCGACTCAATCTTAGCCTCCTCATTTGACCCGATTTCTGAGTCGTAGTCGCTCTCTAACTGTGCTCTGGCACATTTCCATAGCCGCGCCCGTTCTGCCTGGCGCGGAAAGGCTCTTTTGCGTGGATGGGACACGCTTTCTGGGGTGACCGTAGGTACGCCAGTCATGGTGTTTCTGGAGGCAGAGGGATGTTTAGACTTATGGGTAGCCTTTTTATATATCTCTCCCTGAGGGTTCACAGTGGGACGCGTTAGAGGCGTCGTGGAGCTCGTCCGAAGGACGTGGCAGGAGGGTCTGTGAAATGGTGTGGGAGAGGGTAGAGGACATAGACCCCATGGCCGCCATAATAGCGTCTGTCACCGAGCGCTGCAGCGCTAAGAACTGAGCCCCATCAGGGTGGGTAGTTCCATCTGTCATAGTGGGCGAATTGCCTGAGGTGACAGGGGCCTCACTCCTATTGAGTGGGGTATCAGACTCCCCAGAGGGAGTGGAACAAGAACATAGTCTGGGTTTAGGCATGGTAGAAATAGCCAGAGAATAATCCCTAATAAGTAGCAGGAATAGTATGGGTTAGTCACCCAAACAGCAATAGCCAAACAAAAAACGCTCTCACCAGGGCCCAGACCAATGGCACACTCAGATGCAGGGTAGGAAAGAAGACAGGAAGTCTGAAAATGGCCGCCAGTAATCTCGCGGGATTCGCGGCATCCGCGAGATTCGCGGCAAAAAAACGAAAATCGAATACGGCAAACAGGCGAACACGCTGTCTGCCGAATGGTGAGTGGTATGTATGCGTGGCAAATCAGCCAAATGGGCTTAATTTGTGCACATACACAGCCGGGTAGGGGAGAAAAACATGCGCAAAATGGCGCTGAGGGCAGGGAGGACGGAGGAGAGGAGGATAGAGTACAGCAGAATAGAGTGACATGGGAGGTCTGGACTCTGGGTAAGTGAGAGAAACAAAACACACAGAAGCCAATGTAGAGGATAAAGACATCCAAAATAAAATAATACTAGACATGAAAATAAACATAAAATAAAAATAAATATAAAATAATTATAAAATAATATAAAAATAATACAGTATACTACCAGTTACCAGTAAGTAACTGTATAATAAAATCAATGAGAAAAAACAGTACAATAGAATAATATGAATATATGAATAATATGAAGAGGAGAAAAGGTGACATGTACTTACCTTTGTGTCGGAGCAGCAAAGAAAGAGGGAAATGGAAGGGAAGTGCTGCCTATTATACTGGGACCTGAGCGGGGAGGGGCCTATGTTACTGTATGTTCATTATTTTTTCATTCTGTTTGTATTCTTTGCTGCTATTGGTGGACAGTAAAGAAAGGGATATGCTATATGAGCCTCTGTGTCTTGTTATAAAATCTCATAAGACCTAGCTTGAATGTCATTATATGTTTTAATAGCTCTAGCCCAGTGATGGCGAACCTTTTTGAGCCCGAGTGCCCAAACCGTAATACATGCCAATTTTTTTTCCCTCAAAGTGCCAAAACTGCAATTAAACCTGAATACTGAGGTTTAAGTTTAGAAAAAACAGTTGTCCGAACTAATTAACATCTCTGTGTGTGTATTAAGCAGTTTGTGTGTGTGCTCAGCAGTCTGTCTGTGTGTATTTAGCAGTCTGTCTGTATTTAGCAGACTGCTGAATACACACACAGACTGCTGAGTACACAGTCTGCTGAATACACACACAGACTGCTAAATACACACACACACAGACTGCCGAGTACACACACACACACAGACTGCTAAATACACACACACACACACACACACAGACTGCCGAGTACACACACACACACACACACACACACACACACACAGACTGCTGAGTGTACACACATACACACACAGACTGCTGAGTGTACACACACACACTGCATTGAGGGGTACAGTGTATGTGTGTGTGTGGGGTGATGTGTTTGTATGGGGTGATGTGGGGTGGTGTGTGTGTGGGTTGATGTATGTGTGTCTTTGTGTAGGGTGATGTGTGTAGGGCAGGGGTGCTGTGTGTATGTCGTCCCCCTTCTCCCCCCACACTGTTTTCTTTCCCCCCATCCCTCCCTCACAGACTGCTGAGTGTACACACACACACTGCATTGAGGGGTACAGTGTATGTGTGTGTGTGGGGTGATGTGTTTGTATGGGGTGATGTGGGGTGGTGTGTGTGTGGGGTGATGTGTGGGTGGGTTGATGTGTGTGTGTGTGTGTGGGGGGGGTGATGTGTGTGTCTTTGTGTGGGGTGATGTGTGTAGGGCAGGGGTGCTGTGTGTATGTCGTCCCCCTTCTCCCCCCACACTGTTTTCTTTCCCCCCATCCCTCCCTCAGTTGTCTCCCCCCATTACCTCCCTCAGTTGTCTCCCCCTATACCTCCCTCAGTTCCCCCCATACCTCCATCAGTTTCCATACCTCCCCTCAGTTTCCCCCATACCTCCCTCAGTTCCCCCCCATACCTCCCTTAGTTTTCATTCCCCCCCTCCTCGAGCTCCTACCTTGTAGCGTGGCCGAGCGCACTGCGGAGCTCAGTTTCCTGTACCCAGCCGGACAGGAAGTGCTCTCTCTGTGAGCACTTTGTTTCCATCCGTCCGCCCGGGTACAGGAAACATAAGTTCCTGTACCGCGGCGCTTAGACAGAGTGCCTGGCAGGAGGGAGCGCTGTGCGCTATGCGCTCACCTCCTGCCGGTCACTCCGGGCCGGAGCGCCCTAAGACGGCCACTTGTGCCGCCTTATGGATGCACCGGCGGACCTATGGCCGCGTGCCCACAGAGGGGGCTCGGCATGCCACCTGTGGCACGCGTGCCATAGGTTCGCCATCACTGCTCTAGCCTGTCTAAGTCACTAGCGTTGCAAACAAGAGTTAACTGTATCACTCATAGACTAGCTACTGCACTCACTGCTTAAGCCTATTACCTATATACACCTATTCTACTCCAAAAAGAGCTAAGTGATTCAATCTCAGGGGAGCATGCAGAACATATCAATCCCCAGTGTGATTATAACAGCTCCCTCCAATAACGAGACAAGGCTACGTTTAGAGGGATCAAGAAGAACTGTCTAAATCTTTATTTCCCTTGGGACCAGCCCATAGGGTCACCACAATAACATTGTTGTGAAACCTCAATAAAATAAAAAACAGTCAAACCATAGCAGGCAACACACAGTGACTTATCACAACACAATGGCACATTTTTAAAGGGGGGGGACAATATTTAACAGTAAATATCTCACCTGCCTGCAGAATTAGCAATATGCAAATCTACCCGAATATGCAAATGACCCAGTCTTGCAATTCAAGTAGTGCATATTGCTGTTGCTACCAACAGAGGGCACTAGACAAGCTCCATAGCCAAACCCACCTAGTTGGTAGCAAACCTCAGCAGTACAGGAGATCAGGCAATACATTTCACAGTACACACACACACACACTATAAACAATTACTTTACACACACCCTGCACCTATAATGGGTACAGGGTGACTAAAACATAAGATAAATAAAGCAGCCTACATAAATAGTCTGTCTGAAGGTAGACTAGGGGCTTTAAAGCCAAATACATGAAAGAGTCATAGTCACAGGGGAGGAGGCTGGCAAGTAGGCCTCTCCAGGACCAAGTGGCGAAGGGCACTTCGTCACATATCTCCCCTTCGGGGGGAAGACTAACCAGGCACCTGACTTTCTGTCGGTCAGTGCCTAAGTTAGTCGAGTCACCCACCGACCATAAGCAAGTGCCAGAGTAGCCCACCCACAACAAACAGTTATTAGAGCAGCCCACCCACAGCAAACAGTGACTGCACCTGGGTATTCCTCTGGGGTGATGGGGCAACACGCTGTGGGGACTTGAGGGGCAGAGGCCAGCGGCGCTCTGCCCTGATGCCAGCGCTTCTGCTGGGAGGAGGGGGGTGCAGGCCAGTCCTGTGACAAGGGGATCGGTAGGGCAGAGGCCAGCGGCGGTCTGCCCTGATGCCAGCTCTTCTGCTGGTATAGCCTGCAGGACATCAGGCTCTGGACAAGGGACAAAGGGAGGGCAGAGGCCGACTGCACTCTGCCCAGCTGCCAGCTCTTCCGCTGGGGGGCTTGGGACATAGTCCGGCTCAGTAGCCAGGGGAACATGGGAGTCAGTGGGGGTTAACATCTCCTCTGTTAACCCTGGGGCCAAGTTAGGAGTTAGCTGGGGAAGGGAATTTGTACTTACCCCCTCCTCCTGTTGTCCCTGTGAGGGTAGTTGGGGATCTGGACAGGCTGTCCAGCATCCTTGTAGGTCGGGCACAGAGACCACGGTCTCCTCTGCGCCAACTGGGAGATTGGTGTCTCCCCTTAGTAGGGTAAGCTGCAGATGGGGAGATAGGGTGCTGTGCTCCTCTCCCTGAAACACAGGCTGCCGCTGGAGAGGGAGACCGCCTGTATCCACTCCCATAACATTGTCCTGCTGCTGGAGAGAGAGACCAACTGTCTCTGCTCCCTGTAGGACACTCTGCTGCTGGTGGGGAAGAACGACACCTTCGGCCCCCTGGAATTCGCACTGCCGCTGGGGAGGAAGGACGACACCTTCGGCCCCCTGGAATTCGCACTGCCGCTGGGGGGGAAGGACGACACCTTCAGCCCCCTGGAATTCGCACTGCCGCTGGGGAGGAAGGACGACACCTTCGGCTCCCTGTAACTTGCACTGCCGCTGGGGAGGAAGGACGACACCTTCGGCTCCCTGTAACTTGCACTGCCGATGGGGAGGAAGGATGACACCTTCGGCTTCCTGTAACTTGCACTGCCGCTGGGGAGGAAGGACGACACCTTCGGCTCCCTGGAACTTACACTGTCGCTGGAGACTAGGTGTCCATATCCTCAACCTCCACAGTTTTCGCTCAAAGGCCATTGCCGCACTGTTCTCAGCACTCAACTGGCGCATTACTTGGTGGACCACCTCGTTCGAAAGGTCTGGGCCATAGCAGACCAACCGCCTCTTTACCTCCTCAATGTAAGCGTCATCCTCGTAGCGCCGTATCCTGTTGAGGTACTCTTCGCAGGGCTCTATCCATGCCTGCTCCATGCTGCTGTAGTTAGGGACGCTGTACAGTGGCTAGCGTTGCCCTCAATAACCTCTCATACGATACCAGTGTCTCCGAGCTGCTTCTCCTCGCACTAGGACGCCATCCCACCGCTGCCACCAATGTAACGGAGCTCCTTGTACTCCGACTGAGTACCCTCCGTTGACGGATGCTCCTAGCGCTTCCTGAGGACTCCAAGCAGTGCAGCAGACACCACAACCACCGCAGACTCCGCAACCGCTGTATCTTGACTGGAGTCTCGCCGTCTTCCTTCCACCCTGGATCAGCTTCTGTCCTCCAGGACTGTGTGGGAAAGAACTCTTCCTTCCACCCTGTATGAACCTCCAGCATCCAGGACTGTGTGGTGAAGATCCCTCCTCCAAGGAGAGCTTGTCAAGAACAAGCTCTTAAAAGAGCTAAGTGACTCAAGCTCAGGGGAGCATGCAGAGCATAGCAATCCCCAGTGTGATTATAACAACTCCCTCCAATAACGAGACAAGGCTACGTTTAGAGGGATCAAGAAGAACTGTCTAAATCTTTATTTCCCTTGGGACCAGCCCATAGGGTCACCACAATAACATTGTTGTGAAACCTCAATAAAATAAAAAACAGTCAAACCATAGCAGGCAACACACAGTGACTTATCACAACACAATGGCACATTTTTAAAGGGGTGGGGGAGACAATATTTAACAGTAAATATCTCACCTGCCTGCAGAATTAGCAATATGCAAATCTACCCGAATCTGCAAATGAACCAGTCTTGCAATTCAGGTAGTGCATATTGCTGTTGCTACCAACAGAGGGCATTAGACAAGCTCCATAGCCAAACCCACCTAGTTGGTAGCAAACCTCAGCAGTACAGGAGAGCAGGCAATACATTACACAGTACACACTATAAACAATTACTTTACACACACCCTGCACCTATAATGGGTACAGGGTGACTAAAACATAAGATAAATAAAGCAGCCTACATAAATAGTCTGTCTGAAGGTAGACTAGGGGCTTTAAAGCCAAATACATGAAAGAGTCATAGTCACAGGGGAGGAGGCTGGCAAGCAGGCCTCTCCAGGACTAAGTGGCGAAGGGCACTTCGTCACACCCATTGCTCCTACTGTTAGGCATGAAAAAACACTTGAGGATTGCTATTGGGGCACCACGAGCCTGTCTGTTTTTACCACAATGCACAATAAAAATAAAGAATTTTTTAAAAAATCACCAATTATTTTTTTTTTTTTAATTTGGCATAGATTGGTGGTAAAATGGTTACATGAAAAGAATCAAAATACACCAAGTTTAATACCTTAGGTTGTCTTCTTTTAAAAAAACAGTTGTCCTGTCCCCATTGCAGAAAAATACCCCCAAAGCATAATGTTTCCACCTCCATTTTTGATGGTGGGGATGGTGTTCTTGGGATCATAGGCAGCATTCCTCCTCTAAACACAGCGAGTTGAGATGATGCCAAAGAGTTTGATTTTAGTCTCATCTGACCACAACCCCTTCACCCAGTTTTGGGCTGATTCCTCACCATTTTTTAAAAATAGTCTGTACAGACAATGTATGCACTTCATCAAACCTTTTACAGGTGAAACATGTTGTGCTATTTTAATTATTGTTTTTACACCTTCTTGGTGTCATTATTACTCCATTTATAATACAATGTGCCCTTTAACCCCTTAAGGACACATGACATGTGTGACATGTCATGATTCCCTTTTATTGCAGAAGTTTGGTCCTTAAGGGGTTAAACTGATCCAACCATTTGTGCTAGTGTTATACTAGGTAATTGCTGCTCTCAATCTTGATTTTAAGTATTTCCTGTGGGTGAGGATTTAAACTACCTAGAACTGGGTGTTTAATGGTTTGGTTTTTTTTTTTGGCATTGCCAAACAACCAAACCCCAAGGGTCGGACTTAACCTGAGGAGAAAGAACTTTAAAAAGGAGAACAGCAGGGCACACATAAGAAATAAACATCCTAGAATCCCACCACCCAATCCTCTGGACCACCTGGCTGGACTTACCCAACTTAGAAGCTTCCATCGCAGCTCCAAAGCACCGTCCACAAACATGCCCATAAGCCCCAAATAAATCCCGAATAAAGTAAAAATGGGAAAGAAAACTGCCATCCTCATGAACCAGAAGGACCGAGCAAAGCCAGGTGGACAGCACAACAGTCGTTAAAAAAAAATATCAGACACAGGGACCCAAATGCACCCACTCACCCTTCTTGAAGACATTAATCTACAAGTGACAAGCCGTGAAGTCAAGACAGTACCGCCCACATCCAACATCTGAAAGGAAATCCCCCAAAAGCCCTCCTATTCAGGCAAACCAGCTCCCTGATATGCATGACCCCAATAAGGCAAATGAGAAAGCTCGACAACATAAACGGGCCTCAAAGGTTGAATGACACACCAGGGGGGGTGCCTGACACAAGATAGACATAAGAGTCCCAGAGACCGGCCTCCAAGTGTCCACAGAAACCTCACCCCAACTCAAACCCTTAACAGCTTGACAGAAACCTCACCCTAACAGCTTGAAAAAAACTGAGGCACATGACAGGCCCCTGGAGGAACAGACACAGAAGGCAGAACAAGGAAAAGGGAAGAAACCAAAACAGGGACAGGAGACACAACAGAGAGGGAGATGTAGGAAGAAACAGGGGACACAATGGTGGGGGGGTAGAAAGAAAGAAGAAAAAAAGCAGACACAATGGAGTGGGGGGTGTAGAAAGAAACAGAGGATACACTGAATGGAAGGGGGAGATAGAAGAAATGAGGGGTGCACTTGAGGAAGGTCCAAGGATTTTCAGCTACACAGGTGAAGATGCATTTTGCTGCCCCCCGCACCCACTTAAAAAAATAATAATGCATCTTCACCTGTGTGTCTTGTTGTAACCCCCCCCCTTTGAATTTCTTACCCCTTTTGTGTTCTAGTGTATTTTATTCCCCATTTAGTGTGTCTTACAACCCCCTTTGTAGCCCATTTGTGTGTCTCTACACTCCAGCCCCTTTCTGTGTCTCTTTCTTTTCCCAGCCCCTTTCTGTGTTTCCTTCTTACTTAAGCCCCTTTCTTGGTCTCTTTCTCACCCCAGCCCTTTTCTTTATCTCCTTCTCCACCACAGCCCCTCAGTCCCTTTTGTATGTCCCTCCCCTCCAGAGTCCTTTGTGTGTCTTTCCTTCCAAGCCACAGGCACACAGTCATAAAATTCACACACTCAAAGTTATACAGGTACACTGTCATACAAACACAGAGACATACAGTCAAAGACATACAGACACACAGGCAAAGACATACAAATACAGAGGCATACACACATACAGAGACATACACGCATACAGAAACATACACGCATACAGAGACATACAGGCATACAGAGACATACATGCATATACAGAGCCATACCGTCATACGGACACATACATACATGTCTCTGTATGCATGTATGTCTCTGTATGTATGTATTTGTATGAATGTATGTTTGTGTCTGTGTAATGGATCACCTGGCACCCCGACTGGGTACCTCCGTTGAATGATGCTCCTAGCGCTTCATGAGGGTTTCCAGCACTCCAGCAGACACCATAACCACCGTAGACTCCTTCAGAGAGCAAAAACAGAAACAAGCTCTTACAAGAGCTTAGCAGTGAATATAGCAAGAGAGTATGCAGATCATAGCAATCCCTTGTAGCAGGTTCCCCCAATAAGAGACGGCACTCCAAACTGAGGGTGAAGTAGAACTGGTCATTACTTTAACATGGCTCGTCAAATCATAGCAGGCAACATACAGTGACTTATTATAACATAATTACATATTTTTAAATGGGTGGGGAAGACTATAATTAGCACAAAATGTCTCTCCTGCATGCAGAATTAGCAATATGTAAATCTACCCGAATATGCAAATTACCAGTCTTGCTATTCAGGTAGTGCATATTACTGTTGCTACCAACAGAGGGCACTACACAAGCTCCATAGCCAAATCCACCTAGTTGGTAGCAATCCTCAGCAGTACAGGAGAGCAGGCAATACATCCCAGGGACCATAGTCACATGGCAGGAGGCTGGCAATCAGTATTCTCCAATGCCCAGTGGTGAGGCTGGTTCCACCACAGTCTGTATGAATGTATGTATGTATGTCTCCGTATGTGTGCATGTATGTCTTTCTAGATATGTATGTCTCTGTATGCATGTATGTATGTATGTCTCTGTATGAATGCACGTGTATGCATGTATGTTTATATGTATATATGTCTCTGTATGCATGTATGTATGTTTCTGTATGTATGTATACAGAGACATACCGTCATACAGAGACATACATGCATACAGAAACATACATACATACAGAGACATACATTCATACAGAGACATATATACATACACGCATACAGAGACATACATTCATACAGAAACATACATATATTCATACAGAGACATACATACATTCATACAGAGACATAAATACATACATACAGAAACATACATACATGCATACAGAGACATAAATACATACATACAGAGACATACGCATGTCTCTGTATGCATATATACAGAGACATACATTCATACAGAGACATAAATACATACATTCATACAAAGACATACATACATTTATACAGAGACATAAATGCATGCATACATTCAGAGAAATACATACATACATGCATACGGAGACATAAATTCATATAGAGACATATATACATACATAAATACAACAGAGACATACATACATACATACATACATACATTCATACATACATTCATACATACATACGTACATACAGAGACATACATACATACAGAGACATACATACATGCATACAGAGAAATATATACATACATGCATACAGAGACATACAAACATACATACATCCATACAGAGACAAACATACATTCATACAAAGATATACATACATAGAGAGACATACATACATAAATACATGCATACAGAGACATACATACATGCATACATTCAGAGACATACATACATACATGCATACGGAGACATACATTCATATAGAGACATATATACATACATACAGAGACACAAATTCATACGTACATACATACAGAAACATATATGCATACAGAGACATACATGCATACAGAGACATACATACATGCATACAGAGAAATATATACATACATGCATACAGAGACAAACAAACATACATACATCCATACAGAGACATACATACAGTCATACACACATACATACATACAGAGACATACATACATGCATACGGAGACATGCATGCATACAGAAGCATACATGCATACTGAAACATACATACATTCATAAAGAGACATACATACATGCATACATACAGAGACATACATGCATGCATGCAGAGACATACATACATACATACATACTGAGACATACATGCATACAGAGACATCCATACATACATACATACATACAGAGACATACATGCATACAGAGACATACATACAGAGACATACATACATGCATACAGAGACATGCATACATTCAGAGAAATACATACATACATGCATACGGAGACATACATTCATATAGAGACATATATACATACATACATACAGAGACATACATACATACATAGACATACATACATACATACAGAGACATACATACATACAGAGACATACATACATGCATACAGAGAAATATATGCATACATGCTTACAGAGACATACAAACATACATACATCCATACAGAGACAAACATACATTCATACAAAGATATACATACATAGAGAGACATACATACATAAATACATGCATACAGAGACATACATACATGCATACATTCAGAGACATACATACATACATACATGCATACGGAGACATACATTCATATAGAGACATATATACATACATACAGAGACATACATGCATACAGAGACATACATACATACATAGACATACATTCATACATACATACAGAGACATACATGCATACAGAGACATACATACATGCATACAGAGAAATATATACATACATGCATACAGAGACATACAAACATACATACATCCATACAGAGACTTACATACAGTCATACACACATACATACATACATACATACAGAGAAATACATACAGAAACATACATACATGCATACGGAGACATACATGCATACAGAGGCATACATGCATACTGAAACATACATACATTCATAAAGAGACATACATACATTCATACAGAGACATAAATACATACATACAGAGACATACATACATGCATACATACAGAGACATACATGCATACAGACATACATACATTCATACATACATACATACTGAGACATACATACATACATACATGCATACAGAGACATACATACATGCATACAGAGAAATATATACTTACATGCATACAGAGACATATATACATACATGCATACAGACACATACATACATACATGCATTCAGAGACATACATACATGCATACAGAGAAATATATACATACATGCATACAGAGACATATATACATACATGCATACAGAGACATACATACATCCATACATACAGAGACATACATACATTCATTCAAAGACATACATACATACAGAGACATACATACAGAGACATACATACAGAGACATACATGTATACAGAGACATACATGCATACAGAGAAATATATCCATACATGCGTACAGAGACATACAGAGACATACATACTTACATACAGAGACATACATGCATACAGAGACATACATACAGAGACATAGATTCATACAGGAACATACATACATTCATACAGAGACATACATACATTCATACAGAGACATACATACATACATAGACATACATACATTCATACATACATACATACAGACATACATGCATACAGAGACATACATACATACAGAGACATACAAACATACATACATCCATACAGAGACATACATACATTCATACAAAGATATACATACATAGAGAGACATACATACATAAATACATACATACAGAGACATACATACATGCATACATACAGAAACATACATACATTGATACAGAGACATAAATACATACATACAGAGACATACATTCATATAGAGACATATATACATACATACAGAGACATACATGCATACAGAGACATACATACATACAGAGACATACATACATGCATACAGAGACATACAAACATACATACATCCATACAGAGACATCCATACATTCATACAAAGATATACATAGATATACATACATAGAGAGACATACATACATACATACAGAGACATACATGCATACAGAGACATACATTCATACATACATACATACTGAGACATACATTCATACAGAGACATACATACATGCATACAGAGTAGTGATGTCGCGAACATAACATTTTCGGTTCGCGAATGGCGAACGCAAACATCCGCAAATGTTCGCGAACGGGCGAACCGGGTGAACCGCCATAGACTTCAAAAGGCAGGCGAATTTTAAAACCCACGGGGACTCTTTCTGGCCACAATAGTGATGGAAAAGTTGTTTCAAGGGGACTAACACCTGGACTGTGGCATGCCGGAGGGGGATCCATGGCAAAACTCCCATGGAAAATTACATAGTTGATGCAGAGTCTGGTTTTAATCCATAAAGGGCATAAATCACCTAACATTCCTAAACTGTTTGGAATAACGTGCTTTAAAACATCAGTTATGATGTTGTATCGATCAGGTAGTGTAAGGATTACGCCCGTTTCATAGTGACAGTCCTTAAGGGGTTAAGTGTATGTGTATCTGCATGCACTGGCGTATATACCGCGGTCGTACCGCCATGTGTTGCGGCCCCTGCCCACATGGGGGGAGGGGGGGCACGGATCAGTTTTTGCACCGGGGCCCCATTGGTTGTGTGTATGCCACTGGACATACATACATTCATACAAAGACATACATACACACAGAGACATACATACATACATATATATATATATATATATATTTATATATATATATATATATATATATATATATATACATACAGAGACATACATACATTCATACATACAGAGACATACATGCATACAGAGACATACATACATACAGAGACATACATACATGCATACAGAGACATACATACATACAGATACATACATACATGCATACAGATACATACATTCATACAGAGACAAACATACATTGATACAGAGACATAAATACATACATACAGAGATATAAATACATACAGAGACATACATACATGCATGCATACATACAGAGACATACATACATATATGCATACATAGACATACATGCATACAGAGACATACATACATACATACATACATACAGAGACATACATACATGCATACAAACAGAGACATACATACATTGATACAGAGACATAAATACATACATACAGAGACATACATACTTTGGGGATATTTATGGGATGATAATATTATACAGTTGAGAATTGCCCACTATTTCAATTCTCTTAGATCTTAGAGATCGTTATCATGTAAGTGAAATGTATTCCATACAAATAAAATCACAATTTGTTATAAAAATAGATATAATTTATTGTGACAAATTAAATAACAATAATATTAGGAAGCATGCATGATAATAATCAGTGAATATTTAGTATAACATCGTATACAATGGCAATGGCTAAACACGGTACAAAGCTACAGCGTTAACTGTCAAGACAAGATTAATGGGTATTTCTCAGTACAAAGAAAGCAAAACTTCACACAGCCCAGCGAAAAGTCGTAAAACCTTGGCTAACAGTTAAATCAACTGAGTAACCCTTTCAATGCTGGCTAGATCCATCTAGGCATATAGTATCCTATTCTCATGTAATTTTCAATTAAAATAACATTCGAAGCAGCTCATTAATCATTTCCTGGAACCATCCAATAAGAAAAATCTACCAGATTTTTACAAAAACAGAATTTTAATTTGCTTAAAAAGATATCTTATCTTATTTTAGAGCAAATCAATACACCTGGATAAAAACAGCGGTATGCTAACACGTGATACTATCACATTAATATATAATTATTCTTAATTCCACCTGCAGAATGGAATGTTTATAACTATATATTCTTTAGTTAACTAAGATTTCTAATTATTGAAATCTGACCGTGATTTATCCAGTCATATATCATGCTATTAGATTTTAATTAATTTAGACTAATTAAATAAAAGCAGCATAATAACCAGTTATGTAGATATTCTCATCAGATGAGTAGGAAGTCCCAGAAAAATGCGAGTATGATTGGTTGTATGTAAGTGTGCGAGTAATAGAGAAAAGTGGTGTTGGTTAGAAAGTATCAGTACAATTTTAAGTGTCAAGGAGTGTTTCTTGAGTTGTGTCCAAGAGAGTTTGAGAGTTGAGTGTTAGTCCCAGAGAGTGTCCTGAATCTCTCTGTATGTCCGAATCTGAATGCCCAAATTAACCTCCTCTCTTCCCTTTGTCCTAACTTTTAAAGGGCCAGACTCTCTGTACGTCATTAGTTGATAAGGCCAATAGGATACTGAAGGTGTGGTCAACCAGCAGATCGCAATTTAGGTATTTGATCCATAGAGGGCAGTCTCACCTCACTAAACCTTCCTATCAAGGAAAGAGTTAACTTTTCCTGATGACGATTTTGACGTCATTTGGCTTATCTTAAATAACTACCATAACTTAAATTTGCTGTCAGTTCAAGGCGTTTGTCTCAGTCTTTGTGGCAACGACTTTGATCGTAATTTCTAAAATTGACAGTTCTAAACTCAATTCCATCCCTTACTTACAATGGGACCTTGTAAAATTTAGAGAGTAAAATTAATTACTTAGTCTTCTCTGTCACTAGTGTCTGTGTTCAAAATTATTTCTATTCTATTAACATTTAAACAGAGAATTCCATCCCCCTGCTTCATTGCTTATCACTTGGCTTGTTTATATAATGCATTCCTTAGCTCAGGCTAGTGGCTAGTGTTACTGAAAGAAAGAAGAAAATATGTGTCTTTGTTGGCCTGAAGATCCAAAATGGAGTCGGCTCTGTTCTGAGTGACTCTGGCAATATACACTTTTAATTTCTAGCTTAGCACAAAATGTCTGCCGATATAAATATCCTCACAATACATGCATACATACAGAGACATACATACATACATAGGCGTGCGCAGCCTATTGCATTAGGGTGTGCACCCTAAAGCACAAACACCCGCCGTGTGTGTGTGTGTGTGTATGTATGTATATATATATATATATACATACACACACACACAAACACATACACTGCTGTGTGTGCTGTTAGTGTGATGTGTGTGAGGGTGCTGTTGGTGTGATGTGAGGGTATTTTTGTGTGTGTGTGTGTGTGTGTTTGTGACTGTGCTGTTTGTGTGTGAGGGTGTTTGTGTGTGTATGTCCTGTGAGGGTGCTGTTTGTGTGAGTGTCGTGTATTTGTGAGGGTGCTGTTTGTGTGTGTGTTTGTGAGGGTGCTGTTAGTGTGCTGTGTGTGAGGGTGTTGTGTTTTTTTTAAAGGTGCTGTGTGTTTGTGAGGGTGCGGTTAGTGTACTGTGTGTGTGTGAGCTGTATGTGTGTAGGTGCTGTATGTGTGTGTGCTGTATGTTTGGAGGGATTTGGCAGATTAGTAAATCCTTGCTGCCATGTGCCATCCCTGGTGGTCCAGTGGAGAGTGAACTCTAGCCTGCGGGGCTAGAGTTAACTCTCGCGAGATCTGAGCGTTGCCGCAGCAACGCTCAGATATCGCGAGAGGAACCTGGCGGAGCTTCTGTCTAGAACTCCCTGGGTCCTCTCCTGCCTCCCTCCATGCTGCTGTGGGCCGGTGAGGTAGATCTTTGGTCTCCCCGCCGGCCCATGGAGGCTTAGAGCAGAGCCGGCACTCAGATAGCGCCGGCTCTGTGTGTGTATATATATATATTTATATATATATGCGTACACACACTCACAGACACACACACACATACACTCACAGACACACACTCACACACAGACACACTCACACACATTCACAGACACACACTCACAGACACACACACTCACACACAGACACACTCACACACACACACACTCACAGACACACTCACACACATTCACAGACACACACACTCAGACACACACACACTCACAGACACACACTCACACAGAGACACACACTCACACACAGACACACACACACAAGAACAAATTATTATATTTTAATAAAAAACAATGTCCACCCAGCCTCCTACCTGGAGTGCTGGTGGACTTGTCCCTGGGGTCCAGTGGGGGCAGGCGCCTTTCTCCAGCTCAGCCGCGGCGAGGGAGCTCTCTGCTCTCTGCTTCCTCTCGCCGCGCGGGCTGTCTGCTGTAGCTGGGAGCCGGAATATGACGTCATATTCCGGCTCCCGGCATCAGCGCGCGGCGAGAGGGAGCAGAGAGCAGACAGCACACAGCTCCCTTGTAAGGACTAGAGCTCCCAGGACTGAGTGTCATCCAGTGCCTGGGGGTTGCTAGAGCAAGTTCCCCATCCAGCTACAGGAGGGAGCGGTACCAGGACCCCAGTCAAGCCACGGCGACTGTGGGCAGAAGTGCTGCGGTTTGTCCCCTGTTCCAGTTAGGCTTCGGTCCTTGGGGGAGGTACCCAGCCAGGAGTACAGGGAGCTCCATTACATTAGGGTACCAGCTTATAAAAGTGTCAATTCACCTTGAATTCGGTAGTTTTATAAAGTGACAAGAAGGGGCCAGACTATTAACCCCTAAATCTTAAAGAGACACTGTAATTACTTTATTTGATTAAAGTATTCATTGTGCTTAAAGTCCACTGGCTCCATCCTTCTATTCATCATTAAATTGTTAATGTGTTAATGCTAAGGGGACCAGGAGCCCATCTCATCTATACTGCTTCGGCTAATGAGGAACCATCAGCCTGTGCAGCAATTGGAAGCTATGACTGGCTAAGAATGTCAGCTGAACACTTTCATCATATCACAGCACCCATTGCTGGTATGATTTTGCATGACTAGAAGGAAGTTTGTAATATCTTCCATAGCCATAGCTAAAGTAAGAGCTGGGCTGTGGCAAGCCAGGATCCTTTATTTAGTGTTACACTATATCCAATGCCATTAAATAAAATGGTCAATGCATACAATATCCATTTAAGTACTTTATGGCCTTGTGAAATACCTTTAACATTATCCCTTACTTAGGCTCCTCTAATGTATAAATTGTTTGTTTGTGGGTTCCTTATCTCAAAATTACTTTGCATTTATGAATCTTTATTGAATCTCATCTGCCATTTTCCTGCCGGTTCAATTTATCCAAATACCTTTGTAAAGAAGTGATATCCTGTTCAGTCTGTATTGCCTTATTTCGTTTTGTGTTATCAGCAAACACTGACTCATAATTTTCAATGCCCATTTCAAAATCATCCATAAACAGATTATAGAGAAGTTCTCCACTTCAAAGTTCTCTCCTTATCACTTTGAACAACTTTTCTAACATTTTTAATTACTGTCTGCACTCATTAAGCTAGTCTTATTAAAGAAGAATAATGCTAATCTAAACCAAGAACCTTTGCTGTAAAACTATATCAAATACCCTATAAATATCCTGCCTAACCATGATCAATAATAATGTTCATCTTTTCAAATTTTTATATAATGTAATTAAAGATTCATTCCTGACACTGCAGTCTTGAAATGGCTGTTTAGGTGTCGGGCCCCTCTCCATTCTCCGTAAAAAAGTGATTTAACACACCTTTTCTCCCATGCCTTGCCAGTCACCTGCGGCTGGCCGTGGTCATAATGCTACGAGTGCCCTTGTATCCCCCTTTCGCTGTCCTCCGTTGTCCCCCATTGTAAGGAGTCAAACTGTTTTAGAACAGTTTGATTTTTCATCTGTCATCTGCCACGTATTGATCTCGAGATAAATCTTTGCCGAGCTAAGCCTGGCTGACGTTCTTCGCCAATGCACTAGCCCAGAGCAGGAACTTACATTTCTCACTGAGCAGTAGTGGAAGCAAGGAGCAGCGCCTTGCAGACCCAGGTAAGTAGTCACACTGTGGACTGTAATCAAAAAGGCAAAGCCACATTTCGACCTACTAAAAGGTCTTTATAAAGCTTGATAAAGACCTCTTAGTAGGTTGAAACGTTACTTTGCCTTTTTGATCCAATAATCCTGCCTGTGGCTTTAATTTCCATGAGTGCCTGAAGATCTTTCCTGGTCTCTGTCATACATGTTTTGAATTTGCTGGTCCTGGTTCGGTTCACCCAGTTTTTAGTGGATTTTAGTGCGGTTCCTTTTTTCTGTTTCACAGTGATTGGCTATGGGACAGAATGATGTCAGCAGCTCAGCTCACCCTGATTACTTATTGGCTGCTTATGTACTTAGAGTACATCTAATAAAAATGTATTGTGAAAGACGAAACCTGGCTAAGAGTTCAGGGTTATGCTACAGAAAGCTAAAACATTTGTAATTTTTTTAACATAACAAATAAGTTTTTAATATGAAAAAACCACAGCATGGATATGAGACCAATTTATATTAAATGTACTTACATTATGTTGGTGCAGGAGTATGATTGGAGTGCCCTTTTAAATAAATACATTCGTGCATATGGCTAACAAATGAAATCAAATAAAAAGAATACATTCACTGAAAACTTTCATTTATATCCAAAAATAGACAAAATCAACATATATTTTACATATTATACACTAATGTGTACACAATTATTCATTACAAACATATTGTTTGAAAATGGCTTAATAATATAGGATCAAATCATGAAGAAATTAAAAAAAATGAAAAAATAAAAATATGAAAAAAAGTATGACAAATAAAATAAAAATATAACTACCAAGGTACAAAAATGTATATTAAATACTGAATTTATCCCAAAGGGCTTTATAGTGTAAAAAAAGGATCAACTTAACTTCCTGGTACTCTAGACTGGATTCCCTGAAATAATAATATTATCACAATCAGGTCACTATTGTTGTGATTCACAAAATGTTTGGCAACCAACGCTACTTTATATTCAATACATATATCTTCAATATGTTTCCTAAAATGGGATTTCAGGGTGCAAAATTTGTGTCTTACATATTGTATGGAATATAGACAACTTGAGCAGATGTACTCATTGTAATAACTCTTACCCTAACACTTTATGACCAAGAAAAATACAGTCTGTTTCTACATCTAAACATGCCATTTGTTGTTAACCAGGTAAGAGCCCTCTGCGGAGACTTAAATAGACTCGGTTAAAGGATAACGCTGAGAATCTTCTAGCAAACAACCTACACTAATTCTATGCTACAAATGCTAATCAATAAATCTAATCTTCCAAGACCAAGTGAGATTATCATATAGGAGTACTATATGATGGACTGCTCTACTCAAAGGACCACTAAATTTATCCAGGCCCTGTCATCTCAGTGAAGTAGCCTGTGTGCAGAGGTCCTGTCCTTTTAACCCTGCAATGTAATCTATTGCAATTTTTTTTTTTTTTTTAAATTTTTCAGACAAGATGCGCTTCCACGACCATGACCGAGTAACAGTCAATCAAATGGGGAGGAAGCCCCCATACGAAAGCATTGATACAATGCATTCCTACGAGGATATTTGGATGTGTGCACAACGCTTGTTGTGCATGCACAGCAAGTCACCAAAGCTACACTACGAGTATTGGATTGGACCAATGATGGAGGTGGACATGAGAAGTAAGCAGTACAGTGGGAGTCTCAGAAATAGATACAATTATTATTATTATTATTATTATTATTTTTCATTACTTTTATTGCACATATGGGAAGAACAGAAGAACACGTAAGTAACAAGGGAGAAGGGCATTAAATCATTAAGAATGCAAACCTGCATTCTAAACACTCTATTGATCCTTGAAAACATTATTTTTTTCAGACAATAAATGATATACACAAGTGATTCATATAATGTTATTATGGTTTTGTTATGCACTGTAAGTAAATATGAATATGTTAGATGTAGAAATCTATAACATTAGAAATATACATAACATTTTTCATATATAATATATGTTGTCTCAATAAACAAGGAAAAACAGTATTTAGAAGAAAGCCATAGATTTACCTTGTGAAACTTGCCATAATAAATAATACATTGGTTTGTTTTGATGTCATAACAACATGATCAAACAAGATCATTTTATGAGCTTCAATACTGCAAACTGCTATAGAAAGAAATATTGTTGATTGCTTTGATTATCGTTGAAATGCTGCCTCATCCAGGGGTGGACATGTCATTTTTTTCTAATAGTTTGTAAATAACCATTATTTTAATAACATCAATACATTTTACTTTCAACTGTTATATTCCATTGCACAGTTTGACAACTAGTTAGACGTAACAACTATTTTAGAGAAAACAAAATATATTAATTTCTGATAATATATCATCTTTTACTTTAAATGTTCAGATTTGATCAATCAATAGTTTTTTAATTAAATGCTTTACAGTGCTACGGTGGTACTTACAGTACCAATAAAATACCTAGAACTAGGTCACTTTATGAGAAATTATTGGATCACATGTACAGGTCGGGGGACTTTGGGGGTTGTAGCCCTGTATATCCACAGTTGGTGGGTACAAAGGGACACTCTAGACCCCTAATGCACTTCATCTAGCTGAAGGGCTTTATGTGCGAAGAGTGTGTCCTCTTTTTATTATTTTATAAAAAAAATGAAGATTTCAATACAAACTTGAGCATTTATAAATGTATATCCTTTTTAAAACTCCTGGTTGTCAGATAACTGGTCCGATTTCCTGGTTTGCTTAGCTCACTGGAGCTAAACGTAAGAGGCAGCAATTACCCAGAGCATCTGCCTTGCAAAGATTTCTCATTGAAATGTATTGAGAAGTCTGTGATTGGACAGCTACAGAAAGTCTGGGCAGGGTTAGAAGGGGGGGGGTTACAAAGGCTGCAGACAAGAGATCTGAAGTTGTTTTTAGATACAACCCCCAATGAAAAAAAATGCATAATTAAATGCATGCATGTTGTCACTGGGGGTATATATAGTAAATAGTGATTTTTCATATTTTTATATTAGGGCAGTGTCCAAATGTTCTTAATGCGTCCGCACTTATAAAAAGAAAGATTAGTAATACAGTGCTTTGCCTCACCACATAGAGGGAGTAAGTGATGTCCCCAAGGTGATTATCAGGAAGGTGGGCTCTGATACAGAACTTTGCTGCCCACCCCTCTTTCAGTTAGGTAGAGTAGCAGGATCATATTGAATACCTGGATATGTTGCATGTGCTTCTTTCAAGCTATATTTTCATTGAGATCCCACAGAGCAACAGAAACATACTGTCCATGGGTTTAGAGGACAGGATATAACAAAGAAAGTCAGGGATATGTCCTAACATATCTCTACCTCTGTGTCAGTGTAAGGGTCATCAAGTCTTTTTATTTCTGCTCAAGCCCCAGGTGTTTCTGGATTCTAGCAATGTTCCTGCCTTGGATTTATTGGATTTATTTAAAGTATTTTGAAGTAATTATGTTTTTTTGATGATGCTGCACAATTCAAATTCTCTGGACTGAATTCATGCATTGAAATTAATTTCCATGAGGAGAATGCATAGTGTGACTTAATGATTTATTTGGCAAGGAAAAGGCTGAATGTAATTTTCAGGAGAAATCTAGGCCAAATTAGAGGAGCATTCATATTAAACTCATCTGAAGTGCAATTAATTGCAATATCTAAATAGCAATTAATAAAATTGTATTTTGTTTAGCCTGTAATAAAATCAAAAGCAACATCTCAAATGGTTAAACATAGTATTTTACAGATGACATTTTTCAAGCATAAATCCTGCATAAGGCTTCTGCACTGTATGGAGTCTTTGGTGGCTTTACCATACATACTAGGTTATTCGTCATATTTCTTCTGTGTAGCGCCATTTACCCAGCGCCAACTAACGGTTTTTGTACTGTGCAAGGCATTTCATTGACCACAGATAATTGAGAATTGTTAGTAGGGCACGTACTGGCACAGTTTGGAGGTCTTGAAGGATGGACAACCTATTTCATTAGCTCAGTGGAGTTGTCAGACAGCTGGGGAGGTTTTCTTATACTTGCTTAAGCTCCATTTAAAAAAGAGAAAAATACCCATTCCTTTTACTTGCTAGATAAAGAGGGGACACTACCTATCCTGTACATAATAGTCCCAACACATGCTAGAATAAAGCCATTATAGCATACATATAGGCCTAGAGACATACAAGAAGAAGAGTGATACTGAAATGATTGGAAAGGAGATAGTGGAGTCCAGGAGTTCTAACGATTGAGGGGACACTCAGGCTTACACTTAGGGTCAATATTCCTAGCCTTTTCCTGCAAAGGACTACCTATCTCTCTACTTCTCCTTACTAATACTTCCCCCAACCTTACTCCCTCTGCTGTTGAAATGATTGTCTGCAGAATCCTAGGATATTTAGATTTAAACTATAGTCCTGTCTAGTAGTTATGAATCCAGGAGTATGCTAGCTCCATTCTCCAGTAATTGGGGATTTGGTGAATTTTGCAACCATTACATAGTTACACAGGCTTAAAAAAGATTTGCGTCCATCAAGCCTTTCTCAGATCTGTTTCTATTTATTCAAAAGAAGGCAATGAAACAATTTGAAGTGCTTTTCATTTTTGCATCAAAATAGGAATGGCAGTGAGATCTTTCCTTGGATGAAGAAGCTGTTACCCCAAATATTAAAGGGATACTCCAGGCACCCAGACCACTTCTGCCCATTGGAGTGGTCTGGGTGCCAACACCCACTACCCTTAACCCTGCAAGTGTAATTATTGCAGTTTTCATAAACTGCAATATTTACCTTGCAGGGTTAAGTCCTCCTCTAGTGGCTGTCTACCAGGAAAACTTATAATCTTTGAATATTGTTTTTTGCAATAATTAATCTAGTCAATGTTTAGAAAGCTTTACAGACTGTGATAAAACCACTTCTTCAGGCAGACTCATAACACTCTGATTGGTGGATTAAGTAACCAATCAGAGAGTTATGAGTCAAATTACACAGCGTGGGAAAATTCCAAAGAACTTTTCCACGCTGTGTAAATTGACACAGAGCACTCTGAATGGTGGATTTCAAACCAACCAATCAGAGTGCTGTGACAGGTAAATGTAGAGACTTACCTGTCAGTCTCTTCATTTACCTGTAAGAGCACTCTGGTTGGATGGCTTAAACCCACCAATCAGAGTGCTCTGAGCCTAATTGCAAGGCGGGGAAAGGCTTTATAAGCCTTCCCCCGCCCTGCAGAGCTCAGTCTGCGCAGAGCCTTCGCCGGGTGAAGATGGATTATTTTTTTTTGCGCTCAGGTTTTTTTTTTATTTTTTTATTGAGTCGTTATTATGGATTTTTATTTGGCCTTTTTTGGGGCTGAAAAAAGAAGATTTTAGAAGAAAGAAAACATCAAATGGTAAGTTTATTTTTACAGGTACTTGGTTAAAGGTCCCCCCCTCATTATATTTAGGGTGAGGGGGGTAGGTAGGGGTTCATTTTTTGGGGGTGTTTTCTAAGAAGTGTATCTTTCCAATATTTGTTTGAAGATATCACATTTATCCTCCATGCTTTTTTTTCCATAAAAAAGATGCCAGTCAAGGAGTTGCAAAACCGCCCTCATCTTATTTAAAGGGACACTCCAGGCACCCAGACCACTTCTGCCCATTGGAGTGGTCTGGGTGCCAACTCCAACTACCCTTAACTCTGCAACTGTAAATATTGCAGTTTTCATAAACTGCAATAATTACCTTGCAGGGTTAAGTCCTCCCCTAGTCCTCCCACTAGAGGGCACTTCTGGGATCATAGCACGCTGTGTGAGGACCTCCAGTGTCACTAAAATCCCCATAGGAAAGCATTGAAAAGCATTTTCAATGCTTTCCTATGGAGAGGTCTAATGCGCATGCACGGCATTGCCGCACATGCGCAGTAGGTCTGTCCAGCCGGCGGGCAGGATCAGTCTACCCCCCCGGCTGACGTAATAAAGGGGAGGAGCGGCAGCGGAGGAAGAAGCAGCAACCGGGGATGGATGGTGGGAGGGAGAGGGGACCTGCAGTGCCAGGAAAATGGATTGTTTTCCTGACACCGGAGACTCCCTTTAAAATATACCTTTTTACAATTATATATTTTAGCATACCCTATGTGCTTTTTTAGTTTATTTTAAAATACACCAGATTGTGATCAATATTGTCCAAGTATCACTAACCTAGATGTCTGACAAAAGATCAACTTTGTTTGTCATAACCATTCCCGTACAGGCACCACTTCTAGTTGGTGCTTCGACCAATTGTGACATGAAGTTGCCATTAAACAGGTTAGAAAACCTGATTCCCCTTGCTGAACTACTAGTCCCTCTATCCCAATAAATGTCAGGGTAATTAAAATATCCAATAATTAACGTGTTACCCAGGTGTGCGGCTTTCCCAGTTTGCTCTAGCAGCTGTGTATCATCATCAATAGTAGTATTAGGTGGTCTGTAAAAGAGATGGTATTTCTTGCTTTTTTAAGGTGGTTTGCAGCATATTGCAACCAATAACTGTCCTTTAAACTTTTACTTAGGTACCACCAGGCTTTAGGTACATCTCTGCAGGTGAACTAACAACATCTAGCTTCTGAAATCCTGCAGAAATCAAATGCCAATCCTGCCACTCATTCAGAGAGCGTCTGCTGATAATTTTCAATTTATATTAAAAAAAAAAACAAGTAGAAAAAAAAAGTGCTAACTTATGTCCTGTAAAATAATAGAAATGTGCAAACAAATGCTGCGCAATATACTGTGCAAAAAAGCAAGCAGCACCTATAAAGTGCAAAAGCCCAATAGATCATACATTTGATGTGAGTGTTTCACCAGGCGGTGCTGTGTATGTTTTAACATTGTGAATAAATGATTTCTTACTTCCAGCAGCTGCAGTCTGTTTTTGACGTACTGACACCCAGAGGATATCAAGAACACTTATAGTTAGAGCAGACAGACCTGCTCTTTCCTTGTGATTGGTACTCCATCTGAATTAATAGTGTGACTTTATATATACTGTATTACACTATATGTGTTTCTCTTCTTTCTTTTTTTTTCCTATGGTGAAATCAGTCATTTAGACATCTGCTATTTGGGTGTCTCAAGTAAAAGATATATTGTATTTATTGTAAATATATATTTTGTAGATTTTTTTTACTATATTCAGTTTTGTATTATTTGCACAGATACTTGTGTTTGCAGTTTTGCACATTGGCACTTGTATATGCATTGTGCACTTTCATTGGTATTTGCAAAAATTATTGTGTGTAAGTAGCACACAACAATAGCAAATAAAAAAATGTTAAAACTATAGTGCAGTTATATATTATTTAGTTTTGCTGATTATTTTTAACCAATGAATGAGCTTTTGTGCGTAGACATATGCACATAATTGACACTATCTAACCCAGAATTCTTATTTTAGGTTGACTAATTATGCCTCAGTGATGCTGCTGAAGGTGGAGTTACACCTCTGATATTAAAAAGGAATAAATTCTCTGTGTTCAGCATTTCATAAAAAAAATGACACAGTTAAAGCCTCCAAGCACAGTGATCACGCCTGACAGCCAGTCGGGGAGGGGAGTAATTTATAAATGTGCAACTTTTATTGTGAAATAAAAAATGAAGACACAACTCTTCACATATAAAGACGTCAACAAGACAAAGCGCTTTAGGTGTTTGGAGTGTTCCATTAATAAAAGAAAAAAAACTCTATCTACAGTATTGTGAATACAAACACTCACATTTAGAATGATGTTGCTGCCATGTAAGTTCGAAGCGGGGGAGTCCGGTGGAGTTCATGAGGGACTGAGAAACAGGCGCTTAAATTAACAAGATTAATCTCAAATCGCCCAATGTCACCATATTTCTGCATTATTGCAATAATTGGTCTCTTCACAAGGCCCAGCTGTTGAAAATAAATCACCTCAGGGAAGAAGCACTAGAGACAGCTGACAATGATATTTGTATGAAATTATTGGTCTTGGTTCATTAGAGTAATTGGTCAGTAATAGGAGACCAATTTAAGATTTCTGCCTGGCTTTAAAATGATAATGGTCTTGTATTAGTTTCCCTTTTAGTGCCACATTGGAAGGAGCATATTACAGTGAACTTCACATATGCAGAGAACAGGTTAACCTTTCTGTACATAGGTGCAGGGGTCTCATAGACCACAGCAACTAATTACATTTGTTCAAAATGTTTTTAGTATTTATAGCTGCAGACAGAGGTGATTTGTCGTTATTTGCAATCACTATTGTAATCATTAGTGCAGGGTTATTAGCTGGAAGCATCTCTCTAGAATTCTATCACTATTTAAGAAAATAAAAAGTGCGTTTACTAGTTTTATACTACATTCAAAATATAGATTATTATTATTATTTTATTATTTATATAGCGCCAACAAATTCCGTAGCGCTGTACAATGGGTGGACTAACAGACACATAATTGAGATCAGACCACTGACGTACAGGAACAGAGGGGGTTGAGGACCCTGATCGATGAGCTTACATGCTAGAGGGAGTGGGGTATAGTGACACAAAGGGTTAAAGTAGGGGAATTAAATAGTTTGTTACAGAAGGGTTTATTGAGTGCTTGGTAGTTAAAGACTTACACAGACATTGTTTGAAATGGCTAATGGCTTGAAATGTATTTAAAGACTATGTACCAGTAGTGACCTGTATTACAGAAAAACCTTAATTCCTGTAAAATATTCCAAACATAGATGATGACATGTCAGACATAGTTCTAATTACATGTGGTATTAGCAGAGTTATTCACCAAACAGTGTTTTGTCCAGATGGATATATTTAGTGAAAATGGATGAATTCCAACAAGAAATGGCAATTCTCATATTAGCTAAAGATAATTTTGGTCATAATTAGGCCAACCTGTCTGGATCTGCAACATTCCGCTGCATGAATTTGATGTCTCCTCTAAAATCCGTGCTTTTCACAAAACCTAAGAAAAAATATAGGATCTGGAATACTTACAAAGCACAGTTTTGAAATGGATACATCTCTCACAATAAACATTAGTAAACTATTGTTCACTTGCTTTTTGCAAGTGGATAATAATTTGAAAGTGAAATTTAGTACTATTACTGTCTAGCTAACAACAGATAAATTGTTTGGTTTGGCTGAATTTTCAGACCAAATTCCAGCTTGTTCAGAGCCTGGTTTCTAAAATGCTCACATTTTTTAATAGTGTTTACAATGTTTGGACTTTGCAGTCCAAATGGGTTTGCCCTATTCTATATAGAGCCATTCTAACCTTGGATAAAACATTGACTTAAAGATAGAGTGCAGAAAGTAGCTGCTAAATGGAAAATGTTCAAAGTAGACAAAAGTGGTAAGTGAAGTGCCTCAGGCTTCTGTCCTAGGTCACTTCTCTTTAATATGTTTATAAATGATCTTGAAATTCACATTGAAAGTCACATGTCGATGTTTGTAGATGCCACAAAACTGTGTAAGATAAAACAGTCTAAACATGATACAATCTCTCTAAAGAAGGATTTGGGGACTGGACAGGCAAGTTGAAATGCAATACAGATAAATACAAAGTTATACGTTTTATAATAAGGAACTCACAAGCAATGTATACATTAAATAAGATTGAGTTAAGGATAACATTAAATGGCAACAATTATAGATAACGAACTAGGCAACAGTATTTAATGCTGGCCTGCCATTGCAAAGGCTAGTAAGGTGCTGCCCTGTATTAACAAAGTTTTTTATTCAAGTGATCAAAATATAACTTTGCCTTTTTATAAATCAATCATAAGATCCCACGTTGAATATGCAGTGCAATTTTGGGCACCGGTTCACCAGTTTTGGTGATATTATATTGCAGAACTATAAAAAGTGCAGAGGAGAGCTACAAAATTAATAACATTAGTTATGAATAAAGGTTAGAAAAACTGCATTTGTTTTCTTCGTCTCTGTCTAAGAGGGGATGTGATAGCACTATTCAAATAAATACAGTGTCAGTAACTAAGTGTTAACCTTATCATTAGCAGGATATACAACAGACAAGAGGTTATCTATTGAGACTGAAAGAAAGGCCTTTTTCGCTTACAGCAGAGGAAAGTGTTCTTTATAGTAAGAACAATAAAGATGTAGAATTATCTATCCAATGAGGTTCTCTTAATTGTGTATATATATTTTTTTTAAACCACTGGATGTTTTTGTTTTTTGAAAAACAGACTATTTAAGGGTATAATTAACATGCAATTGGGTTCTTGATCCAAGGAAAATTTGATTGTTATTATGGAGTCAATAAGTATCTCCCCCCGCCACTCTGATCATCTCAACCAGACAGCTTGCTGTCTCTCGAGTGCTTGGGTCTAGCATGTTGCTGACAGAGTGGATGGATTATTGGAAGGGGTTGGGGGTGACCTGGTTGTCAAGGTCCATATTGGTACCCATGACAAAGTCAGAAGAAAATAGAGGGTCATAAAGAATGAGTTCAGGAAATTTGGAATTAAACTGAAGAAAAAGACCTCCAAGGTAGTACTTTCAGTCATATTATGTGTCCCACACAAACAGTAGAAAGACAGTGGGAGTTTAGGTAAAAAGTCGTGGTGTCGGCTGATTTTGTGCTTCCGTACAATCTTAATAGTCGAGATGGATTGCACCTAAAAGGAAGAGGGTCTGCTGTGCTGGGGACAGGATTGCTAGAAGGTTGGAGGAGATTGTAAACTATTGGTAGGTAGGGATGGACATAGAAATCTACAAAATGGAGATGGGTTCATTTAGCTCAGCACAAAATGGGTGGAAATGGGGAGGGACAAGGTCAGAACAGAGGAGGTATATAATAGTAATAAAAATTCATGTAAAGTACAAGTGTCTTGTGATAATATTAAATGTATGCTTACTAATGCAAGGAATCTAAATAACAAAATGGGGGAACTAGAAGCAATAGAATACAGTGAGAAATATGACATAATAGGCTGAACAGAAACATGGTGTGATGAGACACATGGCCGAGATTTAAATTTAATCATTACCCATCAGTTAGGAAGGATAGAAAAAAATAAATAGGAAGGGTGACTGTGTATGGTTATATGTCAACCATGAGTTAAAGCAAAATATTAAGCAAAGCAAGTGAACAGTGAATATTGGGAATATGTGGAAGCTTTATGGGTAGATATCTACTTGGGGCAAAAAAGGGGAAATCTAATTTTTGTTGGGGTATGTTATAAACAACCTAATGTTTACATAGATTGTATATTAGGTAAAACAGATGATTGGGAAAGCTGCACATCTGGGTAGAACTTTATTTATTGGAGATTTTAATTACCTCAATATAAATTGCGATATAGGGACTAGTTGTTCAGCAAGGGGAACCAGATTTTTAACATGTCAAATGACACCTTCATGTCAGAATTGATAGAAGCACCAAATAGAAAGGATGCGTGTTTGAATCTAGTTAGGGAGCACTTGGGAAATAGCGTTGACAACTATTATACATTTTGTAATAAATACAAAAGAAACAAATTGAAACCAATGTGGCTTCATGGAAAGGCAAACCAATAAATTAAAATTAAGAAAGGGGCCATTTACAGCATTTAAAATCAGACAAATCTGAGGCATCTTATATAATCTATAAGGAGACGGACGCTAATAATGCAAGCAAATTGACAATTAGATGGGTTCAATTAGAAAATGGAATAGTGATGGCCAAAGAGAAAAACAACCTAACACTTTTTTAAGTAAATATATTCTAAATAAAAGAAAACACAATGAAAGTGTGGGTACACTAACATCAGAGATGGGTGTGTTCGTTATTGAAGACATGGAAAGGCAGATATGTAAAATAACTATTTTCCTCTGTATATATTTAGGAGGAACCTATGGCAAGAGATATGCAAATACCATGTTTCAGTGTTTAAGAAATACAAGGTGAGCAGGAAATTACTTTGCTGCAGAGGGATTAAGGTAGATCAAATGACAGATGAAATTCAATGTAGATAAATGCAGTTATGCACTTCAGGGTAAAGAACGCACATGCAACTTACACCATACATGGTAGTGATTTAAAGGGACACTATAGTCACCTGAACAATTTTAGCTTAATGAAGCAGGGGGCAACTATTCTGGATGCGGTGGGGGGGGGAGGAAAATGGGGGCCACAGCAGTCCAGGGGCCGGAGGTGGAGGGCATAGGCGGGGCAGGTCCAGTGATAGGTCAGGCTCCAGGTCCAGCAGTGTTAGCCTCTCCCCGGTTAGGGACGCCAGGGCACGGGGTCATCCGGAGAGGAGGCGGCGCGGCAGGTCTACGTCCGGCAGTTCAGCAGGGGGTAGGTCAGGGTCCCCCAGGCATGGTCGACGGGGGCAGGCATCAGGGGGAGACGGTAGGAGTCGCAGCCTGCGGGGCTGGGCTACCTAGGCCTCAGGAGGGCAGCAGTAGGGCGGCGGGCAACGGGAGGCCTTGGCAACAGGCAGGTGCTCCCTGGGCCGGGACGGGAGGGTGAGCTAGGAACAGTACACCCTGCCCAGGACTTCTTCTCCTCGTTTCAGATCTCTGAGCCACTCCTCATCAGTGTTCGCGAGGCACCGGGCGGGCTCCCCGGTTGGCGGGATATCGACGGATGTCACTCATCCTGGAAGCACAGCTGTTCCCAGCGCAGCCCCGGGCGCTTCCTGATCGAGGGGCTTGGCCGGTGAGTCCGGCGAATCGCTACATCCCAGCGCGTTAGTGCAAACACTACAATCACTACTCCACTCACTGGGGGCGGGGTGGTACAGGGGACAGCGTAGGGCAAGTGTGGTTGCATGGGGCGGTGGCAGTGGGGCCCAGTGTAGGGACCTCGGCGGTGTCGCCAATCGGCAAGGATGCGGGGGCCGCGCCCGGCACGGGGGATGTGGGAAGCGAGCGGGCAGAGCTAACCGGGGGGGTGTCAGATGCAGCGAGGCAGCACGCGTATGTATCGTTTGCTGGCCCGCTTGGGGTTCACCTCAAACAATAGGTGAAAGAGAAAATTTTGATGGGGAATTTTGCGAGATCTTCTCCCTCCTTCCTTTGGAGGATTTCATTGACCTCAGGGAGGAGGATAAAAAAGATGAGAAGAAGGAAGAGGAGGAGAAGCAGAGGCGGTATCGCAAGATACCAAAATCCTTTGGGAACTGGTTAAGGGTGTTCTACGTCCTGGCCAGTGTGATAAGGGAGAAATCGCCGGGCGCATGCTCTTCCCTGTTTTGCTACTTGGACGGGATTTGGGAGGCATACCGCACCAATGGCAGGCTGGCCTGGTGGCGGTATGACGAACAGTTCCGGCAGCGGCTGGAGGCCAATCCAGGTATTAGGTGGGACCAGATTGACCTGCCTCTCTGGATGAAGCTGATGATGGCGCAGAAAGCGCAGCCCTTTCAGCACGCGGCTTGCGCAAAAGGTCAGTCCGCCTCGTCGGCCGCCTCACAGAAGGGCTTATGCTGGCTTTTCAATGAAGGCCAGTGCAAGTGGGGTGCTTCCTGTCACTTTAAGCATGAATGCTCTGGCTGCGGGGGGGCACACGGGCTGCAGCGATGTTTCAAGAAAGGTAAGTCGGTGGAAGCGGGAGCTCCTTCAGCAGCCGGAGGCGGGGGGGCTTCCGCTGCCCCAGGGCCTCACCCCGGTGAAGCTAGACGCGATGGAGCCCTGGCTAAGCCGCTACGGTAATAGGGCGGACGCCGAGCTACTCAGGGCTGGGTTTGGGCGGGGGTTCTTTATCCCGTTCCGGGGCAGGGGCGGTACGGTATGTCCGCGTAATCTGAAATCGGTGGCGGAATTCCCGGGGGTGGTGCGGGACAAGCTGGGCAAGGAAGTGTTGTTGGGTAGGATGGCAGGACTGTTTCGGGCACCACCGTTAGAGGGCCTCTGGGTTTCTCCTCTCTGGGTGGTCCCCAAGAAGGAGCCGGGGAAGTTTAGGCTCATTCACCACCTATCCTACCCTTAGGGTGCGTTGGTGAATGACGATATCGATAAGGAGCTGTGCTCGGTCTCTTATGCATCATTCGACCAGGCGGTCGAGCTGATAAAGAGGGCCGGCGTGGGGCTCTTATGGCCAAGGTTGATATCGAAGCCGCGTTTCGTCTGCTCCCAGTCCATTTGGCATGTCACCACCTGCTGGGGTGTTTCTTCGATGGGGGCTATTTTGTGGACTTATGCCTCCCAATGGGCTATTCCATTTCTTGCTTTTACTTCGAGAAGTTTAGTTCTTTTCTCGAATGGGTGGTGCGGGTTGAGTTCGGGGACAGAGCGGTGGTGCACTACTTGGATGACTTCTTCTGCGTAGGGCCAGCCAACTCCCCCGCATGCCTGCACCTGCTGAGGACCATTGAATGGGTGGCAGGCCATTTCAGGGTACCACTGGCGGCGGATAAGAAGAAGGGCCCAACCGTGTGCTTCAGCTTCTTGGGGCTGGAAATAGATTCGGTGCTCGGGGAATGCCGGCTGCCGCTGTCCAAATTGGAGGGACTGCGGTCTACAGAGGACGCGGTGCAGCGGGCGCGCAAGGTGACGCTGCAGCAGCTGCAATTCTGATAGGGATGCTCAACTTCGCCTGCAGGGTGATACCAATGGGTAGGGTGTTTAGCCGCAGCCTGTCGGTGGCTGCCGCGGGGGCACGATCCCCGCACCATTTCATACGGGTATCTTCGTCCATGCGGGCCGACTTGGTAGTGTGGGACATCTTCTTACGGGATTTCAACTGGACGGTGTTCTTTCGGCAGGAGGGCGTGTCGGCGGCCGAATTGGAACTGTTCACTGATGCGTCTGGTAGCGTGGGGTTTGGGGCCTAGTTCGGTGGGAGATGGTGCGTGGAAAACTGGCCTGTGGCATGGGGGCAGAGCCCCCTCATTCGTAACCTGGCTTTCCTGGAATTGTTCCCATTGGTGGTGGCATTGGATCTGTGGGGGGATAGCCTGCGGGACCGGAAGGTGGTCTTTTTCTCGGACAACATGTCCATGGTGCATGCGGTCAATAACTAGTCGGCGTCGT
Source organism: Pelobates cultripes (assembly GCA_933207985.1). Taxonomy (NCBI): domain Eukaryota; kingdom Metazoa; phylum Chordata; class Amphibia; order Anura; family Pelobatidae; genus Pelobates; species Pelobates cultripes. The sequence goes on along the minus strand of OW240918.1, from coordinate 106,310,797 downwards.
CAAGGCCAGTGGTGACGTTATTGCGGCGCTTTGTCTTCCTGTGCATGTCCCTTAATGTGGTCTTTCGCGCGCGCCATGTGCCGGGGTACTTGAACGAGGTGGCTGACGCTCTGTCTCGTTTTCAGTGGTCCAGATTTCGGACGGTGGCCCCGGAGGCGCAGGACGTTGGCCAGGCGTGCCCGAACGAGATGTGGCAGCTAGGAGCGTCCTGCTTGGGGGACTCATGAAGGCTTCACTCGCGCCGGCCACCTGGGCCACCTACAATAAGGTCTGGGGTGCATGGGAGTGTTCCTGGGAGGGGCTTGGGAGGCGGGCGCCTTCCTGTGGTTCACCTTTCACTTGTTGGCGGGCGGCGCATCTCCGGCAGTGGTGGATAGGACTATGGCAGCAACTGGTTCAAGCTCCACGGGGGGGAAGACTTTACCAAGGCTTTTGTTATCAGACACGCTCTAAAGGGCTATCGGACGGGCCAGAGGGTTCAGGATGCTAGACGCCCGGTGTCGGTACGGGTGCTGGGGGGTCTAGTCCAAGCGTTACCGGAAATCTGCTTCAATGGGTTTGAAGTGTCTCTGTTCCGGGCAGCATTCCTTCTGGCCTTTTTCGGGGCCTTTAGGATTGGGGAGTCGGTGAGCGCCACGCGGTTGGCATCAGGGGGCATACAGGTATCGGGGGTTTGCACACTCAGGGGGAAGTTGGTGGTGCACCTGGCCAGGTCCAAGACGGATGTCCAAGGGACGGGCCGGGACGTGACCCTGGGCGCCCTACCGGGTTCCATTTTGTGTCCAGTGGCCACGGTAACGCAATAATTGGAGCGGAGGCCGGCAGTTGGGGGGTCACTATTGGTGAATCCGGACGGCTCGTCGCGCTCTCGCTTCCAATTCAAAGTTTTCCGGTTGGTCTTAGGAAGGTTGGGGTTGTGTGCGAGCACCTACGGTACTCACTCCTTTCGCATCGGGGCAGCCACGGAGGCTGCGCGCTTGGGGTTTGGGGACGAGTTAGTCAAGAGGATCGGGAGATGGGAGTCGGTTCGGTTCCGCTCGTACATTCGTTTGGGTTTGTTCGATCGCTAGCCGGGGCCCGTGGGGGACTCCGGTGGGTAAGGGGGTATTTATACTCTGTCTTACCTCCTTCCCCAGGTCGTGTCACATGGATCGTGGGCCATTCCTTTGTCTTCTGGGCCACGAGGAGGGCTGCAGCTCGAGCTCAAGGCCAGCAGTTGGGCTTTCCAAAGGACCGGTTGGCAGTGCGATGGCTCGGGTACAGGGGATATTGCTGGAGGGACGTGTGCGGGGCGGTGTTTTGAATGGTAGCGGGCGGGGTGAGACCGGATATGTTGGTACTGCATGCGGGGGGCAATGACTTAGGCCTCATACCACAGCGGAGGCTGGTCAAATGGATGAAGTAGGACCTTAACAGGCTGGTCGATCTGCTTCCTGGGGTAATGTTGGTGTGGTCGGAGATAGTCCCGCAGCGACACTGGAGGCACGTACGGGACCCTGCGACCTTGGACAGATGCAGGGGTAAGGTTAACAGCCTGATGGCGAGCTTCGTGAGGAAGTTGGGGGGGTAGTGGTGAGGCACAGGGAGTTGGAAGGTGGTTTGCCAGGGTATTACCACCCAGACGGCGTTCACCTGTCAGCAGTGGGTTGGGAGCTGCTGAACCTAGGTCTACAGGAAGGGATGCAGAGGGCACTCTTTCTCCGGGGTGGGGGAGCTCAGACAGCTTAAGGGGTCAAGGTCTGAGCCCGTGGCGGGATAGGGAGCCGAGGAAGAGGAAATAGGCTCCCATGAGGAATGTCAAGAACATGGAAAATTGTGGTCACTGATGGTTAGTAGGTTTCGAGTCCTGGAGGTGGCTCAGAACCTGGTGGGTATCCGGGTATACCCCTGCCGTGGTTATTTATGGTTGGCACTTAAATTGTTATGTTGGAGTAAGGTTAGAGATATATATGTGTTAGTTATGTTGGGGTCATTGCCCTTTATATTAAAAGAAGGATGCAGATGCGAGGGCGGAGTATGGGGGCAATGACCCATGTTTATATGTTAAATTATTATTATATTATTATAATTGTTATTACTAATAAACTTTTTTTTAATATATTTAATCTTTATTGAAAGAGTTTTTCTTGTTTTTTTCCTTTTTCTTTTGTAATATTTCCATTCTTTTTTTTTTCCTTTCTTTTAAAAAAAAAGGTATTCACATACATTGTTACAGAAATAGACAATCAGACATTAAACATTAGACAATAAACATTAAAAAGAAAATAACATGAGGTATGTGTGAGAACATTACAATTCGGTCGCTTTCAATTCAAAAAGAGAGGGAGATTTACAATAATTCCTGAAAGACTTTTCCCCCCTTTTGTTCTATCTCTTTTCTTGCCATTTCCCCTTCCCTTTCTTCACCTCTTCCCTCCTTACTTCCTATCCCTTCTCTTTTTGTATATCAAGTCCCAACCTTATATATTTATACTTTTAATGAAATTTCCTACCTACCTATATTAATCCACAAAAACTAAAAAACAAAAAAAACAAAAAAGAAACAGGCTGCTCCTTGCTGAGAGTTAGTCGCATATTACTCCTAGGAACCTAAAACCAGAACCTTTGACAAACATTCTTTCTACCAATCAGGCTCCGTAAAACTATGGCTAATTTAGAAATTTATGCACAGGTTCCATTACCCTATCTACAATTCCCAGACGTATAAACCTTAGTGTATCTTAAGTCACATTTCTTCTTCCTAATTTTACAATCCATTTCTGCCATTGTTCAATTTGTGGATTGTAATAATTGTCTTGACTCAATATCCCTATTTCCATTTTACAATTATTCAAGACCTGATGTTTTATCATCTCCCATGACGGGGAATCTGAAGATTTCCAAAATCTTGCAAGAGTGGCTTTAGTTTCTACAAGAATGTGGATAATTATTTCTTTTTTATCCTTCGGAATTGTGGGCCATCCAATATTTAATATCATAGAACTACAAGTAAAATCAAGATCCACTTCTATTTCTTCCCTACAGAATTTCGCTACCTTTTGCCAATTGTTATTACTAATAAACTTATTATCGTTATTATTATAATTGTTAATAAAAGCTGTGGACAATTTCACCCATATACCCTAATGTCAGCGTGTTATTGGGATAGGTATGTGGGGGTTTTGTCCTAGGTTCCGACTGCCCATATGGCGACTATACACCGGTCAAGTGAAACCAGCTTTTTTTTCATGCAGGCTCTGTCAATCATAGCCAGGGGAGGAGTGGCTAGGGCTGCATAAACAGAAACAAAGTGATTTAACTCCTAAATGACAGTGAATTGAGCATTGAAATTGCAGGGGAATGATCTATACATTAAAACTGCTTTATTTAGCTAAAGTAATTTAGGTGATTATAGTGTTCCTTTAAGTATAACACATGCAAAGGATTTGGGAATTGTTATAGACAACAAACTATTGTTATACGAAAAAAACAAAAAAAAATCAGCCTAGAGCCTGATTTTAGATAACACAAGGTAGAATGCACAAAAAGGGTGGTAACCCCTAAATGATGAATAGCATAGTGAATAAATAAAAAAATAAAAAAATGCCATTCTACCTGTGTATAATTAGCTGAAAAAATTGTAAGCTTAAAAAGTAACTTTTAATAAATAAATCTTAAATAAATGTAGAAAAGAAAAAATTGTAAGAACAACCGGAGTAAGTGGAGACTACTTATGGCATTTTTTTCATTTTTCTTTTTTTGTTTATTCCCTATGATAGACAACAAACCAGGTTTGCTAAGGCAAGTAAGGTATTGTCATGTTTAAATGGGGACAGTAATTCTCGGGAGGGGAAATTATATTTTGCCTCTTTATAAATCAAAGGTAATAATATACCTTAAATAGGCTGTGCAATGTTGTGCACCTGGTCTAAGGAATGATATCATGGCACTAGAAAAAGTGCAGAGGCAGGCTACACAATTAATAATAGGAACAGGAGATTTTAGTTATAAAGAAAGAGTAACAAATTTAAATAGGTTTAGTTTAGAAAAATGGCACATAGGGGAAATGATATTTTACAAATATATTCAGGACCAATACAAACCATTGTCTGGAAAATAGATTTAATAAACAGGACTATACGTAGGACACAAGGACACACATTTAGACTGGAAGAAAGGAGATTTAGTCTAAGGGAAAGGAAATGTTGTTTTACAGAACAATAAGTATGCTGCTTGAATAGGTGGTTTTAACCATAAACAGTTTTTTGTACATTCTTTTGGATCAACAGCAAAAACAGGTGTGTGAAAGGCTAAACTTGATGGACATGTCACTTTTCAACCTGGTCATTTATATATAATTTGTGGACATCACTCATCAATGAGAACAGCATGCAGGAATAAGTTTTCAGATAAGCCTATGGCAATACATTTTTTCTAAGCCAGCCACCAGCTGTAAGCACCAAAGATTGTGGCTATAGACCATGTTTTACAGCTTCTATAAAGTTTATTGACCAGTATGAGCTCCATTAACAGAATTGTTAAAATTGAATTATTATGGTAGATCCATTATTTCTATGATAGATCTGTGGCTGGGAGCTTGGTGATGCTTTAGGAGAATTACTGAACCCTATACCACATGTGCATGATGTGGGTATTTACAAGTGAAGCATTGCCTACAACAACCTAGAGCAAGATTCAGCATCATCATGCTATGTATGTGTGAAGCCCTAGAGAAGGATTTGTGACCAAATGTAGACATTGCAGTTTCTCATAAATGACAATGTTTCACACTGTCAGAGAAAATGAACAGTGACCATACCAAGATGTAGTGGTTTGGATGACTGATGAACCTTTTGCCCCACAAGCTATAATTTAGACTATTCAAAACTTAATATTTTGCACACATCCAAACTTCCTCATAGGAAAGCATTGAATCAATGCTTTCCTATAGGGACGGCAACATAGCATGAACGAGTTTTATTCGGCCGTTGCAACAGAAATGTCTCCAGTGGCTGTCAGTGTCATTCCCTGGAGGTTGTTTAATCCTTTAAGGTAAACCTTGCCATTTCTGCAAAATAACTTAAAATAACTAAAATGACAGAAAACAGCTTTAGTGGTCCTTTAATCCTCTTCTGGTTCTGCCTTAACTTTAAAACCATTCTGCAGGCTCCTGAATTAGCACAATACTTCCTGTGATATTAAACAATATATCTTATGCTCTTAACAGCAGAAAAGTGTCTTTTAAGTGTTACTTTTCAGAAATCATTCCGCTCCAAAGCCACAAGTTTCAGTAAGCTTGGAAAATTAATGTTGGTCATTATAGTGATACTTGAATAAAGTAGACATAATAATATCTTTTGCCCAAATTATTTTATTGTTTAAATATTCATTTTGTCTCACAGTGCTTGATCAGAAACCTCGTGCTAGAGGTTGCTGAGGCAACCAGAAGCTCAAGTACGGGTACATTTAATCAACATGGGTACATACCCACTTTTTATGTGCATGTTGTTGAGCTTTATGGTGGTGGTACGTGAGTACTTTGGTATGTGTAAAATTTTAGTATTGTCATTGCTAAAGTGTGTCCTGATAATTGTTGTTTAACTGAAATGTGACAAAATAAAAGCTAAGTGAAAGGAGGTACTAAAGCAAAGGAGTGAATGCCGAGATTTATGTAGCGTACCACTTATGGGAGCAATTGATTAGTTGATCCATGTCCCTCAGTACACAGTGGAGATAAAAAGAGTCTTCACACTTACAAATTCGCATGTTTTTGAATTGTAAAGACAGAAATAACAAAAATTCTAAATGTCAAACTTTTGCATTTTGTAATGTGATCTTCCAACAAACAAAGCCAGAGAAAAAACAATTATTAAGAATGATTAAAAATATTTTACATTAAAAACAACAAAAAAAGCACCCTTATTGCATGATTTTGCACATCATTTCATATTGAAATGCTAGCTGTGTTCACAGTTACCCAATAACATTCTCAATAATGCCAGTTGGTAAATTGCATATATCTGCCATCAAAAAAGGAAACCCAGTTTCAAGTTGGCTATTGTTGTAGCATTTGCTACGATGTTTGTAGTTGTATCCAACTGGGTGAGCCATGGTTCACAAATAGTTGCTAAAAAAAAGAGAGTATTGAAAAGTACTAATCAGGAGAAGGACATTAAAGAAAATCAAAAGCAATGGATGTGCCACAGGGCATTGTCAAAACGATCATTAGTAAGTGAGGAAAATGTGGCACCACACAGACATTGCAAAGAAAGTTGATGAGAGGATTAAGCGAAAAAGTTATCAGAGAGCCTAACAAGAGGCCAACAGCAAAACTGAAGGAGTTACAGGAATTTCCGACGGATAATGGTCCCTCTTTGCATCTCTCGTATTCTGGACTTGTCTGGGCTATTGGTTAGGGTGTCAAGATGGAAAAGAACATCTAGGCCCATCTCAGTTATGCCAAAAGTTTCATTCAAGCAATCAAAACCATGTGGAAAAAATGGCCTCCGGTCTGATAAGACAAAGTTTGAGCGCGAAGATTGAAAAACGGAAGATATAAGAAGAGATGACGGCGGAGAGAAGATCATAGCGTCTACAGCTCCTGAGGAAGTCCCGAAGAACGCGGGACGAAACGCGTTGAGCCAGAGCCATCAAGTTCGAAAATTCAGCAGTCCAGAGACCGCTATCTCACCACCACGATTTCATTGTATTGTGAGCCGCAAATATATCTCAGCCCTTAGAATCACAACCAAGGGCTGTATGTTACATCCATTAACTTGTGAGCTGAGTGGTTGGTGTTGGGCTTTGTTCCCTGGTCTTAGAATTGTACTGCTTCATATTACTTTTTGGCATTTATATATTGTTATTAATATTTATATATTTTTATTTACTGTGAAGTGTGCAGAATAAATTTTTGATGGATTTTTGATACTTTCATTACGTTTAAACACTTTTTCTTTCTTAAGACAAAGGTTGAACTTTCCAGCCTAAATTGTACGTGGTATGTTCGCTGCAAATCCAAAAAAGCACATCATCCAAGAAACACTATACTAAATTTGAAGCATGGCGGTAATAGCATCAATCATGATTTAGGCCTGCTTTTCTTTGGATGGGTCAAGGGCTCTTGACATCACAGATGGGATATTAAAAACATTCCAATATCAAGATATTTTGGAACAAAACTTCCTGGCCTTGTCAGAAAGCTGAAGTTAAATATGAATGTCACATTCCAGCATGACAATGACCACAACTTATCAAGGTATGGTTTCAGAAATAGAAAATAAAAGTCTTGACCCAATCAGAGCTCAGACCACAACCCCATGTAAATTACTGTGGCAAAGGTTTAAAAGTAATATCAGAAAGTATTACTTTACTGAGAGGGTAGTGGATGCATGGAATAGCCTTCCAGCTTAAGTGGTAGAAGTTAACACAGTAAATGAGTTTAAGCATGCGTGGGATAAGCATAAGGCTATCCTAACTATAAAATAAGGCTAGGGACTAATGAAAGTATTTAGAAAATTGGGCATTTTAGATGTGCCAAATGGTTCTTATCTGCCGTTACATTTTATGTTTCTAACAGAGACTCATTTACAAAGATTTGCTGTTGCACTGAATGCAAAGGCATTAGCTAGGAGAGATGTGTCTGGAAAACTACCTCTGGTGGTATGTGAACCCCTGGTTCCCACGTTTGTTTGCTGCACAATGCTTGCTGTGCTACTATGCTTGCTAGGAGCAGTCAAGTCAGAAAGGTAAAACCTATGATATTCACAGGTGCCCCAAAAAGCAAGCAATCACCAAATGAAGTGGGTCAGAAATAAACAGACAATTCTCTGTAATCATCCTAGTCTACCAGCTTTCCATATGGTCACAGCAAGCAGTGTGCTGCAGTAAAGACTTGGAACCAGGGGTTCTACCAGAGGTAGGTTTCCTGACAGGGTGTTGCAGTTTACTTTAAATGTTCCTTATAATTACCTGCTTTTCTTTGCTTTTTCTTGTTGTTTGTTGAAAAACAACATTCAGGGTTATTCAATATAGTGAGAATTGCAGGGAATTCATAATTAATTTAAAAATGTAACCCAAAATAACCAACCAAAAAGAAAGTCCAAGTCAATTCTGTATGTAGTTCTGTGTGTAGTTTGGATATTTTGATTTTACATTTGAATTTCACATTGGGCACCAGTATTACTTTACAGCAATTGATAGGTTTTGGCCTTCGTATGCTGTATTTTTTTTCATGCTCAAATCGTTAAAGCCTTTGCATGAAATAACATTTTTTGGCATAATGCTGCACCATAAGCCTGCCTCTTTAGTCACACCCTCACTATAGAAAATACTTCCTCGTAAAAGGTATGCACATGGCTCAACCCTTGACAGTATGATCTGAACAAGGAAACAACCTGCATTAGACAGAGAAAACTCCCAGGGAGCCATTTAGAGAAGATATCACAACCTGTCGTTGTTTCTTTTACTGTCCGCAGCCACGTTGTGAAGTAAAAGCTGCCACTCTGTGCTTTTGGGGCTGAGACTATGTGCATACTTTTAAAACTGAAGTTTTTCTGGCATGAAGGCCATGGCTCAGAGGCAGGCTTACAGTGTAGAATTCTGCAAAACATCTATATTTTTTGTGCAAGAACTATAAAGATTTGAGCATGCAAAAATACAGCATATTAATTAGGCCAAATTAAATCAAATGAATTAAAGTTGTATTTGTGCCCGGAGTGGCCATATAACCTATTCGCTTCCTAAATCATGTATATAAATTTTTTTATTTTCATGTATTTTGAACAATGAACTCGAGTCTATAAAGCCACGTTCATTTAGATTTATATTGTAGTTATGATAACCAGTCTGTTTACCTGCCAGAAGCCACTAGTCAATGATGTGTCTGTAAACTGAATTAAAATGTAAGCTTACTACCTTCTTTCAAACAGTACAGGAAATTGCAAAGGATCTTATCATTCCAACAGTCAGTGAGGGGGAGGAGTAAATGTACACAAGAATTTCAGTTCATTATAAATTTGTTAGCATTTTTAGATATTGATAAAGATTGCTGTAACAGTTTTAAATACATTTATTTAAGAAACATCTGATTTGTCTGTATTTACTATGTTGGCATTATGCTCAAGTGAATACATTCATTTTTACATTCTGTTACAATGCCATTTTTAGTAAGCTGTGCTGCTAGTAAATGCCTTCAGGGTACTTATAAATACATATAACCAAGGTATTTGACTATTTATTTTTCTATTTTGTCACAACTGCTATGTGTGAGAAAATAGCATTATGGTAACATGCCAGACCCTGTGTGAATTAATGCAAGATAATACACTATATACTAAAGCATTTAATTTTCAAAATATTCTTACAAAGACTTAACAAATTTATTTTAAAAAAAAAAGTATATTTACATCGTTTTAATTTTACATTTATCTGCAAAGTAATACAGTCAGGTCCATAAATATTGGGACATCGACACAATTCTAATCTTCTTGGCTGTATACACCACCACAATGGATTTGAAATGAAACAAACAAAGTGCTTTAACTGCAGACTTTCAGCTTTAATTTGAGGGTATTTACATCCAAATCAGGTGAACGGTGTAGGAATTACAACAGTTTGTATATGTGCCTCTCACTTTTCAAGGGACCAAAAGTAATGGGACAATTGGCTGCTCAGCTGTTCCATGGCCAGGTGTGTGTTATTCCCTCATTATCCCATTTACAAGGAGCAGATAAAAGGTCCAGAGTTCATTTCAAGTGTGCTATTTGCATTTGGAATCTGTTGCTGTCAACTCTCAATATGAGATCCAAAGAGCTGTCACTATCAGTGAAGCAAGCCATCATTAGGCTGAAAAAACAAAACAAGCCCATCAGAGAGATAGCAAAAACATTAGGTGTGGCCAAATCAACTGTTTGGAACATCCTTAAAAAGAAAGAATGCACCGGTGAGCTCAGCAACACCAAAAGACCCGGAAGACCACAGAAAACAACTTTGGTGGATGACCGAAGAATTCTTTCCCTGGTGAAGAAAACACCCTTCACAACAGTTGGCCAGATCAAGAACACTCTCCAGGAGGTAGGTGTATGTGTGTCAAAGTCAACAATCAAGAGAAGACTTCACCAGAGTGAATACAGAGGGTTCACCACAAGATGTAAACCATTGGTGAGCCTCAAAAACAGAAAGGCCAGATTAGAGTTTGCCAAACAACATCTAAAAATGCCTTCACAGTTCTGGAACAACAACCTATGGACAGATGAGACCAAGATCAACTTGTACCAGAGTGATGGGAAGATAAGAGTATGGAGAAGGAAAGGAACTGCTCATGATCCAAAGCATACCACCTCATCAGTGAAGCATGATGGTGGTAGTGTCATAGCGTGGGCATGTACGGCTGCCAATGGAACTGGTTCTCTTGTATTTATTGATGATGTGACTGCTGACAAAATCAGCAGGATGAATTCTGAAGTGTTTCGGGCAATATTATCTGCTCATATTCAGCCAAATGCTTCAGAACTCATTGGACGGCGCTTCACAGTGCAGATGGTCAATGACCCGAAGCATACTGGAAAAGCAACCAAAGAGTTTTTTTAAGGGAAAGAAGTGGAATGTTATGCAATGGCCAAGTCAATCACCTGACCTGAATCCGATTGAGCATGCATTTCACTTGATGGAGACAAAACTGAAGGGAAAATGCCCAAAGAACAAGCAGGAACTGAAGACAGTTGCAGTAGAGGCCTGGCAGAGCATCACCAGGGATGAAACCCAGCGTCTGGTGATGTCTATGCGTTCCAGACTTCAGGCTGTAATTGCCTGTAAAGGATTTGCAACCATGTATTAAAAAGTGAAAGTTTGATTTATGACTGTTAATCTGTTCCATTACTTTTGGTCCCTTAAAAAGTGGGAGGCATATATACAAACTGTTGTAATTCCTATACCGTTCACCTGATTTGGATGTAAATACCCTCAAATTAAAGCTGAAAGTCTGCAGTTAAAGCACTTTGTTTGTTTCATTTCAAATCCATTGTGGTGGTGTATAGAGCCAAGAAGATTAGAATTGTGTCGATGTGCCAATATTTATGGACCTGAACGTATACACACATAATGTTGTGATATGTTTATATGCTCGGTAGTGAAGAGGTTAAAGATAGAAAAGTCTGGCATTTAGATTGTTATTATTTCTGTTTTTAAATTTCAAAAATCAGCTGTTTCATAAGGGTATGTAGACCTTTAGATAGATTAATGCATTGATCTGATCTTTTTAGAAGAAAATAAAGATAGCAGTCTGCTTTGATTATTTATATTGTTACCAAAGCACAATATTTAATTATATTTTTAAGGTTATTTTTAAACAATAGTAAACTAAATAATTACAAAAATTGTATTTACATTTGCCATAACATAACCTAGTTACTGTGCTTTAAAATTGTTATTCTTTTATCTTAATGCAATTATAACCTAAATTTGAAACCTACCTCAGGGTGTATTTATAAATGTATGATTCCGAATGGCTTTGATGAATAAGATGCAGAAAGATTAGTCCCTTAAAGGATTTATTCATCTGTTAGCACATGTTTCATACAATCCCCTTTCTCTAAAACATATGGTTCTATTAATATGTATATCACATTAGTTATTTCCTTAGCTTGAAGAAATAGCTTAAACAAAAAACAAAACCATATGATGATACATTTCTTGTGAAAATCTAATTTGTGGAGCAGGTACACCATTGCACAAAATTACCATATTTACTTGGTGATCTTCTACATCCATATTTAAATAGCTCTCAACAAAATATTTTAGATCATAAGTGGTGAATTAGGACATGGTTTATATTACCCATGTACAAAAATTGACATTAGTTCCATGTCACCATTGACATTGTGACTATGTCAAATCAATACATAAGCTAATTAGCTCTATGCATTTTGCTAACCTGTATGCCATGTGTATTTCTGGGGGAGCTCTCAAGATGCTACTACATAGTTGTGTTAGGGGCAAAAAGGCCATATATGGAGTAAGAGATTAGTATAAGAGTAGTTTAGAATACGAGCGCAGGTCTTTTGCGGTGTGCCGGAACCGACAATGCGGTAGGGCCTGTAAATAAAAGAGGGCAAAAATAGATTCATGCAATTTTACTACAGTCAACAAAATGCATATATCTTATCCAGACGTTTCTTTAAAGGCATTGCGTATTTCTTGAACTGGTTTCAGATAAACCTGCTTGAACCCATGGATGCCGCCCCTAAAGAGTGACCAGAATAATGGAAAGGTTCTTGAATAATGTTCTGCCATATTTCATGAATGAGATATATTTTGTGGTTGTGTAATAATTTAATGTTTAAGGTGGCAAAAAGTAAACCATAGTAAAGAAATTAAAGCAAATGTCGATAATATGCTGTATTAATACTTGACCAGAGTATACGTAAACAAAGGGCATAGATGAGCCTGTATCGTAACTGACGTAAAAACGGTTGACTGTATACGTAGGGTGGACCATGCATGGGTCAAACATAAAGAGTCAAGCCTCTTGTTGGCCCATGTATCGTGAAGTAAGCAAGGAAAATGTAGGTTTTGTGTGCCCCGATAGGAGGATAAGGTCGGGTGATACCTGTTGATTAACCTGTCGGAAAGACCACTTACCTGTGACCTGAAATTAGTAATGAGCGGAGAGACTAAAGTAATACTTTCTGATATTATTTTTAAACCTTTGCCCCTCTAATTTAAGACTATATCCTCTTGTTGTTGGAGTTTTTCTTCTTTTAAATATGGTTTCCTCCTTTACTGTGTTGATTCCCTTTATGTATTTAAATGTTTCTATCATATCCCTCTATCCCCCCTCATCTTTCCTCCAAGCTATACATGTTAAGTTCCTTTAACCTTTCCTTGTAAGTTTTATCCTGTAACCCATGAACCAGTTTAGTAGCTTCTCTGAAGTATCTAAAGTATCAATATCCTTCTGGAGATACAGTCTCCAGTACTGCGTACAATACTCCAAGTGAGGTCTCACCAGTGTTCTGTACAATGGCTTGAGCACTTCCCTCTTTCTACTGCCAATACCTCTCCCTACACAACCAAGCATTCTGCTAGCATTTCCTGCTTCCCTATAACACTGTCTGCCTTCATTTAGGTCATCAGAAATAATTACCCCTAAATCCCTTTCCTCAGATGTTGAGGTTAAGACTCTATCAAAAATTCTGTACTCTGCCCTTGGGTTTTTAGGTCCAAGATGCATTATCTTGCACTTATCCACATGAAATGTCAGTTGCCACAACTCTGACCATTTTTCTAGTTTAATCATTTGCCATTTGGCTTATCCCTCCTGGAACACCAACCCAGTTACATATCTTAGTATCATCAGCAAAAAGACATATCTTACCATCAAGACCTTCTGCAACATCATTAAAAAAATATTAAAGAGAATGGGACCAAGTACAAATCCCTGAGGTACCCCACTGGTGACAAGCCCATGCTTTGAATATACTTAATTGACTACAACCCTCTGTTGCCTGCCACTGCCTTACCCATTCTACAATATTCAAATCTATACTTAAAGATTGCATTTATTGATAAGCCTTCTATGTGCAACAGTGTCAAAGCATTACTGAAATCTAGGTAAGCAATGTCTACTGCAGCACCCTGATCTATTATTTTAGTTACCCAATCAAAAAAAATCAATAAGATTAGTTTGGCATGATCTCCCTGAAGTAAACCCATGTTGTCTCTGATCTTGAAATCCATATGATTTTAGATGTTCAACAATCCTATCTTTTAACATGGTTTCCAATACTTTCCCCACTACTGAAGTAAGGCTTACTGGCCTATAGTTGCTGACTCCTCCCTACTACCTTTCTTGTGAATGGGCAAACATTTGTTAACTTCCAATCTTCTGTGACAACTCCTGTTAACAATGATTGGTTAAATAAATCTGTTAATGGTTTTGCTAGTACACCACTAAGCTCTTTTAATAACTTTGGGTGTATTCCATCAGGTCCCATTGACTTATTTGTCTTTACTTTTGACAGTTGAAATAGAATCTCTTCCTCTGTAAACTCACATGTAACAAATGACTTATTTGTCCTTTTTCCTAACTGAGGCCTCTTTCCTTCATTTTCTTCTGTAAATTCTAAACAAAAATATTCATTGAGGCAGCCAGCTAGATCTTTATCCTCTTCTACATACTTTCCTTCTTTTGTTTTTAATCTAACTAATCCTTGTGTTACTTTCATATTATCATTTGTATATCTAAAAAATGTTTTGTCCCCTTTTTTTACTGACTGTGCTATTTTCTCTTCTGTGTGTGATTTGGAAGCTCTCATAACTTCCTTAACCTCTTTCTGCCTATTCTTATAGATCTGTCTATCTTCCTCACTCTGTTTTTTTATATATTTACTAAATGCTAACTTTTAGTTTTTTACTATTTTGGCCACAGTGGTTTCTAGAATTTTTGGCTTTTACTGAAAAGCCTAATGCAATTTTCTGCTGCCTTCAACAGTGCAACTTTTAAATAATCCCATTTCTCTTGGACTACATTTAAACTGCTCCAGTCTAATAATGACTCATTTACACATATTCTAATTTTAGAAAAGTCTGTTTTTCTAAAGTCTAAAACTTTTGTTTTTGTGTGGTATGACTCAGTCACTGTTCTTATATTAAACCACACTGACTGATGATCACTGGATCCTAAACTTTCACCTGCAGTAATATCTGATACCAAATCTCCATTTGTTAACACTAAATCTAGTATGGCCTCTTTGCGAGTTGGCTCCTCAATGACTTGTTTTATAAGCAATCCCAGTAGGGAGTTTAGAATATGTGTGCTCCTGGCACAAGCAGCTATTTTGGTTTTCCATTTCACAACACGAAGATTAAAGTCACCTATGATGATAACTTCCCCCTTCATTGTCATTGTGAAAGAATATACCTTGATTCCAAGGTTCAAGCTTACAGGTGTTATATTAGATTGTCTATATTTAAATTGGCTAACTTGGACTCAGGAAATGCTTAATGCTCAAAACGACACTTAAAACCATATATTTCTAGTTCCGGGAACAGATAGCCCCCACCTGAGCTTTCTCTCCTAAATCAGTTTGTTTCTTCTCTTTCCAGGAACTTATCTGTTATATGTAAATGATGTTCATCCCTATGTCTTATCTGTACTCCTTTCCTGTTATTTGCATGTAAGCACTTACGTTTAATGTATAAAAGCACAACTATTCAAATGAATGTCAGAGGCTTATTTTGATAACCAACACGCGTCTGGTGTCTGATTCACGCTTCTCCAAATGCACTTGATACAATTTGGGTTCCCCTGAATATAACAAAGATTGTTATTGGATCTATGACATCATTTTAGCTATTTCCTCACCTAGTAGATTATCTAACTCTTCTATTTGTCCGGGGGGCCTATAAATCACACCTACACGAGTTACTGTGTGATTACCAAATTCTAACATAACCCAAACAGACTTTATTTTCGCTTCACTAACTTTTATTAGGCTAGATTTTAGGTTATCCTTCACATACAGGGCCACCCCTCCCCCTTTCTTGCCTTCCCTGTCTTTTCTTTTCCCACCTCGCAAACTGCAGGAAAGATCTGCTACTAATGTTTTGGCACCAGATACCACAGGACATGTTCAGAGGGTCTTGAAGTGTCTATGCCTTGATGCACCAGAAGTGATTTGGCATCAAGAGGGGGGAGCTACATATTATGTGTATATAATGATCAGTGTATATAATGATAAAAAGAGTAAGAGGTGGAACCAAATTAGGGGTTTTGAAAACATCCAGAAAACGCTGGTAACACTCATCAGTAGTTAAAGGATACATGTAAACCCATTTTAAAAAGCATAATATTTCATCTATACATTTTTCTAGCAGTTTTGTTAAGAAATGTATAGATTGGGAGAAATGCATCAGAAGCAAGACCCATGGCATCACTTCCTGCAAGCACTTCTAGATACTGCAGAATTGGAGACCTTGAGTGTTGCAGTAATACCACCACAGCTTTTATCCACAAAATTGTATTCTGCACCAAATTTTCAGCGCACGCTCTCGGAATTAACAAATTCGGCAGCTGAATAGTAGTAGATATAATATTATTGCCCACCAATTGGTGGTACTCATTTTATTGACCTCAAAGGATGAAGGGCTGAGTTGACCCTGCCAGGATTTGAACCTATGACCTTGCATTTTTGAACAGGTTTTGTAGTCAGGAAACTGAAATTTGCCAACTGAGCCATCTCACCAGCTGATTATTTTTTTTTTAATTGTAGGGTGAACCAAATAGTTTATTAGATTAATTCAGTAAAGGGAAATGGAATAGGTATTTTAGTTATGGTGATCTTGTTCAAGACTCTAGTCTATTGAAGGACAATTTCCCCCTCCCCCCACCTCCAACTGTTTCTTAGAAAGAAAATACCTGCCCTAGATGGAGAAGAAAATGTATTAACAAACCAACTGCTTAATGCCTCGGAAACATTATCCTCCATAGTCTTATTCTCAGCATGTAACAAAGGGTAGGTTCGACCACTAGGAGGACATGTATCAGGTAACTAGTCGATAGAACAGTCATCAGGATTGTGGGAGATAATTTATCTACCAGTACCTTATAAAACCATAGCCAGATCAAGGCAAGTGGCAAAAATCTGAGAATTCAAATATACATAAGGAGAGAAAATGAGCTTAAAAAGAGCAAGACAAGTTTGCGAGAGCACCCTCACTTAGGTGATATGTGCTCTCACATGGTTAAAGATGTCCTCCCTTTCTTACATAATTACAATACATTCTGTTGTCCTTGTATTCTCATATTATCCAAATGACAACCTTACTTTCAAGGACGTTGTCATTTTCTTGTTTCTCCTCTTATCCTTGTAACCTTAGGGAATAACTGACATTGTTATCAGCATGTGTCCTACCTCACAACTGGTTTTGCTCACATTATAACAGATCCCACTAATTAAACTAATAAATACCAACGGAAACATACATTACTCAATATTCTAAGGAGTTACTGAGATTGCTATCAGAATATACACTATATGGACAAAAGTATCTGGACACACCTCTTTATTGTATTTTCAAATGTTTATGGGGAAAAAAATAGGTCTGAAGAGCTCAGTGAGTTAAAGCATGGTACTGCAATAAGTCAGTTCATGAACTTTTCTGCTATATATTCCACAGTAAAGTGTGAAAAGTGGAAGTATTTAGGAACAGCAGAAACTCAGTTATTAAGTTAAAGTCCACATAAAGTCACAGAGTGCTGATATGCATTGTGCATAAAAGTCGCCAACAATTTGTTGATTCCAGAGCTGAAGAGTTCCGAACTTCCACTAGCATTATCAGTACAAAAACTGTGCGGCTGGGTTTCATGGAATGGGAGCTACATGCCAAGTACACCAAGTACAATGCCGAGTGTTAGATTAAGTGGTGTAAAGCATGCCACCACTGGACTCTGGAGTGACAAATCATGCTTCTCAGTTTGGCAGTCTGATGGGCGAGTCTGGATGCCAAGAAAACATTGCCTTACTGCATTGTGCCAAATGGAAAGTTTGTTGGAGGGGTGATTATGGTATGGGGCTATTTTTCAGATGTTGGACTGGGCTCTTTACTTCCAGTGATGGGGAATCTTAATGCTTCAGTATACTAAGAGATTTTGCTATGCTTCCAGCTTTGTGGGAACAGTTTGGGGAAGGCCCTTTTCTATTCCAGCATAGCGCTGCACCTTGGAACTCTGTGTGTCAGGTGGTTGGTACATCACCTAACCTTTAGAGTCCACCCTTTTGTATATAGTCAGTTTTCGAGTGGTTTATTGGGATAACCACTTACGGTGTTAAAGCTGCTGACATTAGATTATAATCTTGGTATTGTGAAGCGCCTTAAATACACTCTATTCAGGTTTTTTTGTGTTTCTATTTACTTCCAGTGATGGGGAATCTTAATGCTTCAGTATACTAAGAGATTTTGCTATGCTTCCAACTTTGTGGGAACAGTTTAGGGAAGGCCCTTTTCTATTCCAGCATATCTGTGCCTAGCGCTCAAAGCAGGGTTCATAAAGACATGGTTGGATGAGTTTGGTGTGGAAGAACTTGACTGG
>OW240918.1:106125862-106292627 GCA_933207985.1 Pelobates cultripes | reverse complement strand
GGTGTTCTGCAGTAGCTGTGCCTGGATCTCTGGAAAGGGGGCCGATCGCCTAAACGGTTTTTACCCCTTGTGTGCAAAACGGTCCGTTACAAAACCATATATTTCTAGTTCCGGGAACAGATAGCCCCCACCTGAGCTTTCTCTCCTAAATCAGTTTGTTTCTTCTCTTTCCAGGAACTTATCTGTTATATGTAAATGATGTTCATCCCTATGTCTTATCTGTACTCCTTTCCTGTTATTTGCATGTAAGCACTTACGTTTAATGTATAAAAGCACAACTATTCAAATGAATGTCAGAGGTTTATTTTGATAACCAACACGCGTCTGGTGTCTGTTTCACGCTTCTCCAAATGCACTTGATACAATTTGGGTTCCCCTGAATATAACAAAGATTGTTATTGGATCTATGACATCATTTTAGCTATTTCCTCACCTAGTAGATTATCTAACTCTTCTATTTGTCCGGGGGGCCTATAAATCACACCTACACGAGTTACTGTGTGATTACCAAATTCTAACATAACCCAAACAGACTTTATTTTCGCTTCACTAACTTTTATTAGGCTAGATTTTAGGTTATCCTTCACATACAGGGCCACCCCTCCCCCTTTCTTGCCTTCCCTGTCTTTTCTTTTCCCACCTCGCAAACTGCAGGAAAGATCTGCTACTAATGTTTTGGCACCAGATACCAAAGGACATGTTCAGAGGTCTTGAAGTGTCTATGCCTTGATGCACCAGAAGTGATTTGGCATCAAGAGGGGGGAGCTACATATTATGTGTATATAATGATCAGTGTATATAATGATAAAAAGAGTAAGAGGTGGAACCAAATTAGGGGTTTTGAAAACATCCAGAAAACACTGGTAACACTCATCAGTAGTTAAAGGATACATGTAAACCCATTTTAAAAAGCATAATATTTAATCTATACATTTTTCTAGCAGTTTTGTTAAGAAATGTATAGATTGGGAGAAATGCATCAGAAGCAAGACCCATGGCATCACTTCCTGCAAGCACTTCTAGATACTGCAGAATTGGAGACCTTGAGTGTTGCAGTAATACCACCACAGCTTTTATCCACAAAATTGTATTCTGCACCAAATACTTGTTTGTTTACTTGCATTGGATTTGCCCTTCTTTCTCCACACACCAATGTTTGCTATCTACAGAAACTTTAAGGTACTTTTTGGCTAATATCTCAGGAACATTCTGAGACTAGACATTCTGAGACTTATGAAATGTTAGTGTCAAGTGTGTAATACCCCAACACACAGACAGTGAGGGACAAGGGACTATGTATACGTCTCCAAGAAATGGGATATGTACAAAAGAAGCAAAAAAATAATAAAAAAGAATAAAAAAAAGAGAAAAAGTAGTTAAAAAAATGTAAGTAATAACAAAAGGCAAAAATTGCAAAAAATAACCAGTTTATATGTATTTTTGTACATATATTGACATATGTACTATATGAAATTACACAGTACCTATTTCTGCCCCCTTTTACATAATGGCAATATATACTTCTTTATACTTTTTTCATAATAATATAATATTTAAATAGCACCTTTCTCCCAGCGGGACTCAAAACGCTTTTCAGCGCACGCTCTCGGAATTAACAAATTCGGCAGCTGAATAGTAGTAGATAGTGGAAAATTTATTCATACTTACCGTAATTTTCTTTTCCTGGCTATTATTCATGGCAGCATATACACATGGGTTAGCTCCTCCCCTACAGCCGATAGGACAGGAAAACCACCAAGGTTTTAAAAGGAGGCTCCATCCCTAAGGTCCTCAGTCAGTTTACAAGCTCTACAGTACATAAATAGAGACATTAATGGGTGGGAAGTATATGCTGCCATGAATAATAGCCAGGAAAAGAAAATTACGGTAAGTATGAATAAATTTTCCACTTTCCTGGCTAATCATGGCAGCATATACACATGGGGAATACCCAAGCTTACAAAGGGAGGGACAGAATAGTCAATCAAATTATCAGAATAATTCAACATAGATAGAAGAATGAACTGAGTTAAGTACTTGAGTACCAAATTGTGCATCATAGACTGTTTTAACGAACAGTATGAAATGCCAGACAAACGTGTTCAAATGCTAGCTTACAAAAAGTGTCAGCAGAAGCCATTGCCATGGCAACCCATGATGTTGCAACAGCATGAGAGGAGAGTGCCCTGATACCCTCCAGCACAGGTAAAGAACGGACGTGACATCCAAATTGTGCTTCATTAATTGCTTCAATGTTCAATATGTAATGCAGGACAAACTAGTTCAAATGCCAACTTTACAAAGTTTCAGCAGAGACCATTGCCATGGAAGCCCACGAGATGCTGTAACAGCACTAGTGGAGAATGCCCCAAATCCTTTGCTACAGGTAGAGAACGGCATTGAAAGGCTCTCACTTTAGGCACGATCACTGGTGCTACATGCAAGACAACCATATCCTGTTGAAATTCAGTGAATGGGGGTACACAGGATCAAGCCTGGAGTTCACCCATTTCTCTTGCTGGGGTACCAGCCACCAGCACTTTCTGTGCTACAACCATGGAAGCTCCTTCTAGAGGTTCGAATAATGGTTCAGTCAGGGCCCGTGAGACCAGTGGTACGTCACATATTGGCTTCACCACACTCAGTGGAGGCATGATTTCAATCAATGCCTATATGAAGCAAAGTGCAGCAATTGCACACATTCACCCTGCTGAGGTACCAGTCACCAGCAACAGCAACGTCTGGGCTAACATCATGGAAGCTCCTGCTAGAAGTTCAGTCAGAGTCTGTGAGACCAGTGGTTCGTCACATATTGGTTTCAACACCCTCAGCGGAGGCTTGAGTTCAGTTGTTGCTTACATGAAGCAAAGCACCAGGGGCATCAACGCTCAATCGGTACCCTTCAGTACAGGTAGAGAATGACATAGATAAGCATACACCATAGGCAGGATCTTCAGGTGCCATATGCAAGACGACCATATCTGTTGAAAAGTAGTGAAAGGGGGTTCACAGGATCAAGCCTGGAGTTCACCCATTTTCCTTGCTGGGGTACCAGCCACCAGCACTTTCTGTGCTACCACCATGGAAGCTCCTACTAGAGGTTCGAATAATGGTTCAGTCAGGGCCCGTGTGACAATTGGTACGTCACATATTGGCTTCACCACACTCAGTGGAGGCATGATTTCAATGAATGCCTATATGAAGCAAAGTGCAGCTAAGTGTTCCGCTAGAGTGTTATAACACAGAACCTTTCAAGGCCTGAACGAGGAGTAATTCCAACAGACAAAAGCATGTCAAGATTAGTAAAGCCTGTATAGGATTGTAAGAGGATCTCAATGACCGTCTCAGGGATGCCTATACTAATATGGACTCCCGCATCAACACCAGAACTTGAGGATCCTGGTGTGTCATGGGGCCTTGTAATAGGTCTGGACGTACAGGAATTTCCCTTGGAGGTTCCAGAATAATCTTATTCATCATAAGAATTAGAGTCGACACGGTCTTCCACTGTCACCTTTTGCATTGCCTTTTTAAGAAGGTCGAAAACAGGAAAATATGTACATCAGACTAAAATTCTAAATTTGAGCCAGTGTATCCTGAACCTGAGCAGTCTAGTCCTAGCATGTAAAAAATACTTCTGGACCAGGTAGTTCCAAGAAATGGCCATCAGATCTATGTATGGTATCAGACAATCTGCGTCAACCACGAGAATACATCAGGACATGGTTGCCAATCCACCTTGTCCACAGTTATTCGGCTCCAGCAAACAGCCATGGTATACTGAGCCACTGGTTGTTCTTCTGTGCCCTGATCATTATGGGCTGGAATTCCATCAATATGTATCTGTGAGACCCATCTTGGTAGATATAGGATACAGTTGCATTGATATTTGAGCAAATTTGGACCCACTCGTTCTTCAGCAAGCCTCTTAAATGAAGAAGAGACTTGAAAATGACTCTTAATTCCATACAAATTAATGGAAATATTGTGCAACATGGTCCAAACACTGTGCAACCAATCTTATAAAAACTGGAATTCGAGCTAATAATTGACCAATGATGTTCTGTTCACTGGAAACTCAGAGATCTAATCCCTCTTTCAGCTGCCAGGGTAAGGTTCAACTCTACTGATGGGGACATAGTAAGTGGCTGGCTCCAATAATCTTTCTCTTGTTAGACCAAGATAGGAGGATCTGTAAGGAATCCAGAGATGCCATTGGGCCCATCTGACAAGTCTGCTGATGGAAGCCAGGATTCCTAGTAGTTGCATCTATTTTCTTGCTGTTACCAGGCAGAAATGAAGAAACTGGGAGAGAAAACCTTTACAATCTGTGGAACTATTCCCGAGATAGGGAAAAGCAGAGCCTAGAATTTTCCACTCAGGAATGTCATCCACTGAGCTGGTCAAACTGCTTTTCTTGATATTCATCAAGCAGCCAAACTTTATGAGTTATGAAAGAACTATATACCTATGTGTGCCTGTCTTCTGAGGGTCTAAGGCTATCAGAAGTAGATCCTCCAGATAATGGAACCAGGTGGAGTTCTGGACTCTCAATAACATTATAAGCACATAGAAAGATTCTTGGGGCCGCATTGAGGCCAAATGGTAGGGCACTAACATGGAAGTTCTCTTCTGAGCTAATGCCGAAGATCTCTGCAGATTGGACTGAAAGTAAGCATCCTTGAGATATATAGAGGTAAGGAAATTATCCTTCCAGATTGCTTGAGATATGGATCTGATTGACTCCATCCCAAAGACTCTAACATTCAGCCTCTTGTTGGCCCCTCTTAGGTCCAGTGTAGGCTTTCATGTGCTTTTCCTCTTAGCACCAGAAGAGAGGCGAAACTTGTCCCTGGAACTGCTCTTGTTCTGGGACCTAAAAAAAAAATCACCTCTTCGTCCAGAAGGCTTCTTCCTTCAGTGCTTTACCTTTGGATTCATTGGTCTTAATACTGTTGGTATGGAGACTCCTGTGCCCGTTAAGAAAAACTCCAGTCTATATCAATCTGGACCATGGATACCACTCAAGCCTCCAGAGTATGACGAGCCCAGGTATGTGTGATCAGAAAAATTAGGCTCCTAGTACTGGAGGAGATATTTTCATTGCTGAAGAGCAAAACAACTGTGTTCTAGCTCCATTAGAACCTTGAAAGGCAGGTTTACCAACTGCCATGAGTTACCTCTGGAGTATTCCCTACAGTGCCAGTAGCTCCCTGTATCTCAGAAATACTGGTCACTGGATGTTCTCCGGTCAGACTATGAGGAGCTGGGATCCTTGGAACTTCCATCCTAAGGTACCAATATCTTGCAGCCCTCATTCGCCTTTTCAATGGAATTATCAAAATTTTTCACAAACAGCACCACCCCTTCAAATAGAATGGTGTAGAGGGCAGACTTGGAGGATGAGTCATCATCCCAGAAACAGAAACATAATGCTTTCTTAGCTGCTATAGATAAAGCCATTTGATCCAGAGGATATCCTAGTTACATCTAGGGAAGTTTCTGTGAAGAAGTCAGTTGTAACCTGAAGACTTCAGACTGCCTCTTCAATCTTGGCTTTTAATATCTCGCTCCATAGTAGCCTTTAGATCTTTAATCACATATTTCATGTTTGTAGAAACAGCAGCGGAAATCACAGCTGGCTGGCCTCCTGCAATGGTAGGCGTAAAATTTTGGACAGGTCTGCGTCCACCTATGATCCATAAGTGTGCAACTTAGGTGGTGAAATTTTGGGGTTGGAAATAACTTCCTCCACATGGTAAAGCCTGGCCTCTTTTCTTACCCCTAAGGCCTCTGGAACTTACTTTGTAAGCCCTGCCTGCATGTCATGTGGCTGCACAGTGATAGGTCATGCTGAAGCGACAACCTTCTGGAGGAAGTCAGTGCATAACCGATTCCATCCACTGTTTTCTCCTCATAACTAGATCCTGGTGAAGAATCAGACACCTGACAAATAATAATAACTAAATATTACCTGTGGTAAAGTATTAAGAAAAAATGTGCACTGTTAAATTCTATAAGAAGCCAGCGAAACCGCTTTAAAACAGGCTAAAGACAGCACTTATCCATGTCTGGAGACCCTGCAAATACTTACCAAATAAGTGTGGTATGTTTACTGTAATTTTCCCTTTATTTTAGGCACTTTCTGGCAATTGCCCTTATCCAAGATGGCTGCCACAACTTGTATTCCCACAATGCAAGTCATCTGTATTAGGCCCAATAAAGCACAAACTGCACACATGTGGGCCTATTCCGAGTGTGTTTGTTGTTTAGAGACCAGGGAGAGGACTCTGTCTGAAGCCTACGTGGCCCCTAAACACCCAGGGAACCGGGAATAAATCACTGGGACCGAGGGAAAGCAAAATAGATAACAAAAGTGCCTGCAAGGAAGTTTAAAAGGAAACCAGGTGCAAAAAGTCCAAGTTTAAAGGCACCACAGTCTAAAGGCCTCAAGGTATAAAAGGTAACCGTTTTCAAATGTAACAGTTTCCAAAATGTAACAGTTTTTAAAATATATCAGTCTTCAAATGCACTGCGGTTTCCAATGACTTGCGGTATTACATGCAACAGTATTAAATGCAAATTTAAATGAAACAGTTTTAAATGCCACACAGCTTAAATGCTTCTTAGCAAAAGCACAACCGCATAATGTACCACAATCTTAAAAATAAGGTACAGCTGTACAATGCACTAGTTTAACCCCTTAAGGACACATGACATGTGTGACATGTCATGGTTCCCTTTTATTCCACAAGTTTGGTCCTTAAGGGGTTAAAGATATCAAAGCTTAAATGCATCACAGCATAAAAGCACAACTGCATAATGTACTACAGTAAAACAGCAAATAAAGTAATGAAAATAAAACAACATACATGTCCGTAAGTAAAGGGAGCAAATTGCTCACGTCCTAAGGGCTGTAGGACAGGAAAAAGACTGAGGACCTTAGGGATGGAGCCTCCTTTTAAAACCTTGGTGGTTTTCCTGTCCTATCGGCTGTAGGGGAGGAGCTAACCCATGTGTATATGCTGCCATGATTAGCCAGGAAATAATATTATTGCCCACCAATTGGTGGTACTCATTTTATTGACCTCAAAGGATGAAGGGCTGAGTTGACCCTGCCAGGATTTGAACCTATGACCTTGCATTTTTGAACAGGTTTTGTAGTCAGGAAACTGAAATTTGCCAACTGAGCCATCTCACCAGCTGATTATTTTTTTTTAATTGTAGGGTGAACCAAATAGTTTATTAGATTAATTCAGTAAAGGGAAATGGAATAGGCCTTTTAGTTATGGTGATCTTGTTCAAGACTCTAGTCTATTGAAGGACAATTTCCCCCTCCCCCCACCTCCAACTGTTTCTTAGAAAGAAAATACCTGCCCTAGATGGAGAAGAAAATGTATTAACAAACCAACTGCTTAATGCCTCGGAAATATTATCCTCCATAGTCTTATTCTCAGCATGTAACAAAGGGTAGGTTCGACCACTAGGAGGACATGTATCAGGTAACTAGTCGATAGAACAGTCATCAGGATTGTGGGAGATAATTTATCTACCAGTACCTTATAAAACCATAGCCAGATCAAGGCAAGTGGCAAAAATCTGAGAATTCAAATATACATAAGGAGAGAAAATGAGCTTAAAAAGAGCAAGACAAGTTTGCGAGAGCACCCTCACTTAGGTGATATGTGCTCTCACATGGTTAAAGATGTCCTCCCTTTCTTACATAATTACAATACATTCTGTTGTCCTTGTATTCTCATATTATCCAAATGACAACCTTACTTTCAAGGACGTTGTCATTTTCTTGTTTCTCCTCTTATCCTTGTAACCTTAGGGAATAACTGACATTGTTATCAGCATGTGTCCTACCTCACAACTGGTTTTGCTCACATTATAACAGATCCCACTAATTAAACTAATAAATACCAACGGAAACATACATTACTCAATATTCTAAGGAGTTACTGAGATTGCTATCAGAATATACACTATATGGACAAAAGTATCTGGACACACCTCTTTATTGTATTTTCAAATGTTTATGGGGAAAAAAATAGGTCTGAAGAGCTCAGTGAGTTAAAGCATGGTACTGCAATAAGTCAGTTCATGAACTTTTCTGCTATATATTCCACAGTAAAGTGTGAAAAGTGGAAGTATTTAGGAACAGCAGAAACTCAGTTATTAAGTTAAAGTCCACATAAAGTCACAGAGTGCTGATATGCATTGTGCATAAAAGTCGCCAACAATTTGTTGATTCCAGAGCTGAAGAGTTCCGAACTTCCACTAGCATTATCAGTACAAAAACTGTGCGGCTGGGTTTCATGGAATGGGAGCTACATGCCAAGTACACCAAGTACAATGCCGAGTGTTAGATTAAGTGGTGTAAAGCATGCCACCACTGGACTCTGGAGTGACAAATCATGCTTCTCAGTTTGGCAGTCTGATGGGCGAGTCTGGATGCCAAGAAAACATTGCCTTACTGCATTGTGCCAAATGGAAAGTTTGTTGGAGGGGTGATTATGGTATGGGGCTATTTTTCAGATGTTGGACTGGGCTCTTTACTTCCAGTGATGGGGAATCTTAATGCTTCAGTATACTAAGAGATTTTGCTATGCTTCCAGCTTTGTGGGAACAGTTTGGGGAAGGCCCTTTTCTATTCCAGCATAGCGCTGCACCTTGGAACTCTGTGTGTCAGGTGGTTGGTACATCACCTAACCTTTAGAGTCCACCCTTTTGTATATAGTCAGTTTTCGAGTGGTTTATTGGGATAACCACTTACGGTGTTAAAGCTGCTGACATTAGATTATAATCTTGGTATTGTGAAGCGCCTTAAATACACTCTATTCAGGTTTTTTTGTGTTTCTATTTACTTCCAGTGATGGGGAATCTTAATGCTTCAGTATACTAAGAGATTTTGCTATGCTTCCAACTTTGTGGGAACAGTTTAGGGAAGGCCCTTTTCTATTCCAGCATATCTGTGCCTAGCGCTCAAAGCAGGGTTCATAAAGACATGGTTGGATGAGTTTGGTGTGGAAGAACTTGACTGGCCTGCACAGAGCCCTGACCTCCAAAATCAGTTTCTGACCCAGTGGCGGATCCAGGGGGAGGGCAACAGGGCAATAGCCCCCCCCGAGATTCTCCCCTGCCGGCTAGTGCAGGGCTGGCATTGTCCAAGTGCCAGCCCTGCAATGTGCCTGCGGACCGGGGAGGCAGGGAGGAGAGAGGACCCGGGAGCTCTGCCTGCAGCTCCTCCGGGTCCTACTCTTGCGAGCATGGAGCGTTGCCGCGGTTACCACGGCAACGCTCCGGATCTCGCAAGAGTGAACTCTAGCCCTGGAGTGCGGGCTAGAGTTCACTCCTACCGTTGGAACCACCAGGGAATCCCCACCGGACCAACAGGGATCCAGAAATGCCCCCCCTCCTCCCAGTAAAGGTAAGAAGGGAGGGGGGACATAAAGTACATTAAAGGACCACTATAGTGCCAGGAAAACAAACTCACCCCTCCCGCCGGACTCTAGGGGGTGGAAGGGGTTAAATTTACCTCTTTCTCCAGCGCCGGCAGGGAACTCTCCTCCTCCTCTCCTCCTCCCCGGCTGAATGCGCATGCGCGGCATTCAGCCAGTCCATAAGAAAGCATTCACAATGCTTTCCGATGGACGCTGGCGTCTTCTCACTGTGAAAATCACAGTGAGAAGAACGGAAGTGCCTCTAGCGGCTGTCAATGAGACAGCCACTAGAGGCTGGATTAACCATATTATAAACATAGCAGTTTCTCTGAACTGCTATTTTTATAGAAAAAAAAGGGTTAATCCTAGCTGGACCTGGCACCCACACCAATTAAAAAGCCTCCCTACCCTCCTCCCCCCCATACAAACACTGCCCCCCATACACACACTACACACACTGCCCCACAAACACTGCCCCCCATACACACACTAGACACACTGCCCCACAAACACTGCCCACATACACACACTACACACACTGCCCCCATACCCACACTGCCCCATAAACACTGCCCCCATACACACACTACACACACTGCCCCCCATACACACGCTTGCCCCCATACACACACACTGCCACACAAACACTGCCCCCATACACACCTCACACACACTACACACACTGCCCCACAAACACTGCCCCCACACACACTCACACACACTGCCCCACAAACACTACACACATTGCCCCACAAACACTGCCCCCATACACACACTACACACACTGCCCCACAAACACTGCCCCCATACACACACACTGCCCCACAAATACTGCAACCCATACACACACTACACACACTGCCCGACAAACACTGGCCCCATACACACTACACACACTGCCCCACAAACACTGCCCCATACACACTACACACACTGCCCCACAAACACTGCCCCCCATACACACACTACACACACAGCCCCATACACAAACACTGCCTCCATACACACACTGCCACACAAACACTGCCCCCATACACACACTACACACACTGCCCCACAAACACTGCCCCCCATACACACACATACACACACTGCCCCCATACACACACTACACACCCATACACACACTGTCACACCACAATCAGTCCTGCATCATTGTGAGCGGACTAGGTAGGGCGTGGGCAGGCCTGGGAGGGATGGAGGGAGGGAGTGGGCGGGGGGGCAGACCTTGTGCTTTGTCATGGGCCCCAAAATTTCTGATGGCGGCCCTGCTAACACATACCACTGCTCCTATGCCATATATCCCAGCAGACCCCAGGTAAATTGTCAAACTGTTCTTAAACGGTTTGACTACTTACTCTGGGATGGGATCCTGGCACTACTGGCGCCATAACTACTACACTGAGCTGAAGTGGTTATTGTGCCTGGATTATTTATTTAAATAATCTACAAGTGCCCAGATCAGGTTCTGGATCCGCCACTGTCCTGACCTCACAAATACTCTACTGGATTAATTATCAAAAAATCCCAAAGATTTCATCCCAATCTCAAAAATCTTGTGTAAAGCCTGCCATGAAGAGTGGAACCTGTTATAGCTGCAAAGGGGGGACCAAATACATATTAATGTATATGTATTTAGAATGTTGGTGTAATGATCAGGTGTCCCAATACTTTTGTCCATATAGTGTATTTTATCATAAAGCTGGCTTGTCTGCTTCAATATTTACCTCTAGGTATTCAGTAACTTAATAGAGCAACATATATTATTAATACATACACATTAAGCATTTAAAATAATAATTTACAGTGTATTTTCCAATCTAATGGGGCAGTTTGTTAAATAGTTAAATATGCTACATAATTACAAGTGTTAATCAAATTCAGCCTTTCTCACGTCTGTTTTTGCTGTTGATCCAAAAGTCAAAAACCCAGTTTGAAGTGCCTCTAGCAACAAACTAGGAAAAAAAAACAAGAATTGCAGTCAGGTCTCTCCTAATAGATGCTATTACCCCACAAATTAAAAATCATATTCTTGAATATTATGTTTTTGCACGTATTCATCCAGTTGCTGTATAAACATCTGTATAGACTCAGATAAAACAACCTCATCAAGCCGAGAATTCCACATCCGTATTGGTCTTAGTGTAAAACAGTAGTCTCATCTTAAAGTAAATATCCTTTCCTCTAGTCTAATTGCGTGACCTTGTGTCCTATTTATAGACCTGTTTATGAATAGCTTTCCAGACAATGGCTTGTATTGGCCTTGAATATATTTGTGTTAAATCAGTTTTTATTGAGATCAACACAGGTAACAATTTAACCACACAGGGGATGAAGTATATGCATAATGTACAGCAGGAAAAAAATTTCCATTTCTCTCTCTCTTTTTGAGTTTTCTTGTAGTGGTGTCTTTTGTATATGGGTTATGATCTTGACTTATTCCGCTTTAGGGAGTGTATTGCCAAGATTTTCTTCCCACTACCTGATGCAGGGTGGTGTCAGAAGATATCGACCTGTAACCAGCTAGTTGTAGATTAGGGAGATGCCTCAAGGTGGTACGGTGTTTTGTAGGTGCAGGGATTCAAAGTGCATTCAGTCATGGTGCAGGCATGGTTTTGAGGGTAGTACTTAGTTCCATATCTGTGCCAGACTGTGGCTTTTACAAGTGGATTAGTGCTAACCAGTCACGTGTTCATTTCCCGCTTGATCCACATCTCCAGATAAATTTACGGACCTATGTTGTTAGTATTTTGAAGAAGGTTCGTAGGGCCAATATAGGTACCATTTGGAAAATAAATAAAAGCTTGGGTAACATCGTCATCTTGACAGCACTCACTAGGCCCAGTCAGGAAACATAGTACTAATTCCAGCAGCATAATTCCTCTACAGTTGCCTTGAGGATAGGTAGAAAGTTATGCATATATAGGTTTGGCGGATTCAGTGTGAGCCAGACTCCCAGATATAGCATGCATGTACTAAGGTTGTTAATTTGTAGGTTGGCAATGCGGCCGTAAGCTTCAAATTCTGACATAATTGCCTGCAGGGATGTGGCTGGGTCCATCACTGTGAATACAAGGCCATCTATGTATGCAAGGACTTCATGGTATGCCTGCCCCACTCTCATTCCATGCATATCTTCGTTGCGTATATGTTTGTAGTGTTAATTCAGCGGATGGATGAGACCCCTCCAGGACGGTATTCAGGGCCAACTGCATTTTAAAGAGAAGGTCTTGTAGAAAAGTCTTGTAGTAAAGAGTCCATCCAGACCTCGCAACTTGCCTGTCTTGGCCTTTTTGACAGCAAGTGCCAATTCTTCAGTAGTGATGGAGGTCTCCAATGCCTCTAGATCCTGGTCCTCTAAGAGAGTCAAGTCGGCCATGTCAAGGTATCTCTGCAGCTCTACTGACCTATTTGGGCCCTTACTCTCAAGCAGTTCCTGGCGTATGTGATATAACATCTTGTAGTATTGGAGGAAGGTAGCCGATATTTGTTCCGGGAGGTCATGGAACTGCTATGTTATGTCTAATTTTTTAAATATACAATTGGGTTCTGCGTTGTTTAAGTAGAGAGCAACCTGCCACATTTATTTCCATGTTCAGGAATCAAATGTTTAAAATGTTGGAAGGAGCGTTGACTGGTGCTGTTCAAAAGTGTGGAGAGTTGGCCACGTTTAAAGGTCTACATAGTTCGTTTAAAGCGATTTCTTGTGTGGCCTTTTCAGGTCCGCAATTTCCCTGCCTAGGTCCAAAGCTGCTTGTGCTGCTTCCTTTTTACGTGTTGAGCACAGCGTGATGAAGTGTCCGCAAATCACTGCTTTATGGGCCTCCCCCGGTGTGGTATCCCCCATCTCATTGGTAGAGAAGTAATCCTGGAGCGTCTTCCTGTTGTCTTCGACCATCAAAGGGTCTGAAAGAATGGACTTGTTCGAGCGCCACGAAGATTGGGGGGGACAGAACAATGGTGAACACATCCTTGAATATGTTTGTATAATGCTATTAATTCCTCTCTGAGATGCTGTTTTTCTAAACTAAAGAGATTTCAAATATTTCATCTTTCCTTATAACTAAAATCTTCCATTCCTTTTATTAATATTGTATCCCGCTTCTGTCATAAAATGCTTTTTCAGAGCAGGTACCCAAAAATGCACAGCATATTCAAGGTATGGTTTTACCAGTGATTTATAAAAAAGCTAAATTATACTTTCATCCCAGGAATTAATGCCCCTTTTTTATACATTACAATACCTTACTGGTCTTAGCAACTGCTAATTAACATTGCACATTGTTGCCTTGTTTATTGTCTATAACAATTCTCAAATCTTTCTCATGTGTTATCCCTAATTTACTACCACTTAGGGTGTAAGTTACTTGTTTGTTCTTTAACCCAAAGTGCATAACTTTGCATTCTTTTTTGTTCTGGTGACTATAATGTCTCTTTAAATTTTATTGCCATTTGAGTGCCCAGTCCCCCAATCTATCTAAATCCTTCTGCAGCAAAAAAAAATGTCATCTGCAAGCACTAAAATATGACTTTCAATGCTTATTTCAAGATCATTTATAAGTATGTTAAATAGAAACAGTCCCAGAATAGAACCCTGAGTGACACCACTTCATACTTTTTGTCCAGCTTGAAAATGTACCATTAATGACAACTCTCTATACTCTATTTTTAAGCCAATGTTCTACCCAAGAACAAGAATTTTCTAGACCATTTTTTATTTTATTTTGAACACTAATCTATTGTGCGGAACTGTATCAAACGCCTTGGCAAAATCCAAGTAGATCACATACACTGCAACACGCTGATCTATAATTCTACCTACTTCTTCGTAGAATGA
The DNA here is from genome assembly GCA_933207985.1 of Pelobates cultripes. Lineage (NCBI taxonomy): Eukaryota > Metazoa > Chordata > Amphibia > Anura > Pelobatidae > Pelobates > Pelobates cultripes. Next base: position 106,278,344 of record OW240918.1, on the reverse strand, counting down.
ATTCAAGTTAGTCTGACATGACCTATGTCTCATAAAACCATGCTGATTTTTGCTAATAACAATGCTCTTCCCAATGAATTGCTGAATATTATCCCTTAATAATACTTCAAGTAATTTCCCAGCAACAGTTATCATCCTCCTCCCCCACCCATAAAAGAGTATTTCATAAATGAAAAAGCATAAGCATATTCATTAAATATTTTTCTTTCTTTTTTTTACTGTCAATAGATATACAGAGATAAAGTAGGGAATACTTTGTCTCTGTGTTTCTCCTCCACTGGGGTATAGGAGTCAATCCAGACAGTCGTCACCAGTAACAGCTGCAGGATATTGGTAGTGTCTATAGAGTATCCCACTGTGTCTCCCCTGTAGACCTCAAATCTCTACTTTTGCGCATGCTGTACTCTAGCACATTCTAAAGCGCAAGAAGTTAAAGAGGAGCAATGCGAGAACGATGGTGCCCACAAGGGACAGGTTCAGATGAGTAATCTCAACCTTACTTGACCCCCTCCGGATACCAAACCATCAGCAGTTATGTTCCCAGATGGTGACAATACTGCTGTAAGTACTTGTGAGTAAATACCATCAAGCTCTGGAGCTTTGTTTATAATAACTTTCTTTGGTTGCTGCAGCACCTTGTCTTAAGTCATTCAATCACCATTTTTTGCAGCAATCATTTGCATATTTCTTGCCATATATATTGAGGAAAAGTTTATTTAAAATGTCTGTCTTTTCCTTGTCTTCATTAACTAACACATTCTTCTCTGTTTTCAGAGTACCTACACTTTTCTTTTTTTAATTTACGTACTTAAAAACATTTGTAAGTTGGTTTTGCCCTCTTTGGCTATCACTTTCTCCTTTACTACTTTAGCCAACCTAATTGCCTTTTGCTTGCATTATTGGCTTCCTTATATCTTAGATAGATGCCTCTGATTTTTCTGATTTGTCTGATTTAAATGCCCTTTTCTTATTTTTAATCTCTTGGTTTACTTTACCACTAAGTCACATTAGTTTAATTTTTTTTATTTATTGTCCAATGGTACATAATCAGATGTGTACCTTTCTAATATTTGCTTGATAAATATTTTTCATTTAAGAGTTTATGCCAGTCATTTTGTTGTAAAGCTGTCCTTATCTTATTAAAAGTGGCCTTTTTAAGATTTGTTTTTAGTATACCCTGTGTGCATTATGTGCATTTGCTTTTTTGAGTTTATTTCAAAAGACACCATATTGTGATCACTATTTCCCAAGTACTCCCCTACTTGAATGTTGTTCAAAAGATCAACATTTTGTTATAAACAGATCCAGACAAGTGTTTTTTCTAGTTGGTGTTTGTAACATGAAGGTGTAATTTAACAAGTTCAAATACATGATTCTCCTTGCTGAACTTTGAGTCCCTCTATTCTATTTTATGCCCGGGTAATTAAAATCTCCAATAATTTATTAAAGTACAGATGTACAGCTTTTCCAATTTGCTCTAACAGGTGTTCTTTTCAGTCAATATTAAAGGGATCCTATAGTGCCAGGAAAACAAGCTTGTTTTCCTGGCACTATAGGCTCTTGGAGTGCCCCCCTCCCTCGGTGCTGAACGAGTTAAAACCACTTCAGCCGATCACCTAATCCAGCTGGTGACCTCTCCTCCCCCGCCAACGTCAGCAAACGAGTGGAATCACTAGACAAACACGCACTCTGCATTCACTATGCACACACTACATCCACTAGACAAACACACCCTGCATCTAATAAACACAAACATACACTCTGCATCCACTATAAACACCGCATCCACAACATACACACCACATCCACTTTACTCAAGCACTTTGCATCCACTATATGCACACCAAATTCCATGCACAGACACTTCATCCTTGTGGGTGGATTTAGGATGGTCCTTGTGGGGGGTCTTGGGGGGCGGGACATGTAGGCGCACTTGGGGGGGGCCATGTGGGCAGACCCAACTGGGCTCAGGGGCGGGCCCTGGGGGCCCAGACTTTGGGCTGCGTCAGGGGCCCATAATTTCTGAAGGCAGCCATGATACCAACTATATACCCTGTTAGAGTTCATGAAATGCAAATGAGTAAAGCCCAGCTCTTATCAATCGTACACACTATATTAGTAAAGGTAACTGTCCTGTTTAAATATTCAATGTGAAATTAATGCTTTTCCCCACCTACTAGAGATTCTCAACATTTACTAAGCAATGCTATGTGGAATGCTGTTTGGGTATACTGCTAAGCAAAAAAAAATGGAAACCATTAGAATGTCAGTTTGGATTAGAATGAACAGCTGTTTGTGTACCCTTAATATCAAATATGATCCTCAATGCAAGTTTGCTTGACAGCAATAAATGGCTTTCAGGCTTTCACATTTTGGGAGCTGTGACGTGAATAGGTTCATCAAAACATGAAATTAATATATCTATCTGTGTTTATATAACTACAACAATTGTGGATTTTGTCTTTTAATTTGATAAGAAATAAATTCCTTAATTGAACTAGAGATAACGAATTAAGGCCTATGTTACAATCCAGTGTCAGTAACCGACCAGCCACTAAAGTCATAATAAGTTATTGTCTTAAAACGAGGCCTATGCCATCAATGATTCATTGTTAATCTCATGTAATGCTCAATATCCAGATATTGTAAGGTTATAAAAAAAACAAGATGGAGTTTATTACATCACAAGTTGAAAGTTAAAGCCAGTCAAAGTGCATTAACAAATGTTAATAAGCGATAGTCGTGTCAATAACTTATTATGTTCCATTAAATGTTTGTGGTCCTTTAAGGTCCCTCTGAGTGGACTTTTCAGATGTTGTGTACATGTGTATTTATTATATTATCAGTTTTGATAGTTATATTTTATTTATCTTGCAAATGTGTTTTTTTTTTTAATTGGTATGATTGAGCAACAAGCAATAATTAGTCAATGTTGCTTATACACAGCATAATGTTTGTAGAAGTGTTTGAGGTGTTCATTCTAAACAAATTTGGGATATTGGTTATTTGATAGAAAAAAGGGTTTTCAAATATTCTTCAAGCCCTTTGAGTTGTTGAATTCTCTGATCCCTGTAAAACGTGGATAACTCCTCTTCAACAGGACTGCGATTGCTGGAAATTTTGTATTTATAGTACAGCATGAGGCATGTTTTTACTGATCTGATAAAAGTGCTGTCAAAAAGTATTGCAATAGTAAGATTGTAATATAATGCTTGTTGACATCATTAACAGCTCATCAGCAGCCATTAATATGTCGATACACTGTAAATCAGATACAAGATTACAATTTCCCTATAAAGTAGCTCTTGAGATGCAAACTCAAAGAGCAGAAAATGGTTCTCTCGATAATGTAATGAGGCAGCATATGAGAGAATTGTCTTCTTGTATTTTCCAGATGTCTGAATATGTGAAGCACAAATATAAGAAGAAAAGAAAATGTTGTAGATTTACATTTCATACAGTTGGAAAGGCTATCCAATTTCTTTATTCATAATTTTTAGAGTAGTGGTTCTCAGCCATTTTGAGTTTAAAACATCCTTTTCAAACTCAGAAAAAATGTGGGAACCACACATACTAACATTTATAGTTTACTCCCTATGGTCTCTTACATTTTGTAAATTCAGGACGAGTCCTTTTTTGTCCAAGACACTTTTCCCTCCTTTTCTTATTTTGTACCCATTTCTTGTCATTCTGCTTCTCCTTATTTTGCTTTTCTCTCGCCTCAGTCTTTAATGTTCTTTTTATACTGTCTCCACCTATTTTCACTGCACATCTTCTACACTGCTCACCTTACAGCAGACACCCTTTAGGCTTATCACGTAGACATTGAAAATTAATGTCTGCTTTCTAATTGGGATAATTACCTTTTTTAATAGGGACACAGAAGCAGTGATGGAGATATCCAGGATACTTTACTGGACTGAGGACAACAAAGTGACTGACTCTGTGCTGTAATTGTTATGGGGTGGGAGTCTTCCTAGGTCCGGATTTGCCATTAGGCAGCATGGACACCTGCCTACAGGCGCCTGTCCTCTAGGTGGTGTCTAATTACAGCAATGATGCTGTACTGTCTTTTTTAACTTCAGGTGGGCTGCGGTAGGGAGAGCAGTACCAAGGGCCTTGGCCAGTGTTGTTGATGTTTAAACAAAACTCCACATGCCTATACCCTAAAAATACCTTTTCCAAAACCATAAATTTAACCCTGGGACCAATTACCATTCATTTACACGTTTATAGTGAATTTCAGTCAAATTTAAACAATGGAATGTTTTTTTTCTAATTGTTAAATCTTGCTCCCACTTTTGTATCACTGGTAGAATAGGTTTGTCAGGGTCTCTTTTAAATAAATCCATAATTTTCATGTTTTTAATATTTTTTTCTCTAATTTAATATGTCTAGCCGGTCTGTCTGTAACTAGATGATCATGCAGGTAACCTTATAGTCCGATATAATTGAAAATCTCTATTTTATAAATGGTTTTCTATATTTAAAGAGGTAAAATCCTTGATCCTATTATTCTCAAACAGATTTTCTATTTTAAATGTTGATCCAGTTCGAAAGGGTCAAGTCAGTGACACTATACATCAGTTGAGTTAGGTGTAATCCTGAGATAATTTTGTCTTGAAGATGAGATTCTCTCTTAAATTTTGATCACATATTTAAAAAAAATTATTAAAAAACAAATGTTAGAAGGATCTCTTTTCCACCAGAATATTGTCTCCAATTATTTAATAGCGTCTTCAGTTTCAGTCAAATAGTTTTACATTTTTTCCCCTCTTTTCTCTTTAGCATTTTTAAATTGAGTAAAAATAATATGGGCTGAGGTGCATGTTTTCCAGTAATCTCTTATCTGGGGCACAGCCAACATTCCTTTCTTTACTTTTAATGCTAAATGGCTTGTGCTGATGCATGGGTGTTTGCCTAGCCAGATACATTTGTTAAATAGAGACTGAGCTAAATCCAGCGAACTGTCTGGACAGGGCACAGTGATAATGTGAAAAAGGTAGATCCATTTTGGAAGGATATCGGACTTTATAACACTAACTCTGCTTCCCACTTTACAAATGCTAATTTGGAATCTGCCTGAGTTTGTGTTTTTTTGGCAAACATGCTTAAAGGGCTTTCGGTTTATTTGGGTTTTGACAGCAGAAAGTGAAGAGTTGTTGTGTTTCCTTGGAAGTATAAAAGGAAGTGAGGAGAAGGGTGGAACATGTTTTTGTACAACTCTGTATCTGCAATTATGCAAACATGAGGCGAGATGGAAGGTGATGTTGAGACTGTAAGGAGGAAAACTGAGTTATTTTTTTGCCCTGTATATATTGGTGTATAATTTTAAGATTGTGTTCCAGCCACTGTTGGATTAAGAGTTGTGGGGCTACGATATCTCAGGGACGGAAGTGCAAGGGTTGTAAAACAAATGTGTTTTTTTGTATTTGGACATCTGACGGCTTATTTTTTACAAGAAGGAATAACATTGATGTATATGAATGATGAGAAGAATAGTGACCTGGAGACAGGGGATATTAGGAGGGAAAATACCTGGAAATAGATATTGTATAATGAGAATTTACAGAACTGAGTAGGGAAAGGCAAGGTAGATAAGACAGGAATAAACATGGTGAGACATTTAATTAACATTTATAAACACCTTTGCGGCCAATGACAGAATTGTTCTGTTTCGGATGCATATTTATTATCAGCAGGGACCATCTCCCTCCTAGTACCCTCTGTAAGTTGGGCTCAGAATTACTGGCCTCACGCTGACTGATGAGCTTTGTGCACTCCAAGTGAGCACTGCACACAGCCCTTTTAATTTTATTGGTTATGTCATTTCTGATGTCACCATGGATTCCCTCCAGAAAGTGATATGCTCTCCCTGTAAACCCCCTGCAGCGCAAATCGCCATATGAATACGGTGATCAGCACTAGACTATACATGCTGCCCAGCGCTGATCAATGTGGGTGTTTACGGTTGCAAGGAGTCTTAAATTATATTGTAACAATTTATCACAATCTGATTTAGCAACAGAGAGGAAATGAATCCCTCTCATGCTATTAGTATACAGTAAGGGATTCTCTCTGCTGATATTAGTAAATCAGCAAGGAAATTCCCCTGCTAAAATCATCAAGGGAATTCCTCTAACTCTATTGCCACTGTACTAGGATTAGGACTAGAATTAGCATTAGGATTAAGATGCGGATTAGGAACAGCAAAGAAATCCCTTTGCTGAGATTATCAAGGGAATCTCTCCACTGATATCCAAATACAGAATCCCTCCAACAATAATGCTAAGGTTAGGTTTTGGGATAGGGGTTTGATAAGAATTAGGACTAGGGTTGGGATTAGAGTTAGGACCAGATAGTAAAACAGTCTTAAAAATAATGGTCCTTCATACGATATTCATAAAGTGCTTGTCGGACAACTTCGGTCAATATCAGCATATGGAAGAGAACACAAACAGGAAATGTCCAATAGTGCAATACAGTTCTATATTGTAAAACAAACAATACACGGTTCTAGAAATGCCAACTCACATATGATAGAGCTCTAAGCAGCTCTGGGTAAAACAGCATGCAGTGGTATTATATGCCCACTTGCAGGATATTCCTCAGGTGGTAGTTCACAGCAGAATGATAATACGGTAGAACATATTTAATGACAGAAATGTAGCCAATAGAGCTCTCTGTTGAGGTAAGTATAAACACAAATAATGGAGATATACTGACAGTAGGTGGAGCAGACTGACCACTTTATGTATCAAGTGTGGTTGGTTTAATACCCACCTAGGATTCTTTGCACAGTAGTCTGCAGACGTATTTGGAGGTAAGTCCAAATGCCAAGTAACATACAAAAAATGTAAGTAAAAACTAAAAAGTATATGGCTCACATCAAACAGTAGAGTAGCCAAAAATACTTTATATAGCATAGACAGAAAAAAACCATACAATGCATTTCACCCCTTTGGGCTTTTTCAAGTTGCTAAAACATATGTAAAAACAGAAAAAATGAAGTCACCGATAAACGTGTAAAAGTGAGCAGGGGAGCTATTATGGTGGTGAACCTCACAGCACCACTATAACAGATATAAAACAAATACGTATACACAGTATAAGAAAAAAGCTCCACCTTAGAGAGATTGAATACCACTTGATAATACTATTTGTAGGGACTTTTATTTTGTTTTTACTGTTCCCTTTGTACTCTTGTCTCTTCTGCTGCTGGATTGTTGTTTAATGATCCATCTACTTTTATAACCACTGTTCCAGGTCCACTTGAAGTGGAGACAAGCCTGAATTCATTGCCCTTTTATAAGTGCAATTTTTAAGCATTAAAGTGTATTTTTTAACTCTATTACGCTATTGGCTCTCCCTTACTATTTACAGTTACCAGATGAAGATATCTACTCCATATATACCCCCCTCTATGGGGAGACAAGCCTGAATTTCCTGTGAGTTCTCTCACTTCCCCTTCCCCCCTTTTAATTTTTTCTGTACTGTATTACGCTATGTGCAGTTTTTTCCTTCTTTTTTTAGATATTGTATTATGAAGTGGTATTCAATCTCTCTAAGGTGGAGCTGTTTTCTTATACTGTGTATAAGTATTTTTTTTAATTCTTTGATAAAAACATATACCTGACATCTACATTTTATTATAGGCCTCTGAATACTTCAGATTTGAAAAGTTGTGCCAAAATGACCACATATACGACATAAATTATTAAAATATAATATTAACCCCTTAAGGACCAAACTTCTGGAATAAAAGGGAATCATGACATGTCACACATGTCATGTGTCCTTAAGGGCTTAAACAACATAATATGGAAGTACTGTAAGAAAAAAAAACATATATGTTAATATACATAAAAACTTAAAACGAGTGTCCACAGAGGAGGTAAGAACAGAGAGAGTGTGGGGGTGTGGCTATATTGCCGCAAGATGGAACGCGCAGTGCATTTTGGGAGAAGTAGTTTATTAATGTCAGGATTACTAGTTGATACAGCACGTAGGATTGTGTCAGACTGTGGACTAATAGGTAACGTATTACAGGGCCTTAGAATGGCCGGACTTAAAGCACCAAAGAATAGTTAGAATACTTGCCAAGGTCAGGGGACACAGATTAAGAGACAATAATAAGGGAAAGCCAGAAGTCAGAGATACCAGAATACAGGGAAGTCAAATGAAGCCAAAGTCAAAAAAACAGAATTTAAACATTCAGGAACACACTCTCGAACAACCACTAGGGAAACCACGACAGGGCAATGAGGAAAAGTAATTTTGAGCTAAAACAAGTGCTTAACATTTCTGCCTGGCCGAGAACAGCCTTTGACCCCAAAACGTGCACGCAAATCTCCCGCGTGACATCACACGCACGCCGACGTCGTCATTAACGTGGGCGGAGGTGGGGTATAAATTGGCGCGGATCCACAGCGGCCGCGTCCATTAACATGTTGCAAGAGTCATTTGTACAGACGCATGATTGCTGGGAGCAAATACTGCAAGGTGAGGAGGAATATGTTACAATTATGGCCGGTCACATCTCTGCGGTCGGCCATAAGTATAAACCGAAAGAGGTTTTGGCTTTGGCAGTCAAGAAACTTGATGTAGCACATAACATACTTTGCTAGTTTAAGTATAAAATGAGCATTAACATGGGAGACAGAGGTAGGGAAGACGAAGGGGCACCGCCATATATTCCAGGAGAGGCTCGACAGGCATTATGGGAAATGTAGTTTTAAAATAGGTTGATTGCATCAAAACGGCTGTCCGTTAAAAGTAAGGGGAAATCTTAGGAGGTTGGAAATAAGAAAGCGAAACGCACAATATTCAAAGGGGTTTGCCTTATAAGGAGGAAGGAACTAAAAAAAAAATCTAAACAAGGGAGGGGCATAATGAAAATGAACATAATGTGGTCCCAAGATCGTACATGGAGGCCATATTAAGGGGGTGTAATAGGTGTAAAACTGTCTGAGCAGGACATGATAAGGTAGTGTGGTCACATGACCACATATAGCGGCTATATTTAAAGAGTATTAAGTAATATAGGCTAGCTGAGTGGCCAAATTGGAAGGGGAATATAGAGAGAAGAAAATAAAATTAAAATAAAGAACATAAAATAGCTAGAAAGAAAAACAGCAAATGATGAAAGTAACATTGTAAAATGAAAAAAGTAATTACATAAAAAAAATGTAATAACAAATAATTTGGCCCTGTAGCGTTTTCTTCAGTCTTGCAAAGGTATGCATATGGACTATTGTTGCGTTAAGAAGATTTTACTGAGTAAAGTTCAAGGAATTATAATATAGTACCACACATTTTGTGTATGCAAAAATTCGGAAACAAAAAAATGAATACCACAAAAAAACGGAGAAAAACAGCACCTCAATAAAGTTCATATCATGTGAGAATCCCCATGTCGTCTTCATTTGCAAATGGTGTAAATATATTTGTGAGCTACTAAAATGCATCATATACTCATTTTCATTTTGCCATTTTAAAACAAACAAAAAACTGCAATGGGCAAGTATTAATTCAGCTCTGCAATTTCACAAAAACTCATCTCTTCTCTTCCAGATGTATTGTGTTCCAGTATTGCCTCTTAAGCACCATTAACTGTGCAGTGAAACAGTATCTAAATGACACCTAAAGTGGTTAGCAAAATAATTTCCTATCCTAAAATTCTTCTATTGCGTATTGCTACTGGTCCATTTCCCTGTGCAACAATTAAATCCATTATAGATGAACGTCTGCACTTATGAGAATATTAAATGCAGGAACACTTCTCCAGGTCTCATCAAAAAGAGCCACTGTCATCAGTTTTCTTTTAATAAATAATGTTAAAACAAAATGCGAATAGTTTGATATTATTTTCACTTGAACACCGTATAGAAAGTTTACTTGAACATTGGTCTTTTGGAGGCTGCAGAGACATATGATGTCAGTAGCCAACGTGAGTCAATGATTTGAAGAGTAGCCCACACCTTTCACTGTGCTGGAAATAGGAGCTGGTTCTATGAATTACTTGATGATGCTGTGAGCCCACAGGGATAGATGAAAATATATATATATATTTTATTTTTACAGACATAATTCTCTTAACATATGTATTGAATTATGATTAATACAAGGTCTAGTCCTTTGTTTAAATGCTATATCATGGTCCATAGATGAATTCTGATGACAGCGCCACCAGGTCAATTAAAACAAGTCTACAAATATGTGCAACTCTGGTAAGAATATTCTCCCTCTTCGGAATCACCTACTTATGTGATCAGAATAAAGCACTCCAAAATTGAGAATAAAAATGACTAATTTGTCATCTGGAGCGGAGCTCAAAATTTTCACTCACTTTTTCACAGTTGGCGAGCAAAAATTCAGCTTTTGAGAGTTGAAATGCCGCCACCCACTGTCTGTGAGCACTCTTGGTGCTGCTCAGAAGCTTTGGGGCTCTAATCTGTGGCTGTCAGACAGGCAGTGAATCAGAGTGGACTCAGAACCTCTCCCTTGTTCTCCCTTGTACTCTAATCATACAATGCCAGCAACAACTTTGCATGGGTTAAACAGCAGGAAAATGTTGTACAGAGGTTAGAAAGCTGCCAATCGCCCCCCACTCCCAACCCCCTCTCTCAGACACATGCTCCAGGGAAGCTTGAAAGAAATTGAATGATCCATATTGGCAGATTTACAAGTGAGATAACAAGGGAGATAACTCAAGGGTCTCTCTCTTCAGTAAAGCTGTCCAGTTTTTTTTTTTTCAAGCTTTTCTGCAGCATGTGTTCCAGTGCGGGGGCTGATTTCTAACTTTTATAAAGAGAGAGTAGCTCTGTCAATTGTATATCTATGACAATTGCCATTTAAATTGTCATGGAAAATTATTAATACAAGTACCAAATATTAATAAAAAAATTTGATAAATAGATACAAAAATGAATTAAAGTACCAACTATTCAACCGAATTGCTGGAGGAGTGGGGACACAATGGGGAATATGCTACACGTTTCTTTTGACTGCCAGACAATAAAGCCCATGTGGGAGGAGGTACAGAGAACACTATACTCATTTAAAATTCAAGACACACCCATAACCCCACTGATAGGATTATTTTTACTATACCCAATCGGCTGGCAAAAGTACAATTAAAAAAAAAAAAAAAGCGTCTGTAGTGGCGTTACTGGGCAGAAATCTGGTGGCCCTGAATTGGAAAAAACAAACCTGTCCCTCAACAACAAAACTACACGCAAAAATATATGAATACTACCTTTATGAGAAATTCACAGACACAATACACACCAATGCTAAACAATGTGAGGAAGCGTGGGTACCTTGGAAAGCCAACCACCAACTTCGACCCACATATAACGGTAAAAAAAAAAAAAGGAAAGAGAAACTGCACAGAGTTACCAGCTCCTGCTATGGTGGTACGAATTCACCCCTAGTTCCCCCTTCTCCACTGTTTTTATACCCCTCCCCCCACACCCCTCTCTGCTTAACAAGGTCAGGTGTGCGCAATATGCCAACACGAATACTGGATTATCTACAAAAGCATGGCCAAGACATCTCAGTAACACATCCTCTGGACTATCCTGAATAGCTTTGCTAAATAAGTCTTTGGGTTAAGGGAGGGAATAGAGTGATGGTCAGATATAGAAGACATCTCTTTGGACCAACAATATACCTCAAATTGATACGTCCCCAGAGAACAGAGAGCCTCACAATATGGCTTAGCGTTGTAATGGGAGTAACTCATCATACCGCACAAAGATGCGTTGCCTATCTTGTGAATTATGCTTACTGTTCCCCCAACTCTTTATTTTTTCTGTATCACCAACTTATGAAAATATCTTTCAATAAAGAACAATTTTTTTTTAAAGTACCAACTATTCTCACTAATTTCTATATACACAGTGGACACTTTGCTATGATTTTTTTTTATATATATTTTTTTTAAGTTAAGTTTTACATGACAGTTGTCAATAGACATACAATTAATGGAGTCACCTTTCCTTCTAGGGGGCTGCAGCCTTTCTTATAGGTGGCCCAAATTAGTTATGTCTTTGCATTAGCTCATTTCTTTGCTACATGCGAAAACTAATGATATATATTTTAAATTCTCTCAATTAAAAAAATATATATATATATTTTTATTTGCATGCCCTGTCTCACTGTCCAGACATTAAATGTGCAATGTGTAATGCAAATTCACCCTTGCAGTACTACTGAATGAATGCCTGAGTGCACATGCGCTCTTCAATTCATTTCTTTACAGAAGTTCATGAACACACAAGGCAATATGGGACAGCTAAGCCACCATCTATACAAATGCTTTGGAGTTAAAGTGACACTATAGTCACCAGAACAATTATAGCTTATTGTATTTGTTTTGGTGAGTAGAATCATTTTCTTCAGGCTTTTTGTAGTAAACACTGTCTTTTCAGAGAAAATGCAGTATTTATATTACAGCCTAGTGATAACTCCAGTGACCATTCCTCAAATAGCTTCTAGAGGTGCTTTCTGGGGCAGTGCTACACAGTTTGCAACAAAGACATTCAGTGTCTCCACCCTCTGCATGGAGACAATGCACTTTCCTAACAGAGATGCATTGAGTCAATGCATCTCTATGAGGAGATGCTGATTGGCCAGGGCTGTGTAAGGCTTGTGCTGGCTCTGATCTGCCTCGTTGACAGTCTCAGCCAATCCTATGGGAAAGCATTGTGATTGGCTCAGATAATCACTTCTGATGATTTCAACCAAGCAGACAGATCAGGGTCAGAGACGGCAGCTGCAGACTTGAATACAAGTAAGCTTTTACTATATTTAGGGGAGGGGCTGTGGTTTTAACACTATGGGGTCAGGAATACGTGTTTGTGTTCCTGACCCTATAGTGTTCCATTAAGTATTTTTACTTGCAGCTTCTATTTTGTTTACCCCATTAAACATTGCAATAGTGTTCACTAGCATGAGGATACATTGAATTGCCACTTACAGGGAAATTACAGTTCCACTTTAAAACTAAAACAAAAGCAATGCATTCCTGGCAGACATCAGAGTTCTATTTTTTTTTTTTTAAGCTATCAAATATATATATAACTGATCAGCCACAACATAAAAAAACCACCCCTGATGATATGGGGGGCTAGAGAAATCCCCTGGACACTTCCACTCAAAATGCAGGACTCCAGGTGAAGATATGAAAAAAGCGGCTTTAATTGTTTAAAAATATAAAATAGATACAAATAAAGGTCCTACGCGTTTCGTCCCTTCTACAGAATATGGGACTTCCTCAGGGACCGCGTAGGACCTTTATTTGTATCTATTTTATATTTTTAAACAATTAAAGCCGCTTTTTTCATATCTTCACCTGGAGTCCTGCATTTTGAGTGGAAGTGTCCAGGGGATTTCTCTAGCTCCCCATATCATCAGGGGTGGCACCATATATGCCTGAACTGTCCAATATCATGTGAGTGCATTTCATATTGCGCAGTGTTAATATTTTAAAACTGTATTACACTATACCTCTTTTTATTTATCTTCATTTAGACAATCAGCCGGTTCCCTCGTTGTGTTTTGTATATTCTTGTGTTCAAGTTGATTGCTAGCTGGGAGCGATCTGAGGGAGGCTGCATTCACTAACCACTGATAAGTATCCTTGTATATAAGTGTGTGTATAAGGTACATTTCTTTTTGGTTTATTGTATCCCAGCATTGTATTTAGCCGAATTCAAATGGCTACTAGTATAGACTTTTTGTCTAATATGCAAAAACATCGTTTAAGAAAGTTTGAAGCAATTTTCCAGGAGTGTGATAAACCCCAACCCCTTAAGGGACTAAACGAGTATTTTAAATGTAAAGAAAAATTATTATATGGTGAAACAAAAAAATGGTGGGAAATAGCCTTCTTAGAAAACTATTTTAAAGAAGGATTAATCCCACGGGGTTTAAGGTTAGAAAAGATTCCTGCTTTTGGTCTAGATAATGAAAATTTTATGAATGAATGGGATGAGATTCTATCTAATTGTTCATTTCAATTAATGCAACTCATTATTAAGTATTCAAAAGATATGAAGGAGAAAATTGAGGAGGAATTGGATTTATTAGAGTCAAATATGCAAATTGACCTAGGAAGCATGGAGTATAAAGAGAGGGATGAATCTCTACAAACAAATGTAAAACAATTAGATGAGAAAATTGCAGAAACTAAAAGTAGAAAATATAGAAGAGATAAGGAAGATAAAATTAACAATACTTTCTCCACCTTAAATAGGATGTCGAGAAAAAAGCCTCATTTCCAGAGAGGTTCCTTTTCAAATTTCCATTCCCCCCAAAAGAAAAAACTTGTATCATATGAATACAGGAGAAAGAACAAAGGAGATTTACATATAAAGGAGGTTAACAGGTATACCCGCACCCCCTCAAGAGAAAGATTAGAGTTAAGAAATAGAAATTCACGTCCTTTTGAGGAGAGGGTCATTCGTACCCCCTCAAGAGAACAACCAGAATTTCAAAATAGGAATGTACGTCCATTGGAAAAAAGAGGAATAAGATCTTATGCTCAGGTAGTTAGACAAGAAGAAAATAATAGCAGATCTAGCCCCCAATATAATGAAAAGGAAGAAAATTTTCAGGGGAGAACCCGAGGTCCAAAAGAGAAACCTATCACCAATTACTTTTACCCCAGGACCAATACTTGGGAACATCGAAATCGGTTTCTACCCCTACAAGTAGATTCTCCCAACAAGAGAACGAGAATGGAGGATTAGAGGATTTGGCACGTGGTTTGGCCATTGTGAAGGCTAAAGAAAGAGAGAAAGGTATTTTTAATATATCAGGTTTACCCATGTCGGATGATGAGATACAATTACTATCAAAAGGTATGAAATTTGCACCAAATAAAATGTCCAATGAATTTAATTTATATATTGATTTAAAAAAATATATTAGATCATTAACATTGAAGAGACATTTTCTGTTACAATCCAATCAGTTAATGATCCCAACTATAGATGAGGAAGAACTAAGAAGTAGAAAGTTTAGACCTAAATCACATTTTTATCCCACACAAAATAGGGGTCCATATTTAGAAATTTTTGAAAAATTAGTGGATAGAGAGTTTAAATCTATGGCCAAAAAACAGAATCTCAATAATAGTAGGAATTTAACTAGGGAGGAAGACAAGTGTTTAAAACAACTAAAAAAGAGGGAAGATATTATAATCAAGGAAGCCGACAAGGGGGGGGGGGATTGTTATTAAGTCTAGGAATTACTATCTGCAGGAAGCTCACAATATCTTAAGTGATATTGAAACCTATACTGCACTTACACGGGATCCGACTAAGGATTTCAATTTAGTTCTAAAAATTTTTTTAGAAGTAGCAAAAAATAAGGATATAATTTCACAGGCAAATTATGATTTTTTGTTTTGTAAAAATCCGAGAATTCCAATTTTTTATTTTATTCCAAAAATTCACAAATGTTTATTTAATCCCCCAGGTCGCCCCATAATTAGTGGAATAGATTCGTTATCAGCCAATCTTTCTGCATTTGTGGATTCATATCTACAAAAGTACGCTCAAGGCTCTCTCTCCTATATAAAAGACACAAAATCATTTTTACAAGAATTGGAAAATATTGAATGGCATTCTAACTATAGTTGGGCCACATTGGATGTATCATCCCTTTATACTATAATCAGTCATGAATTGGGATTAGAAGCTATCAACCATTTCATGATGGAAGATCGTAATTTATCTCAGGATATTAAAGAATTTATTTTATATTCAGTTAAATTTATTTTAGAACACAATTATTTTTTCTTTAATGATAAATTTTATTTACAAATCACGGGAACCGCCATGGGCACCAGGTTCGCCCCCAGTTATGCCAACACCTACATGCGCAGATGGGAAGATTTAACAGTGTGGGTTGGTCATGACTGGAGGGAGAACCTGGTGCTCTGGCGGAGATATATCGATGATGTTATTATTATTTGGAAGGGGTCTTTTTCTTTATTTCAATCATTTGAGAATTATTTGAGTCAAAATGAATATAATTTAAAGTTTACCTCCACATGGAATCAAAAAGAAATACATTTTTTAGATTTGTCTCTGATATGCGAGAATAATCAGATTAAAACAAAGTGTTTCTTTAAACCAAGTGATGGGAATGGGTATGTTCATCGGCAAAGTTGCCACCACCGTCCCTGGCTTAGAGGGATAGCTAAGGGACAATTTGCCAGGGTGAGAAGGAATTGCTCACAAGTTCAGGACTTTATAACACAATCTAACCATATAAAGAACAAATTGGTGGAAAGAGGTTATAAGAAGAATACACTTGATAGGGAAATTCGTATAGCTTTACAGACCGACAGGGGGAATTATCTGATGGACAAGCCCCATGCCAAACCCTATCAGGAGAATATAACTGCCTTTAGAACTCAGTATTGTATAAACCATACTAAAATTAGGAGGAGTTTACAAAAACATTGGTCGATTCTCCAACAGGATCCTGTACTAAATCCTATTTTACCGGATCAACCTAAACTTATTTTTAGAAAAAATCAGAATTTTAAGAATACTCTGGCACCTAGTTATGCTATAAAAAATCTTGAGGCTAATCGAAAACCTGTTGATAATAATTCCTTTAGAGGTTGCAACTCTTGTAAAGCTTGCCATACTGTAAATCTTGAAAAAACAGATACTTTTTCCAGTTTCATTACAGGTGAAGTATTTCAGATAAAATCTGAAATCAGTTGCCGCACGGACCATGTAGTTTATTTACTGCAGTGCCCGTGCGGCAAGCAATATGTAGGCAGGACAAAGAGGCTTTTGAAAGTACGATTTCTGGAACATATAAATAATATCAAAAAGAACTTGGCTACTCATTCTATTCCAGTACATTGCAATCAATGTCCACTATTTTTCTTCACTGGTTTAAAATGTATTGGTATTGAAAGGGTATTAGCTGATTGGAGAGGGGGAGATAGGGTTAAAAAGTTGTCACAAAGAGAGACATACTGGATCCACAGGCTACAGACATTGGAGCCTGGTGGACTGAATGTGGATGTGGACTTAGTGTGTTTCCTATAAATGTATATTACTATTCATAATAGTCATTATATATATGGGTATTTTTGAGAAAGGTAATGATAAAATAAGCACAGAATTTTAAAGGAGGAATTAGGTTAATTAATAATAATAATATAATTAACAAATAAGACACCATTGAATTGATTATAAGAAGGATAACACATATTAAAAGTTAAAGGTTAATATTCTGGTTATTGAAATAATATGTCACACAATTAGGGTATGAAGGATTAGTTTATAAAAGCTTCACATTATTAGATTATGAGTATATATAATATGTAAGAAATTTTGTGATTGGTTAAGTATTGTGAAAATGGTGTAAAGTAAATATGTATATATTATGAGAAAATCCACTATGAATAGATTTGTGGTTAAGTTGTTGGACTATTTGTATATAATTCTATGGCTAGATATTGCAGAATACTGATGGAACGCAAAAAAACGAAGGTGGAACGCAGGCCATTTCCGGATATACATGACTTCCGGGTTTACGAGTACAGTTGGAACGCATAGCACTTCCGGTTTTTGGAACGCACGGAAGTGCCGAAAATAACCGGAGAATTACAAAAATGATGAAGATCAACTGTGAACACCTGGGAATAAGATCTCCAACAGATGAAACTCATCTACACAGGACCAATGAGGAAGGACAGAGAGGCACATGTGATTAATTACATTTAGGGATTAGCCCTATTTAAAGGACTTGAGGGTGGAGGGATGTTAGGCTGTTTTTGTGATTGTACTGCATTGATTGTTATTTTAATATTTTGGTCCCTGAGGAAGTACCATATTCTGTAGAAGGGACGAAACGCGTAGGACCTTTATTTGTATCTATTTTATATTTTTAAACAATTAAAGCCGCTTTTTTCATATCTTCACCTGGAGTCCTGCATTTTGAGTGGAAGTGTCCAGGGGATTTCTCTAGCCCCCCATATCATCAGGGGTGGCACCATATATGCCTGAACTGTCCAATATCCTGTGAGTGCATTTCATATTGCGCAGTGTTAATATTTTAAAACTGTATTACACTATACCTCTTTTTATTTATCTTCATTTAGACAATCAGCCGGTTCCCTCGTTGTGTTTTGTATATTCTTGTGTTCAAGTTGATTGCTAGCTGGGAGCGATCTGAGGGAGGCTGCATTCACTAACCACTGATAAGTATCCTTGTATATAAGTGTGTGTATAAGGTACATTTCTTTTTGATAAAAAAACCACCGACTGGTGCAGTGAATAACATCGATTATATCATTACAATGACACCTGTTAAAGTGTTGGATATATTAGGCAGCAAGTGAACAGTCAGTTCTTGTGTAAGAAGGAGGAAAAATTGGCAAGCAAAAAGTCAGAGTGACTTTGACAAGGGGCAAATAGTGATGGCTAGACGACTGGGTCAGACCATCTCCAAAACGGCAAGTGTTGTGGGGTGTTCCTGGTATGCAGTGGTTAGTACCTACCAAAAGTGGTGCAGGGGGGGAACGACTGGTGAACCAGTGTTGTGGGGAACAAAAGCTATAAGAGCTACTGTAGCTCAAACAGCCGAAAAATGTAATGCTGGCCATGATTGAAAGGTGTCAGAACAAACAGTGCATTGCAGTTTACTGTCTATAGGGCTGTGTCTTGTAGATCAGGATGGTGGCCGTGTGTATATGCATCGTTTACCTGAGGAAGAGATGACAACAGTCAGGGGCGTACCTAGAGCATTTGGCACCCGGGGCGGATCCATTGCTTGGGACTCCCCACCAAAAGAACCTATAAAAAAAATTAAATGTTTTCTTTAATTTTTTACAATTTGTAAACTTTGCAAAAACGGGGTCAGTCCCTCCTACAAAACCCTTGTCCCGCCCCTTCTACAAATCCTGAACTGCCCCCATCTACAAAACCCCTGCAACCCCCTTCCACAAATCACCTGCTTATCTCCCCTTATAAACACTCCTGTACAAATACAAAACCCCTGCCCCTTCTACAAAATCCCTGCAGCCCCACACACACATTTACAGGCAGGTAGTCACTCACACAGTTACAGGCATACAGTCACACACAGTTACAGGCAGACAGTCACACGCACACAGCCACATGCAGACAGTCACACATACAGTCACAGACAGTCATGCACACAGTTACAGGCAGACAGTCACATATACATTGACACACACGCAGACGGTCACAGGCAGACAGTCACAGACACACAGTTAAAGGCAGCAGCAGACAGTCACATGCACACAGTCATAGACAGATAGTCATAGGCGTGTGCAACCCATTGCATAAGGGTGTGCACCCTAAAGCACAAACACACGCTGCTTATTATATATATATATATATACACACACACACATACATACATATACATACACACACACACTACTGTGTGTGTGTGTGTGTAGGTGCTGTGTGTGTGTGTGGGCGCTGTGTGTGTGAAGGCGATGTGTGTGTGGGCGTTGTGTGTGTGTAGGCACGTTGTGTGTGTGCAGGCACTGTGTGTGTAAGAGTGCTGTGTGTGTTTGTTTGTGAGGGTGGTGTGTGTGTGTGTGTAAGGGTGCTGTGTGTGTGAGGGCACTGTGTGTGTGTGTGTGAGGGTGCTGTGTGTGTGTGTGTGTGTGTGTGTGTGTGTGTGTAAGGGTGCTGTGTGTGTGAGGGTGCTGTGTGTGTGAGGGTGCTGTTAGTGTGAGGGTGCTGTTAGTGTGAGGGTGCTGTGTGTGTAAGTGTGCTGTTAGTGTGTGTGTGTATGTGTGTGGGTGCTGTTTGTGTGTATTGTGTGGAGGTGGGGGGCATTTAGTTAATATCCCCCCTCCCTTCTTACCCTTACCCTAGGCAGTCAGTTACACACACAGAGTCAGTTACAGGTAGTCACACACAGTCATAGCCAGACAGTCACGCACACAGTTACAGGCAGACAGTAACATATACAGTCACTCACACACAGTCACAGGCAGAGAGTCACACACACTAACAGTCATACACACACAGTTACAGGTAGACACACACACACACACACACACACAAAGTTACAGGCATGCAGTCACACACAAATACACAGTTACAGTCAGTTACACACACACACGCACACACAGTTACAGGCAGACAGTTTTACACACACATACAGTCACACACACAGTTATAGGCAGACAGTTACACACACACAGTCAGTTACAGGTAGTCACACACAGTCATAGCCAGACAGTCACGCACACATTTACAGGCAGAGAGTCACATATACAGTCACTCACACACACAGTCACAGGCAGGGAGTCACACTTACAGTCACACACAGTTACAGGCAAACACACACACACACACAAAGTTACAGGCATGCAGTCACACACAAATACACAGTTACAGGCAGTTACACACACGCACACACAGTTACTGGCAGACAGTTTTACACACACACAGTCACACACACAGACACACAGTCACACACAGACACACACAGTCACACAGACACAGTCACACACAGTCACAGACACACACACACAGACACACACACACACACAGACACACACACAGTCACACAAACACAGTCATACACACACAGTCACATACACACACAGACACACACACAGACATACAGACACACACATACAGACACACACACAGACACACACACACACACAGACACATACAGACACACACATACAGACACACACACACAGTCACACACACAGACACACACAAACACACAGAAACACACACATACAGACACACACAGAGACACACAGACACACACACACACACACACACACAGAGACACACACAGACACACAGACACACACAGACACACAGACACACACACATACAGACACACAATCTTACTTACAGACAGTGGGCTGGAGGAGGACTGGATTCCCTGAAGCCTGTGGAGAGGCAGGGATTCCATCTTACTGCACCTCCATGCGCAGCAGTAACCGGTAAGGGCGGTATTAAGCCCCGCCCCGTTGCCTGCTTGGACCTGCCCCTGATTTGTGCTAGCTCCGCCCCCACTCTACCTCCGTGCGCCCAGTTCAGCTGCTCTTTGCTTGTGTGAGCTATTCTGGCCGCCCGGCACCCTAACTACCATGGGGGGGTACTGTGCGGCCGTACAGCTCACACAGCCCCCTCCAGCCCCCAGACCAAGGTCATGGCACCCCCCACCCTGGTGGCACATGCCCCCCCTTAGTACGCCACTGACAACAGTATGCACTATGTAAAGAAGGGCAGGCTAGCAAAGGAAGTTTTATGCTCTGGACAATGTTCTGCTGGGAGATCTTGGCATTTATGTGGATATTACTTTGACACGTACCACCTACCTAAAGATTGTTGCAGATCACATACACCCCTTCATGGCAGTTGGTGTTCTTTGATGGCAGTGACCTCTTTCAGCAGGATAATGCACCCTTCCACACTACAAAAATTGTTCAGGAATGTTTTGAGGAACATGGCAAAGAGTTCAAGGTGCTGTCTTGTGATCCAAATTCCCAGGATCTTAATTCAGTTGATCATTTGTAGGGTGTGCTGGAACAACATATCCAATCCATGTAGGTTCCAACTAGCAGGACGTAAAGGATATTCTGCTAATGTCTTGGTACCAGATACCACAGGACACATTCAGAGGTCTTGTGGAGTCCATGACTCAATGCATCAGAGCTATTTTGGCTTTTTGATGGGCACCTACACGATATTAGGCAGGTGGTTTAATGTTGCGGCTAATTAGTGTATACATACCATGAGCTTGCCAAACACCTCTATGAATACATTAAAAAATATATCTGTATTTACCTATTGATACATTTCGGGCACCACTATTACACTATAAAAACTATTAAAGGAACTCTTTACAGCACACTGTAGTAGTTACCGGTATGATTCAGGAGCCCATTGGTGCTGCACATAGTTTTGTAAGCTACTTCTATGCCTATTTAATATCAGTACTGATAGATGTGAGTGCCTAGTCACACAATTAGCCACCTCCTTTGACACACATCATGCAGTGTGGAGTGTTGAGTCCATCATTTTGAAGTGGCAAGAAACCTTTTAGACAAGGTTACTAGCTTAGATGTTAATATTTCGAGCCCTGACCTGGAGCACAGAAGTAACTCCTAACATTGGATTTTTAGTGAAAAGTAAGCAGTCAGTGTTCTCATTAACTGCATATTTAATTTCTTTTATTATATTGGATATAAGAGGTTTTTTTTTGTGTGTGTGGCCCATGATATGTATCAAAGTGATCTTCACCTTGAGCATATCTGATCTAGACTATTTTAAATTTAACTTATTTACAACTCATAAAGATGATGAATGATAGGTACTTTTTAACCAAACATACAGAGGGGCCATAATCCATTTTCTACCCCTGAACAATAACAATAATATAACAGAGTTGGTTTCAAAGCTCAGAGACAGTCATAAATTTATCAGGGTATGCCTGTCCCCTGGTCCTAACACACATATGGCCAAAAGGTGCCTAAATAAGGCCTCCTACTAATATTACCAGCAGATGTCCAGTCCCCTGGATCTATGTAGTAAAAAGTGTTCCCCATGTACATAACCACAGACTCACCCCAACACACCCACAAAAATGTTTTCCTGAGCTATCTTAGACCCTCATATATGTATCACAAAAAGGCAAAATCAAACACAAGAATATATTACTTTAAATAAAGAAAGCAATTAAAATTATAGCTAACATGATTAATGAGAACTTAGCAGGAGAATTTGTTGGGAAGGAAAGTGTCCAAATCAATATCTATTCCCATAAAGTAAATGTGTATGCTAATAGAAGCGCTAAATTTCCAAAGGTATGCTTTACACCTATAAAAAATAATATTTTAGTATTACTTCTAAAGTGACCATAATAATCGCAGTGTGATCACTTAATAACAGAAGTGATCACACACAATATTTAAAATACTAAAATATGTCCAGGCATTCAGCTTCTTAAATTATATTTATAATTTTCAGGGAATATTTTTTCTAATTATTAATTCTCATTTTGCTACGTACTAGTTGTCAACTGTGGAAAGTTTACTTTAGCTACATTAAAAAGTATTAAAAGTGAGAAGCTTGCTTATGAAATTGGTAGTTGATAAAATTGCTTCTGACATCAAAGTTTATGCAGAGGTGTATTAATAATTTAGTTCACTTGTTATGTAGGAAAACCCATTCTACCATGCAGTCGTTGTGCTGACCGAGGACAAAACGTGTAGATATGAATAAAACAGGCATTTTCATGTTACACCGTTACTGGCTTAGTAAAAGAAGTCACAAGTGTAGCCTTGTACGGTTTGTCAGATAAAATTTGGGCTGAACCGTAAAGTATTTTTTCCAGAAAATTTCCAACTCAATTATTCACCACCAAATTTATCCCTGAGTGATCAGCTTAGCTGCACTTAGCTTGGGTTAAAATAACAGATGCTGCTAACCTTTGAGTTTTTACTACGTAACTCACATGTCTGTTCATACGGTCAAGAACAACCAGGCTATGGGGTTTGGCTGGCAGGTGGGAAGGGGGCAGCACTAACAGCAGCTCTAAGTACCTAGGAGATCCTGCATGTGAGATTTCATTGACATTGAATACGATATGAGGTCAGGCTGCTACACCTGCCTCACTTCCCGTAGGTGTGTCACGGAGCTGCATGGGAAATATATTATAAGGTTTCTTCTCACCTGGGGAATTACGCACGGTGTAGCTAAACATAAACATGTTTAGATCCTCTTCCTGCATGCATTATGTGTGTGCAGTTCAGCAGGCAAGCTTTGTATTGGTTTTGTGTGTTGCCTAGTATGTCGGCAAAACTCTCTCCGTCTTTTTGTCATGGTGGGGCTAGGAGCAGTGGCGTACACACGACCCATGGGGACCCGGTGCGAAAATTGATCTGTGGGCCACCCCCCCTCCCCCTCTGCGTGGGCCGGAACACATGACGGCGGACACCTGGTTGCAGGGCTGTGACCCCTGCGACCGCGGTATGTACGCCAGTGCATGCAGATATGCACACACTTAAAGGACTATAGACACCCAGATCACATCAGCTCAATAAGGTGGTCTGGGTGCCAGGTCCCTATAGTTTTAACCCTGCAGCTGAAAACATAGCAGTTTCAGAGAAACCGCTGTGGCACTGAGGGTTAATCCAGCCTCTAGTGACTGTCTCACTGAAAATCACAGTGAGAAAACGCTGGACGTCCATAGGAAAGCACTGAGTAATGCTTTCCTATGGGCGGTTTGAATGCACGCTCATGCGCATTCGGAGCTGAGAGGCTGATCAGGATGGAGGGATCCCCAGCGCCCAGGGCCGGATTAACATAGGGGCTGATGGAGCTGCAGCTCCAGGCCCAGGACCATGGAATAGGCCCATAAAAAAATAAATGTTTTTTACTTTTTTTTTTTTTTTTACACACTACTCTTAGGTTTGCCACCTGACTGGTATTTTACTGGCACAGCTGGTATTTAAGGCTGCCTGGCAATTGCAGGTATTTTTCTCTGTAAAAACGTAGATTACTTTGCAATACCAGCACCGGCCAGTAGGGGTTACTGTGTGTGGAGAGAGGCAGGGATAGGAAGTTACAGCATATCCCTGCCTCTCTCTACTACTCACTGATCTGTGGGGGAGCAACTACACAGCACAGAGAGTCCAGACAGCAGCTCTACAGCTCAGGTAAGTGAGGGATGCGGGGAAAGGCAGCAGGGAGACATGGGGACAGAGACACCAGGGGACGCTGAGACACATGGGCATGTGTGCCCTAGTCTCCCAGTGTCCCCTAGTCTTCCAGTGTCCCCTAGTCTTCCAGTGTCTGTGTTCCCATGTCTCTTAGTGTCCCTAGTGTCTTAGTGTCCCCAAATGTTTCAGTGTCCCCATGTCTCTGTGTCCTTAGTGTCTCAGTGTCCCCATTTCTCCCAGTGTCCCCATGTCTCCCAGTGTCTCCATGTCTGTATTCACAAGTGCCCCCATGTCTCCCAGTGTCCCCAAGTGTCTCAGTGCCCCCATGTCTCCCAGTGTTCCCGGCTCTCTGTGTCCCCATGTCTCACTTTGTTCCCTAGTATCCTAGTGATAAGGGGACACTGGGAGACATGGGAACACTGGGAGAAATGGGGAGACTTGCGAGACTGAGACACTGGGAGTAGTTCATCTATACAGCAGAATCAAACTGTGAGTAGTTTGTTGATGATTTTACAGAATTTTCTCTTATGTCACTCCTTGTGATTTACATCATGTGATGTCACTCATAACTAATTATACAAAGGCTGGTATTTTTTTCCAAGAAAGTTGGCAACCCTAACTACTCTTCACATACTCTTGCTTAAAGGAACACTATAGGGCCAGGAACAAAATTATGTATTTCTGACCCTATTATGTAAAAACCACCTTCTAGCCCCCCCGGCTCTCTCTTGACTCCCTGAATATAATAAAATCTTACTTGTATTCAAGTCTGCAGCTGCTGGCTCTGCCTCTGAACTGACTATCTGCTGACATAATCTTAAGTGGTGGTCTGAGCAAATTACAATGCTTCCCCATAGGATTGGCTGAGTCTGTCAACTAGGCGGTCAGCGGCAGACCCAGCACAAGTCAAACATAGCCCTGGCCAATCAGCATATCCTTATAAGGAAAAATTGAATCAATGCATCTTTATGTGGAAAGTTCAGTGTCAGCATGCAGAGGGTAGAGACACTGAATGACAGTGCTGTACACTAGGCAGTACTGCACCAGGAAGCACCTCTAGCAGCCATCTAAGGAGTGGTCAGTGGAGTTATTTTCTCTGAAAAAGTCTGAAGGGAATGATTCTACTTACCAGAACAAATACAATAAGCTGTAGTTGTTCTGGGGAATATAGTGTCCCTTTAAGTTTGGAAGCTTAAGAGGGATGTATGGCAACAAAACCTGTGTGGACTGGCTGACAATAAAATTAGTTTAGGTAATGCAGACTTTGGTTTCTCTAACACTGTGGCATGTCCCCTTTCTTCTACACTCACTACATACACTACACTCACTACATACACCTTTACTCTGTCCCAGACTATATACCAGGAACTTCTGCCTGCTAGTAAGACAATAATGAGACAAGTGGACATGTGAGTGCTAGGGGACAGTCCTTAGAAAGTGTGGAGTAGGAGCATAATTTGATGCATTTATGCCAAGTTCAGGGTGCTGCCTGCATAGTATGCTCTTAGTTGGACAACTATGATTGGCAGACAGACTGACATGCATTCATGCCATGCTGGCCTTCCAATTCTTTGGACAAATATGCTCCCTTTTTGGGCATGTTCACCCCTTTTGGCAGGTTTGGTCACATGATTCGCGTCAGTGGCACACCCTTTTACCCTGCCCATTGCCATTGACTTCCTGCTTCACTGGACACTGCTGTTAGGAGGTATGGATTTACTTGAAAGATGAGAGCATAAATAAGAGAGTGATTAGCATAGAGTATGTGTTTTCGTATAGCTGCATCCTTTCCCTCCAAAAGATACATGACGCTTGGGAGGTATGGTTGCTTCAGTGTTTTTGGTCGATAAGATAATTAGGCTCATCATAATTGTCAGCTCCAGGCCCTCTTAATCTGGCCCTGCCAGCGCCAAGGGAGTCTGGCACTGGAGAAAGGTAAGTGCTCAAGGGGTTTTAAACACACACACACTCTCACGAACAGATGCATACACACTAGCTAACAGACTAGCTAACAGACACACACATTTATTGACAGAGACACACTCAGTGACAGACATACATACACACTCACTGACGCACAGACACACATACACCCCCACTTACAAAACATACACTCTCACTGACAAACACATACTCACTAACAGGCACCAAACAGACTCACTAACACACACACACACACACACACAAAAACTAACACAATCAGTAACAGACATACAGAGTAACACACTCACTGACACACACACACTCACTGACACACAAACTAACACACACACTGACACTCAAAAACAGACACACACAATAACACACACACACACACACAAAAACTAACACACTCACTAGCAGACATACACACAGTAACACACACACTGACACAAAAACTGACACTAACACACACACTCTAATACTAACACACATACACACACACTTTTTTTTTAAATGGGAACCCCCAGCCTCCCTATCTTTGGGAGTGCTGAAGGGATTCCCTGGGGTCCAGTGGTGCTGCCTGGCGGCCAGTCCTGCAGGCAGCAAGGGAGCACTCTCCCCTGAGCGCTCTCTGCCCCTGGTGGGCCCGGTCATAGCCGTGACCCCTGCGACCGCGGTATGTACACCACTGGCTAGGAGTAGCTGCATAAGATGCATAAGGACTGAGCCAGAAGCCTTGCTTTGCAGTCACAGGGAGCTATGCATTATGGAGTCAGCTCAGAGTCACTTTGGTCCTCTAACATGCAGACATAGATGAGGATGCTGGGGAATAAATAATATCCATGTATCCCTCAATTGCAGTGCTGCCCAATGTATGTGTTTTACAATGCAACAGTGACTGTGACTCTATGTGTGACTGTACTACTGTGTGTATATGTGTACAGAGGTATAAATAAATTACAAAAAGAGCTATCTCAGATGCTTTGCAATAAAGAATAATAAAAAATAAAAAAAAATTCAATTAAATGCAATTGTGCCCTTTTATCATACAATACAATGGGGAAAAAATATGAGTGGAACACTTCAGTGCAAAACACTCAACTATATAAAGTGTACCATAGTGACATAGTTTATAATGTAGAGGAACACTGTGGTTTTCAAAACTATCATTATTTCTTATGTATTAATCTATTCTTTTATGGACTGGCCAAGTTGTTCAGCCAATATAATAATACCACAGGGTCAAATCTACTCAGCCAGTCATTTTCCAGGAATTTCAAAGAAAATTACTGCTGGAGGAGATGGGGTGGATGTTTGAATTGGGAACATGACCACAGAGGTGGTCTGACAACTCACAGGGCTCTCGGGCAATGGAGATCAAGGCCACCCCCTTCTGGTGCAGGGATTTTGACTACTTGTACTCTTCTCTCTCTCTCCTTTGTGCGGCTCTTACACATATAATGTGCACGCTGCCCAGCACCCAGAATGGCTGTGAGAGACATACAGTCATGATTCCCACTCCCCTCCTAACATGGCCAGATTTACATTTTAAGGGGTTAATACAACCAAAATCAATGTTTTAATAAAACACTATTTTTGGATGGAGAAATCTTTGCTGGCACTAAGCTGCCCCTCAGTGTGCCTGTCTCTAGCAGGGAGAAATGGACCCAGCATGCAGGCACCTCGTTCTCCGGGAAGTGACACGTGTCACAGTGCTGCTGTGCAGAGCACAGCATAAGTAAAGTGGTTAAGGATAAACAATAAACTATTTAATAAATAAAATCCCCAAAAAACAAAACAAAGCACATTTGTCTCCAGTTACTTCAAAAGGGAATACAGACACTTTGTGTCTGCCAGTCTAAAACCAGGAAAGCCTTTTGTTTTTTTGATACAAAACGATTGAAAATTATGGCCTTGCAACTTGAACTACCAGTGGCCTGCATATACAAAAACGCACAAGCCGGTATTTTGCAAGCTTGTTATTTTACTATAAGGTTTTGCAGACACTAGAACCATCATATGAACCAAGATAGCATTATAATTAACTATGATGACAGTAAAGCAGCTGACAACATTTCTTGGGTTTACCTAATATGTATATTTAATCACTTCTTTTGCAGACAATATTTAAATATTTTCAAAGCTCTGTTTGTTTCCTACATGAATTCTTCAACATTTGTCTAGAATGAGGCACAATTCAGGTTGCCTCTCTCTTCTGGCTGTGGAGCTGTTGTTTCAAATTATCGAACAATGTGGAGACGTGAAGGCTATTTCAGTCAGAGTGAGCAGCGTTAGTGCATGATCTGTTGTTTTCTCTTTCCCATACAAAAATCACTCTCCCGAAATTGTTACTTCTACAGGAGAAAATATGCATTGCTTTTGAATAAAAAAAATCTATATTAATTAAACAAATCTGCTTTTCCACAGGTAAAGAAAGTATAGAAAGCTCAATTCGTTTTTAAATTGTGTTCTCACAACTAGATTACATATCTAGACATAGACATGTGCAGACATTTCATTAGAGTGTGCACCCAGGAATTCTTTCCTCTTTTTTTATTATTTAATTGCTGTCAGCTAATGAGCACATCCCTGCATGCCCAGGTCTAGCTCAGTGACAGGAGATCCCGACAGTAGAGAAAGCATCAATTGGCGCCAGGCAGAATACCGGTAACTAGTCAAATCATTCTTAAATAGTTTGACCATTTGCTCTGAGAGAGCGCCATGGTACCAAAGGTACCATAGCCAATACAGCAAGCTGTAGTAGTTACAATGTGTTGAGTGTTCCTTTAAATAGCTGCATGTGTGTATGTGACAGCATGTGCATTGTGTAAGGGTGGCGACTATGTGTGTTGTTTAGGTGTAGGGTGGCTTAAGGTGTTGCAGTTGTGTGTGATGTATGTTTTGTGCCTGTGTATGACTGACTGTGTGTGTGTGCTGTGGCTGTGCATGGCTGGCTGCAGGGTGACAGCCTGTGTGTTGATTAAATGTAGGGTTGCTGTAAGTGTTGTAGCTGTTTGTGACTTTGTGTGCGTGTTTGAGATGTGTGTGTGTGTGCAGTGATAGTGTCTTGTTTCAATTAAAAGGAACACTGTAATGTTAGGAATAGAAAGCTGTTTTCTAACATTATTCTGTCCCTAGTTTCCTCAAAGTTTTTGTAAAAAACTGCAATGGTTTACATTTACAAGAAACTCAAAATAATTGCAAAGCATATATATTATTTTCATTTTTTACAAAACATTCCTTGTCTTGAATGCCACTTGTCTACTTAAACCTTTAATGAATGTTAGTTTACATGTAACCACCATTAAGCTAACTTCTAAAAGCTATTGCTTAAAGGACCACTATAGGCACCCAGACCACTTTAGCTCTATTAAATGATCTGGGTACCAGGTCCCTCTAGTTTTAAACCTGCAGCTGAAAACATAGCAGTTTCAGAGAAACCGCTATGTTTACATTGCAGGGTTAATCCAGCTTTGCACTTCCGTGATTTACAGTATTTCAGTAAATCTCACTTATTTGACGCTGGACATCCCTACAGATTGAGTAATGCTTTCCTATGGGCGGGTTTGAATGCGCGCGCACCTCTGGAAGCACTTGCGCGTTCAGCTTCACTCGGGAGTTGACGTTGATGGAGGGGGAGAGGTCACCAGTGCCAAGGGAGCCTGGCGCTGGATTAAGGTAAGCAAATTAATGGCTAACCGTTTAGATGACTAGAGCTCTATAGTGTTAGGAATACATATTTGTATTTCTCTCTCTGCACCGTAACGAAGCCTGCAACAAATCTCTCAGGAACATTGTTATTTCTCTCTCTGTACTGTAGCGCAGCCTGGAACAAATCTCTCAGCAACTTCTACTGACTAACATAGTTCATCCACCACATAGTTAAATAATAGCTCCCTCTTACAATCACCTGAGCCAATCTGCAGGTACGGAAGAAGTAATTCCTTTCATGTTTTAAACGTTGTCATTTACTTTACATGATTTGTAAATCTACCATTTCCAAAATCCAAAAGGTGAGATGGAAAAGCCTTTAATGAGGCTTTCAATACCTTCATATGATTCTATAAGAAAACTAAAGTTTTATTTTTTGTTTAATAATTTGTAATGATTATTAATAATTTGTTACAGCCTCTTTCTTTAAGATACATTGATTTTCCAGTTTAAAGGTTAACACTATGTCAGTCATATGTTACATCTGAGCTTACATTTGGCCTTTTTAGATCAGGTCCATCCTACCAAAACTAACTTTAGTATCCTTCTTCAGTATAACTCTAGATTTCCGCTATCTCAGATTAAGGATAACTCTTTAATGTAAACCATCTGTTAGGCCTGGAGGAAACAGAGACAGAAGCTTTTCAGAAGCAGACCATATTTGTCCTACTCCTGGGGATTCTTCAATATCCTAAACATGTCATAGTCTAAAAACAATGAAAGGGTGTTGTTGACCAACTTCAGATGCAAACAAACAAGCATCTCTACTCCTACTACACTCAATGCTCCAGTTCAATTTCCTCTACTACATTAAAAAGGCATCATATGCCTTACTCGAGCAACACAACTGGAACAACTTAGACAAGGGTAGTATAAATCAGCACACATTGCTGCACCGAGCAGCTTTTATTTATACCCTCACTAGTATTTCTATTGATTGGAAGACCCATAAAAATGTCCAGTGGTTTAGAGTAAAATATTCCAGACTTTAAGCACTGTTAGACATCCAACACTTGTTATTTACACTTGGTAGCTACATTGGACTCTCTAAAACTCTATAAGTACACAGAACATATTTTATTTGCTTACTCCATCACAACAGAGGTTTGTCAAGACAGAAAATATTTTTTTAATGGTGCAGTCTTGAATGTGTCCTGTCATAGGTACATCGTTAGGAAAAATCTACTTCTTTAGTGACAACGTGTTAACTCTGAAAATCCTCATCACTCCTTTTTGGACATAATATGCTTTATTGATGGAAAATTAAACCAAATGGTTTAATATACCCAAACAACTAGGGCATCTGCAGCATACTGCAAGAGAAGGCAAGTGAGCTCCCTGGATTTACCTTTCATTTTATTTAAATAGGACTTAAGAATGATAGTTCCAAATCACGTTTTGACTTTGCCTCCCTGGAACATTTTCTGCTGACACATCTGCCGTGCAACTACATGTAGAAAAGTGATTATTTTTTTAATGGTTGTCTCCCTTACAATCTGTTTCCAGTATGTTTTATATAACTCCTACTATTCATATTTTAATGTGACGGGTCAAAGTCCTCTTTGCATAAAAAAACAAGCAATGTGAACTAGAGGGGCTTAATACTATTGGTGTCTGTCTCATTTGTAAGGAATAGTCTAACATATCAGGAATAACTCTTATTTGGTCATTGTACAGACTGTCTGCATGTCGGTTAATTGCTGCAAATACAGTTGTGCAGCCACGCATATATTGTTCACCTTCTAGTTGATTAATAGTCAGCGGCAACATTGTTTATTTAAAAATGTTCCTGACCTATAATTGACTTATATCTTGTAATTTTAGAAACTGCGCATTCAAGTTCTTCTCTGCAATTGATAGACATTTAAAGGTTAAGTCATAGGATGGCAGGTTCGCTTTTTCTTTGAATTGGCCAACCACAACCTTAGATAAAGTCAGACCTTATGTGCCTAATTTTTATCTGTTGCTTGAATTTAACCATTATGCTTCTACTAAGTATCACTCTGTCCAGAAACATGACATTCCATATGTGATAAAATATGAGTATGGAACTCCTACACCTTTTCTTT
This sequence comes from Pelobates cultripes, assembly GCA_933207985.1. Lineage (NCBI taxonomy): Eukaryota > Metazoa > Chordata > Amphibia > Anura > Pelobatidae > Pelobates > Pelobates cultripes. The sequence continues at coordinate 106,245,929 of OW240918.1, read as the reverse complement.
GTGCTAACTCCTATGGTATGGTAAATGGTATCTGTAAGCATGTGGTAATGGTCCATGTGGTGGAAATTACCAAATAAAGCTTTTTTATTAAAAAATAGTTATCATTACTCCCTAATCTTCCACACAATTTATACTCAATCTTAAAATGTCTTTCAGTGTTTTTCATGGTACCTTTTGAACAGCTAATAAATACCACAGAACACATTCTGCATTCATGTAGATGCCTCCCCACTATTGGACAAGTAGGTACTTTGTACTTATTGAATCAGCTATTACAAATTATTTTTCTATTAGTGATTTGAATGCTGGTCACCTTTTATTAAATTATGCTTTTGTCTCATTTGAGCAACTTGATAAGATTTAGCCTTGCCACCTGTCTGCCATAAATAAACAGATTTAACTTAATAAATCAATTAAAGCAGGTTGGAGAAAAAAAAGTCAGTTTCATTTTGGAGCAAATATTGCTGTGAGAAATTGTCTTTATCGTTTAATTTTTTCTTCAATAAAATTCAATAAAATACACAAAGTATTCTACTGAATATCAAAAAATTGCAAACACAGGTTTATAAAAAAAATCTTTGTTAAATATATGTGTGGCACAATTATTGTCCCACTTTTAGTCAATACCTTGTGCTGCCTCCCTTTACCAATATAGCAGCGCTGAGTCTTCTCATATAATGCCTGTTTAGGTTGGAAAATACATGCAGAATCTCTCGAGACACTTCACATTTCTCGGTTGACACTGGGTGACTCTCTTCAGTTCATCCCATAGGTTTTTCATGGGGTTCAAGTCAGTGAACTGCAGGACCTTGATTTTGTGGTCAGTAAACCATTTTGTGTTGATTTTGATGTATTTTTTAGATCATTGTACAATCAGTGGTGTAATTTGGATATGTGCTGCCCTAGGCATGTCAAAACTCGGGCACCCGCTGCCCCATCTAAATTTTCCCTGCCTCTACCTGTTTAAGACAAACACGCAGTTTGACTGACAGACACACTCTGACACCCATTCACTGGCAGGCACACATTCTCAGATTCACATACAGTGACATACATTCACTGACCGACACACAGTTGAAGACACACACGTTCACTGACAGACACACACACTCACTAACAGATACAGACTCACTCACAGACATACACTGACAGACACACACACTCACTCGGACACACAGTGACAGACATGCACACATTCACTGACAGACACGCAAACATTCACTGACAGACACACACATTCACTGACAGACACACACACACACACACACATTCAATGACAGACAAACACATTCACTGACAGACAGGCACACACACATTTACTGACAGACCCACACATTCACTGACAGACACACACACACTCACTAACAGACACACACACACATTCACTGACAGACACAGACATTCCCTGACAGACACACACACACACACACTGACAGACACACACACACACACACATTCACTGACAGACATCCTAACACTGACACATTCATACACTTACAAAGTATTATAGATATTTTAAAAGTATTAATTTTAATCCACCCAGCCTCCCTACCTTTAGGAGAGCTGGAGTGGATTCTTCCCCCGGGGTCCAGTGACCATAGAACCTGATCCCAGTTGAAGGTCCAGTAGTGCATGGCAAACTAAAGAAGCTTGAGTTTGTTTTGGATGAGAGTAAAGGCTTTTTTCTTGAAACCCTTCCAAATAACTTGTAGTTGACACCGGATTGTAGTTTTGGAGACTTTGTGAAGACACAACTAACTTCTGCAATTCTTCAGCTGTGATCCATGGAGATTTTTTGGACACTTGAACCATCTTCTTCACAGTGTGTTGAGACAATATAGACACATGTTCTCTTCCAGGTTGATTCCTAATATTTCCAGTTAACTGGAACTTCTTAATTATTGCCCGGATGGTAGAAATGGGCATTTTTGAATGCTTTTGCTATTTTCCTATAGCCACCTTTCATTTTGTGATACCTCATACCTCTGTGAAACAGGAAGTTGTGGTTGAACAATTGCCTGTTCCTAGTCACCCAGGTGTACTACAAATGTAAAATACCAATGATAATATACTTCATATATATTTTTCTTATATGAATTCACAGGGGTGCCAATAATTGTAACACACATATGTTTAACAATATTGTTAAATATATGTACGGTATATATATTCTAAACCTGTGTTGTGTTTGCAATTGCTTCATATCCATCATTAACAAGAGATCAAAATATTCTTTGCTCACGTTTACCAAGGGTGCCAATATTAGTAAATAAGAAACAAAAATGACTCCTTCCTAGTATAAAATGAAGTCAGGGAAAGCAGTGTTGAATTAACCATTAACTGTTGCTGATTGGTTGTCAAGTATTGCTCTTTAACAGCTTCTTTCCAAAAGCTGGATGTCAAAATGCAACAGTCCGTACCAAGAGTGTTTTAATTTAAAAATGATAGTTGCTGTATAGTGTATGTCTTCAGCACTAAGTACCTAAGCAGCTTGACAGCCTGCCATAGAAGATGCACTATTTTCTATGGGTCAGCATTAGAGGCCTATAGAACTAAATGCAGTAATAATTCTGAGATTTTAGGCTAGGGTTACAGACTCACATGAAACGATTTATAAGTGTTACGATTACATTTGAGGAGACAGGTATATTAATTTTTAGAATGTGATTTATTTGTAGACACATTTGGGTGAGGCTTAGATCTACCCCTAGCTAAAATTATTACCTACAATGTAAGAATTATTAGTGATTTTACAATTAATATTAATACGATGAACAGCAGAAGCTGATCTGTATATATAGTGAATATGAGTATTATGTTTTTGTATTTTATTTTTTTCAGATTTTTTTTTTTTTTTACCTGCTGGGCATATACCATATTAGAAAACAACCAAAACACTATAAAGTGAGTAAAATAATTTATAAAACTATACATGAGTGAAATATGCTAAGTGTACCTCACAAGAAACACCCAAATATACAGAATAAAGAATGTGGGAAAAACAAACACATGTAAAAATAATACGACCTGAAAAAAATCTGGAAAAATCTGGAAACAATCCAATAAAAAATATACATAAATATCTATAAAGTAATTTAAAAAAAAAAAACCATACCGTAACACAGTAAAAAAAAAAGAAAAGGCCTGGGTCCATCCTGGATGGGTGTGTGAGGTGTACGGTGTCCAGATTGGAGATACAACAAAGGTGAGTTGAGAATAACAGTGCCAAGATCCTGAGGTTCTTCTAGATCCAAACAAAAAAGCAAGAACTGGCCAACAAACAAAGTACAGTCTATATTGTGGTCACTTATGCAACATCCTACCTACATTGTTCTTTATTTTGCTTTTGGCAAGACCTGGCTATTCCTAGACTTCTCACAGGTGAGGCAGTTCTGGAATTGCCTTCCTGGGGCTGCAGATTGCGGCATGTAACTGGCTAGATTTATATGCTCCAAACATGAAGAGATTGTCTCCTGTATTGGATCACCGTAACAAGTTGTTAAAGCACTCCGATGCCTCAGTCCATGTTGCAAGGCTGCAGGTAGACTCTGGGAGGGGAGGGGGGAGAAATGGGACACATGGAGGGGGTGGGAGGGAGGAGGGTATGCAAAACATGGAGGGGCTTAAGGGTGAGGGAATAGGACACATGAAGGGGCTGGAGGTGGAGAAACCTATGGGACACATGGAGGGGCTGAGGGGGGAGAGGGAATGGGACACATGAAGGGGCTGTGGGGCAGAGGGAATGAGACACATAGGCAGGGCCGGATTAACATAGGGGCTGATGGAGCTGCAGCTCCAGGCCCAGGCCTATGGAATTGGCCCATTTAAAAAAAAAATCACTTTTTTTAAACACTCTACTCTTAGGTTTGCCACCTGATTGGTATTTTGCCAGCACAGACGTTATTTAGGGCAGCCTGGCCGTGCTGGTATTGCAGTAATACCGGCAATACTAATGCAGATATTTTTCTCAGTATAAATGAAGATTACTCTGCAATACCAGCACCAGCCAGTAGGGGTCGCTGTGTGTGGAGAGAGGCAGGGATAGAAAGTTACAGCATATCCCTCCCTGCCTCTCTCTACTCACTGATCCATGGGGGAGCAGCTACACAGCACAGAGAGTCCAGACAGCAGCTCTTAGCCTGCAGAGACAGCTTACAGCTCAGGGAAGTGAAGGATGGGGGGGAAAGGCTGCTGGGGACATGGGGACACTGAGACACTAGGGGACACTGTGAGACATAGGGACATTGGGAGACACTAGGGACACAGTGTCTCCATGTCTCCCAGTGTCCCCATGTCTCCCAGCCAATGTCCCTAATGTCTCAGTGTCCCCACAGCTCCCAGTGTCCCCTAGTCTCCCAGTGTTTGTGTCCCCATGTCTCTCAGTGTCCCTACAGTCTCATTGTTACCATGTGTCCCAGTGTCCCCAAATATCTGTCCCCCAGTGTCCACATGTCTCCCAGCCAGTGTCCCTAGTGTCTCAGTGTCCCCATGTCTGCCAGTGTTCCTAGTGTCTCAGTGTCCCCATGTCTCACAGTGTCCCAAAATGTTTCAGTGTCCCCATGTCTCCCGGTGTCCCCATGTCTCCCAGCCAATGTCCCTAGTGTCTCCACGGCACCCAGTGTCCCCTAGTCTCCCACTGTATGTGTCCCCTTGTCTCTCAGTGTCCCTAGTGTCTCAGTGTCCCCATGTCTCCAAGTGTCCCCAAATATCTTTCTCCCACTATCCATATGTCTCCCAGACAGTGTCCCTAGTGTCTCAGTGTCCCCATGTCTCCCAGTGCCCCCACATTTTTCAGTGTCCCCATGTCTCCCAGTGTCCCCATGTCTGGGTCCACAAGTTCCCCCATGTCTCACAGTGTCCCCAAGTGTTCCAGTGTCCCCATGCCTCCCAGCCAGTGTCCGTAGTGTCTCAGTGTCCCCATGTCTCCCAGTGTCTGTGTCCCCATGTCTCTGTGTCCCTAGTGTCTGTGTCCCCATGTCTCTTAGTGTCTCCATGTCTCCCAGTGTCCCCATATCTGTATCCACAAGTGCCCCCATGTCTCTCAGTGTCCCCAAGTGTCTCAGTGTCCCCATGTCTCACTGTGTGCACATGTCTCACTGTGTGCACATATCTCTAAGTGTCCCCTAGTATCCTAGTGACAAGGGAAACACTGAGACATGGGGACATGGGAAGAAATGAGGACACTGACACACTGGAAGACTAGCGGACTGGGCGTCCAATTCTTTGGACAGACATGCCCCCTTTTTGGGCATGTTTGCCCTTTTGGCAGTTCTGGTAACGTGATTCAGTGGCCCACCCTTTTACCCTGCCCATTGACTTCCTGATTCACTGGACACTGCTGTTAGGGGGTATGGATTTACTTGAAAGATGAAAGCATAAATTAGAGAGAGATTAGCATAGAGTATGTGTATTCTTATAGCTACATCCTTTGAGTTTCCCTCCAACACCATCTCCATCAGATACATGACGCTTGGGAGGTATGACTGTTTTAGTGTTTTTGGTCGATAAGATTCTGTAGATTCTGTAATTCTGTCCCCATCATATTTGTCAGTACCAGGTCCACTGGGCTCTTAATCTGGCCCTGCACATGGGGGGCCTGGACACTGGAAGGAGACGCAGAGCGGGTATGGTGGGGGTGACACATGGGAGGGGAGCCCCAGGCAATTTTCGCATTGGGGCCTAGTGGATTCTAGGTTACGCCTCTGGTTTGAGTAATACGAGGTTAATATGTGGGTTTATGATATCTAAAGGAACTTGCAACAAAAGATTATGCATTATGTAAATCACATAAATATAAGTGAAATTGTACACAGTATACATAGAAAGTTACCACCAAATGCTTATTTATATAACATTGTCTTAAAGTGAACCTGCAAACCAAATATAAAAAATTGAAGTTTTCCTCTTTACGATCATTTTTATTCACCATTTCCAGTTGAATAAAGGAGATACATTTAGATAAATGTTGCAGAGCCAAGTAAGGTACAAATACTATTGGATCATATTTTGTTGCAGGTTTTTCTCACTGTTCCTCCAGAGGTTCCCCCAGTTCCCAATGGCACTGGGCTATATTAGATGGACTAGAAAGGTGTATCTTTTTTAAGAAGGACATATACCTTCTATTATCGGTTGACTGACAGCCACCTGCAGTTTAACAAAATGCAGAAATTGACTTTGCTAAAATATCTCAAAGGCATGTATAGTGAATTTTGCTTAACAATGGCATACTTCCCCTAAGGTAGTCCCAAATCCTCAACAGAGCATGTCCTTTCTAACAGCTATGTTAATGTAATTAGGTTTTCAATATGCACTGCATATAAGAGCCGAGTCTTGTCAAACCCATCCAATATTTTTTATGCTTCCACTGAAATTAATATTGCATATTTTGAGTAATATGTGGTTTTATGCTTTCTAAAGAAACTTGCCATAAACGATTGTAGCCTGCTCACGTCACTTAACATAGATTCCAATTCCACTCACATGGCTATGTGCTGCCATATTTCCTTAATGCTAACTCAATCAGTATTTGAACCATACATTTTTTTGAGTTTATGTACAGATGACGAATTGAGAGCTCTTGACTGGAAAGTGTGGCAATCTTAAAAGAGAAGGAAACCGCAGGGCTAAATTAGATTACTAGATAAAGTTACATAGATTTTTAAGCTTTCCACAAGTAAACCTTTGGGCTTGAAAAGTGAATTTGATGTGCCTAATAATTTTTAAGCTTTAGGACTTGAAGGGATATTATGAGCACCAAAAAAACTTTAGTTTAATGATGCAGTTTTAGTGTATAGATCATGCTCCTGCAGTCTCACTGCTCAATTCTCTGTCATTTAGTACTTAAATCACTTTTGTTTCTGTTTATGCAGCCCTAACCACATCTCCCCATGGCTGAGACACACACAGCCTGCTTGAAAAAGTGGTTTAATTTTTAATCAGATGTGACTGCACAATGTGTTTACTTATTACTGCTCTGTTAATTGAATTTTAATCACACATAGGAGACTCTTGCAGACTATTAACAGAGCAGGGGATATGAGATTCTAAATTAAACAGACTGTGGAATAAAGGATGTATAAACATTAAATCTCTATTAACAGGAAATGAGCAGGGAGACTATATAGGTCACATTGCAGGGGAGGTGTAAGTAGGGCTGCATAAACATAGTGATTTAACTTGTAAATTGCAAAGAATTGAGCATTTAAACAGGCATGATCTACATCCCAAAACCATCCATTAAGCTAAACTTGTTTTGGTGCTTATAATATTGTCCCTGTAGAAACCTTTTTTTTATATTCCATATATTTTCAGCCTTGTATCTTTTGAAAATTTCACTACTTGTCATCTTTTGTTTGATTTTGACATTTTTTATTTTTACTTTTCATGTTAATTTTTTTATTTCTCTTTAATATTTTTTATTGTCATTTTGTTATTGGGTCTCTCAATATTGAACCTATAGATAGTATCTATGCAACATATTTAATAATATAAAAAAGCTATGGATGAAATAATTTGCTAGTCCTTAAGTGAGAATGTCTGCATTTTCTTTTTGAGACTTCATGTTAATTATTTAGTACTAAGCTTAAAGTGTGTTAAATATGTGATGTATATCACTGTAAAAAAAAAAGAGAAAATAAAAAAGAGAAAAAAATAGAATAGATAATTTCACTATTTAACCATTTTATAATATACTTACTGTTCTTTATTACATTTTTGTATATATCTATATTTATGTTACTCTCTAACAATTATATATTTTTTCTTGGATATACTAAAAGTAATTAAGAATTAAAAGAAAAATTCCATGGAATATATACAGTATTTCACAAAAGTGAGTCCACCCCTCACATTTTTGTAAATATTTTATTATAATTTTTCATGTCACCACACTGAAGAAATGACACTCTGCTACAATGGAAAGTAGTAAGTGTATAGCCTGTATAACAGTGTAAATTTGCTGTCCCTCCAAAACAACTCAACACAGCCATTAATGTCTAATCTGTTGGCAACAAAAGTGAGTATACCCCTAAGTGGAAATGTCCAAATTGGGCCTAATTAGCCATTTTCCCTCTCCGGTGTCATGTGAGTCGTTAGTATTACAAGGTCTCAGGTGTGAATGGGGAGCAGGTGTGTTAAATTTGTTGTTATTGCTCTCACACTGTCTCAAACTGGTTACTGGAAGTTTAACCCCTTAAGGACTGAGCCAAATGTACACGTTGTGATCAAAACAAAACGTAAACAAAAACTTTAATTTGCGTTATATGTCTGTTCAGGCGTAATTCGCCTCTTTCATATAATGTGCTCCCACACTTATTATATATCATTTTATTCAGGGGAAACAGGGCTTTCATTTAACATCAAATATTTAGGTATAAAACATAATTTAATATGAATAAAATATTGAAAAATGGTAGAAAAAAAGAATTTAAAAAAAATGTTTAGTTCTACGTGACATTCTAACTGTGTCATAATACTGTTTGCTTATACTGCAATAAAATACACATATTTGTATTCAGCGATGTCTCACGTGTAAAACAGTACCCCCTATGCATACGTTTTATGGTGTTTTGGACAGTTACAGGGTCAAATATACCATGTTACACTTTTCAGTTTTTTCACATTGAAATTCGCCAGATTGGTTACGTTGCCTTTGAGACTGTATGGTAGCCCAGGAATGAGAATTACCCCCATGATGACATACCATTTGCAATAGTAGACAACCCAGGGTATTGCAAACGGGGTATGTCCAGTCTTTTTTAGTAGCCACTTGGTCACAAACACTAGCCAAAGTTAACGTTAATATTTGTTTGTGTGTGAAAAATGCAAAAAACTAATTTGAACGCCAATTTTGGCCAGTGTTTGTGACTAAGTGGCTATTAAAAAAGACTGAACATACCCCATTTGCAATACCTTGGTTTGTCTACTTTTGCAAATGGTATGCCATCATGGGGGGTAATTCTTATTCCTGGGCTACCATACGGTCTCAAAGGCAGCATAACCAATCTGGTGAATTTCAATGTGAAAAAAACTGAAACGCGAGCCTTATATTTGACTCTGTAACTTTTGAAAACACCATAAAACCTGTACATGAGGGATGCTGTTATACTCAGGAGACTTTGCTGAACACAAATGTTTGTGTTTTAAAACAGTAAAAAGTATCACAGCAATAATATCGTCAGTGTAAGTTCCGTTTATGTGTGAAAAATGCAAAAAATTTCACTTTTACTGACGATATCATCGTTGTAATACATAATATATATGATGTAAGTATATTTTATTTGTAACTGTAATATATTTATTTATTTATTTGTTTTTTTAACTAATATTTTATTTTTATTACAGGAGAGGGGGCAGAGACAGTGTCAGCCAGTGATTTCACATCACTGGCTGACACAAAGGATCAGTGATCACAGTGACTGCTTGTAAAAATGCATAGTTTTGTTTTATTCTATAAACTACTGATATTTCCCCATTCCAAATAAAAATATTCTTGTTACAAGCATTTATTTGCAGATAATTACAACTGGTCAAAAAAAAATGCAGTGTTTTCAGACTTCGAATAAAGCAAAGAAAACAAGTTTATATTCATTTAATAAAACAAAGTACTAATGTTTTAACTTAGTTAGAGTGTTTGGTGGAATACCAAAAAAAATCAAGCAGTGTGGCCTTGTCTGATGGTTTGTGACCACATTCTACATGTTTTCAATGGGGTTCATGTCTAATTGGGCTGGCCATGACAGGGTCTTGATCTTGTGGCCATCCATGCACACTTTGATTGAACTTGCTGTGTGGCATGGAGCATTGTCCAGCGGGAAAAAAACAATCATCAGAATTTGGGAATATTGTCAGAGAATAAGGAAGCAAGTTTTCTTTCAAGATAACCTTGTACTGGGCTTTATTAATGTATCCTTCACAAATATGAATCTGCTTGATTCCAGCCTTGCTGAGGCACCCCCATATAAGCATATATCCTCCATTAAATTTCACAGCGAGGGCAAAATTTGGGCTCATCAAAGATGACCTCACTCAAATCTTCTACGGTCCAATCCTTATTTTGCAAACGTTAGCCTGGCTTGTCATTGCTTCTCATTGATGTATGGTTTTTATCTAGCTTTGCACATATTTACCCTGCTCCTAAGAGCCTGTTTCAAACTGTCCTAGCATGCACTTCATCTCAGCTGCCATTTGTCATTCTTTATATTGGACACTTGATGTCATTCTATGGTTGTTGAAGGACATTTAAATGAGTAATGTTCATACCCATCAGTGGAGAGTTGTTTTTGCCCTCTGCCATTCTGTAGGTTTGTTGACCCCCAATGCCTGTCGCTTGGCCTTGTTGCCCTTGTTCTTAAGAGCTGCTGTCTTTAAATTTTAAAGACGGGAGCAACCTGACACTCACTGTATCCATCTGCCAGTAAAGCCAGAGTTTAACCCTTCTTTTTCTCAGTCAAACATTCATTTTCAGCTCTTTTGGCATGGTCAATAGTTATTTTTTTTGTTCCAATTACTTTTAAGGTACTAATAGCGCTGTTTTTGCCACCCAGCTAGTCCTATTGCAAGAGGATACTGCTGATCACTGCTGTGGCTCTATAGTTTTCCTCATTAAATACGATTTGGTTCAGGTGAATATTTAATCCATACTTCATGAAGTAGTATGAGGTGTTTCTGTGTTGGAATTAAGCAGAAACTGGAATAGAATGCCTGCAATACATCTAGGCGCTGATTTAAGAAAAAAAAAAGTACTGGTCTCTTACACTGATCTGCCACTACATTAAATCTGTCTAATATCATGTAGATCCCAATAGTCAGCTCTGATGGGTCAAGACATGAATGTGTTTTGTGGTATCTGGCACAACTAGTGGTGACTTTGCATTATTACACCTGTTGTTATTAACTTGAACGTAAGTTTAATAAATTGTTTTATACTACATTGCCTATTTGCACTACAATTTAAATTTTCTTTTTGAGTGGATGACGACATACCAACACTAAATACACATGGTGATCCTGAAAAGGAATATTTTAACCCCTTGATGGGAGATTTGATTCAAGGCAATATAATTATTGCAAAATTATGAATGGCAAATTGTAACAACTACTTTTCTGGTTTAAAAATACAGTTACACATTATGTTGTTCTATATAGAAACATAGAAACATATAGAAACATAGAATGTGACGGCAGATAAGAACCATTCGGCCCATCTAGTCTGCCCAATTTTCTAAATACTTTCATTAGTCCCTAGTCTTATCTTATAGTTAGGATAGCCTTATGCCTATCCCACGCATGCTTAAACTCCTTTACTGTGTTAACCTCTACCACTTCAGCTGGAAGGCTATTCCATGCATCCACTACCCTATATACAGTTCTTTTAGCAGAATATTCCATTCCTTTTTGGAAGGCAAGATGAAGTCTTCATGGCATCAAAGCTTCTCCTGTTACAGGGAAGTTATATTGTTTTATATTATTTTTACTATAAACACTTTGGTTGTGGATACATTAATCGTCTTGCATTACACTACATTAAACCTGCCTGATATAATGTAGATCCCTCTAGTCAGCTCTGATGTGTCAAGGCATGGACTCCACAATACCTCTGAAGGTGTTCTGTGGTGTCTGACACCAAAACATTAGCAGTAGGTCCTTTAAGTATTACAATTTGTGAGGTGGGGCCTCCATGAATTGGCTCTGTTGTTCCAGCACATCCCACAGATCTTCAATTGGATTGAGATCTCTGGAATTTGGAGACCAAGACAACACCTTGAACTCTCTGTCATGTTCCTCAAACAATTCCTTAATACTTTTTGCAGTGTGGCAGGGTTTATTAGGAAACATGATTGTCATAAAGGGGTTTATGTGGTCTTCAACAATCTTTATGTAGGTGGTATGTGTCAAAGCAACATAAATATGAGTGCAGAACCCAAGGTTTCCCAGCACAACATTACCCAGAGCATAACGCTGCCACAATGATATGCCTCCAGGAGGTAGTGCTTTTCACTTGGCTGGAAGTTGTGAAGGGGTTTTTCTTTACCATGGAAAGAATCCTACAGTCATCCACCACTGCTGTTTCCTGTGGATCTCCAGGCTTTAGTGTGTTGCAGAGCAAACCAGTGCACTATTTTTTTCTCAGAATGTACCAAACTATTAATTTGGCCACTCCTAATGTTCCTACTATCTCTCTGATGGATTTTGTTCTGCGGCCCAAGGATTGCCTGTTTCACCTGCATTGAGAGCTCCTTTGACTGCATGTTGTGGGTTCACTGCAACATCTTCCAAATGTGAATGCCACACCTGGAATCAACTCCAGACCTTTTACCTTCTTAAATGATGTCGAAATAATGAAGGAATAGCCCACTTAAAGAATAGCCCACACAGAAACAGCTTTTGAGTCAATTGTCCAATTACTTTTGGTCCATTGAAAAAAGTCAGGGCAACATATTAAAGAGCTGTAATTCCTAAACCCTTCCTCAATTTTGGATGTGAATACCCTCAAATTAAAGCTGTGAAACTGCACTTTAAGACCATATTCATTATTTAACTTTTGGTAAATAGCTGAAATTAAACAAAACATGTGTCAGTGTCCAAATATTTCCATAACTGTGAATATATATGTGTTTGTACATTAAATATATATATATATATATATATATATATATATATCTGCATTACTTTTTGAAAAATAGATAATATACTCCATGTCACCTACACGGACACCAATTGTGTTTTCATAAGACCTACATTCAAAAGTGACAAAAAATCCATTGAGTTTTTTTACTCAGATCGACAACCAGCATCCCATGAGATAGCCACAAGTATTTATCAAAATTAGAAAATGGTGAGAAGTGATAGCACTCTGCCGAAATATATAAGAATTCCCCTTGTCAGTTACAAATGGAATGCCAACCTTAAGTACCTGCTTGTTCGTACCGACTCTGCAAGGTTACTCCTTCTTGATACCAGTTGAAAGGAATGTTTTTGGTGCTTGTGGTGTGTGTCCTGCAGTCACATGACACTTGACAAAGTATTCAATCAAACCTACACTGGCTAAGAATATAACCTGTACCTCTAAATATGTTGTATACAAACATCAGTGCGTAAGCAGGTTGTCCTACATAGGCAAAAAGTCTGATGATTTGAGAGAAAGAATCAGGGGACATCAGCTATGTATTAGAACAGCAGTTAATGCATTACAGATTGCAAGATAAGTGGGTCATACTATATTTATGTTCAGATAGGTATTCATCATGTCCCACCCATCCCACACAGAGGCAACAGGGAGTAGTTGAAACGAAAAACATTCTGGATTTTTAATGTACTGTCAGGCACCCAGGGGATTAAACGAAAAGCATCCTTTACATTGTTTTTTGGACAATGGATTTTATTTCTAGATATATATATATATATATAGACTGCATTCATAGGTAGCCACATGCTGCAGCTAAACTATGTATATTGATCCTTTTTGGCAGATGTTATTTTTGTACATAAGTATTTTAGTCACTGGCTACATTGCTTCAGTACGCATAAAGGCCATTTACCTATATGTTTTATAGTTTTGTATTACACGTTAATCACTTTGGGCTATTTTGATTTATGACTCCGTCACTTCACCTATTCTGTTTTCTCATTTGCACAAAGGTGGTCTATATGAACTATATGGCTTGGCTGCCCTCCTGGATACTTTGTAACACATTTAGGACATTTTCATTCTCTTAACGGTCTAGAGTAAGATTGCCTGTACCGAACACTTGATGGTTTATATAAATTCTATCGTGCCTATCACAACACGCTGAAGTCAGCCTCTCTTTCAAAGTCTCCCTATGTTTCGTTTCCCTGAGGCCTGAGTCTTACTGGTAAACTGAAATGTTAACTATGGGAAAACTGGTGAGTATAAGTGCTCAATATCTATAATTAGAAGCACATCACCAACAAGGGGTTTTCTCCACCCTTGTGAAGTGAATAGTAAAGATAACAGACAGCAGGTGATCAGCGCTTAAGATTATATATACGTACGATACAGATCATATTCTTAGTATATGAATCTATAATTGCAAAGCAAGAAACAGATTATGGTGCAGTGCAGTAGATGTTTTTGAAGGGAGTAGCTCTAAAAAGTGTGAGTGTGGACTTTTGCCCATTTGTACTCCCTTCACAAACATCTACTGCACTGCACCATAATCTGTTTCTTGCTTTGTACTTGTAGATTTATATACTAAGAATATCATCTGTATCGTATGTATATATAAATTTAAGTGCTGATCACCTCCTTTCTGTTATCTGAAACATTGACTATACCTGATCTTATTGATGGAATAAAGAAAAAACTTTGATTTACACAATTACTTTGAGTGTGCCTCATGTTGAATTACATACTTTGGTCCCAAGAGCAGCATCAAGGTAGCAAAATGTTGAGAGTGGTGTTATATTGTATATTATATGTATATATATATTATACTGACTTTCTCACCCCTCCACGTGGTATTTATTTTTTTTTTTTTTTTATTTTATTTAATATTTTTGCAGTGCATATGCTTGTAACATACAGGCCTGGGGTACCCCAACGGAATCCCCATGCGTGGCAAAACGCAGTACATATGGGTTACTTGAGATGGCATGCACAGTTTTATAATAATAACAAAGAAGTTTTAACCAAGAAGCATCAGACATTTGAATTAACGTTTAGCAGTAGAGGTTTCTAAACAAGGTATTCACCTTTGTAGTGCGGGGTTAGTTTTATCAAGCTTTATATGTCTGAGTAGGTTATTGTAAAGCAAGGTACATCAGGCTAGGTATACAAGGATATACTACTGTAACTCGTCTGGGCAAGATACCTGAGTGGTGCAAGCTGAGTATGTGTGGGTGCTTAATATTAGCAGAGACATCGTTAGAGTTTCAAGCTGAGGAGACCACGGTTCTCCATCTCACTGCACTCTGCTGATGGTGTAAGTTGTGCCTAGTCTAGCCGCCCCAGGACGGGTGTGTTAGTGGGTGTGTCAAGTGTGGTATTTTAAGTAGATCTGGTGTGTGTCAGTGCCAGGTATGTGTCTTGTGTGTGTGTTCTCTCTATGCAGTGCCTTATCGGCTAAATGTGAGCTCACAAGTTGACTAAGTTCGCTGCCGATATTTCAGGCTTCTTGAGGTAGTCAGGCAGTTTGTCCCAGACGTCGATGTTTGCCTCGACTACACGTTGGAATGCGAGCACACCTGTGCACTGCTTGGTCTCCACATGGCCTTGGACTGTCAGCCATCTTGGGGTGCAATGCCCTATTCGTGGCTGCAGCAGTACTGGTGTTTGAGTGCAGCTGTAAACAGTGGTGGTCGTCCGTGTGGACCTGCATAACCCCCGCCGGTCCGGGGGTGGGGACAGCAAGACATCGGTCAGAGAACTGGGAGAGTGGCCATCTCTCTCCAGCTCAGGCTCAGGTAGGCCTCAGGCCTCATTCAGGGTACTTCAGCATTTTATGTTGTCGAGCAAGGTATCCCTGAGTTCACCGTCAGCTTATGAGTATCTTGGTCGCCGATTTGGGTCAGTGTTAGCTTGTGGCACAAAGTTATCTCCTGTTTTCTGGCTCAGATGCAGGAGCCCAGACGAAGCACGTCTGATCCGATCTGCGGTCAGGCTCCGCCCCCTTATTTTAATTTTTATGTATTCATCATTCTCAGGTCTGGGTGTCTGTGGGTTCTGTGCAGTATTTTAGCTGTTTCTGGAACTGTACTATTCTGGACAGAGATCTCAGATATACCACCTGGAATCTTCTGAAGACACTATCCTAATTTGGGAGTTATAGCCCAGTGCTCCTATCACAGCTGGGACTATAAAACCTTAATTTTCCACATCATTTGTAGCTCCTCTTTCAGTCTTTAGTATGTGTCCACCTTCTTAAGTACTTTTTTCTTTATGTTATGGTCACTGGATATTACCACATCCACCATCACTGCAGTCTTCCATTCCTTCTCTTCCTTCACGATGTCAGGTTGGTTGGCCAGTTCTTGCTTGTCTGCCCAGATCTGGAAGTACCACATAATCTTAACCCTGCAATTCGCAACTACCCTTTGTGATAGCTCCCATCTGGACTTAGGCCAATACAACCCATATTCTGTGCAGATGTTTTGATGCACAATCCCGGAAACTTGGCTGTGTCTTTCCATTTACGCTGTCTTTGCTAACCACTTGCATCTGTCTACTACGTGCAGAATTGTCAGAGGCCTGTTTGCACCGTCAAACTGAGCACATGTCATGTGTCCTTAAGGGGTTAAACAAACAGCTGATGTTTGGGGAAGGATAGAGGTGGACAAGGTACTCAGTCCATGGCTGATGGGTTTATGATGGAATGCTCCATTCATAGTGAGTTGCTTGTGGTCCTTGATGTCCATGGTGTCCAGCTTTTCTTTTGTCCAAGTTATTATCCCAGCTGAATACACAAGTGACAGTGTCTTTCTCCTGGTTTCTGTTAGTATAAACAGAGCAGGTTTATTGCTTCTTATAGTGTAAGTAAGCTATTGATGGGTATATTTGTATTGTTCTTTTGACAGTCCACACTATTGGTCTTCTCTCCATCACACATGTTATATACTCTCTCTAGAATATCTATTCACATTTATGAGAGAAGCAGGCATTTGTGCTGTATCCTTAGACAGCGAATGAACCATTTCTGCCATTTTGTTTGAGCTAGATATACCTTTCTTATTTATTATTATTTTATTATTTATATAGTGCCAGCAAATTCCATAGCGCTGTGTAAGTTTGCATTTAAATTTTTATTTTCGGATATAGTGCCTTCTCTCCCTTTCTCTCTCTCTCTATATATATATATCTTGAGAAAGACCCAAACGGGTCAAAACGTCCGTCGATCGGATTATATGTTAAAACCCTACTTGGAATAAATACCAGTTAATTCGTTAAAAGACCTGAGAGTGCATCTCTTACTTTGCTGTATATATTCCTTAATGTGGGATTGCACCAATGCAAAACAGTATCTACTTAGGAGGGAAAAGGGTGAGTGCCAAGCTATTTACTTGACTCGGTGTGGGTGTGCCGAAACCAACGTAAGGGTAGGCCTGTGATAAAAAGGGCCCTCTTGGAAGAATTGTTTAAGTAAAAATGAGGGGTGAGGTGGGTGAGGTGAACTGATTGCCATGGCTAAAGTAAGAAGGGGGGTGTAGGGTTTTATAGGAAGGCTAACTCCTCCCACCGCCTTTAAACCTGTGGTTGGTGATATAGAGACCGTGAAATAACTTGCGATTGGAGAAAGTCGGTGTGGGTGTGCCGAAACCGACGTAAGGGTAGGCCTGTAATAAAGAGGGCAAAAAGGAATGCAGAAAACACACTTTATTGCAACATGATTATAACACGAGATTCTTAAATGGTTTTCTTAACTCTTTCTCTGGTTGCGGTATGTATCGATTGTATAACACGGATTTCCAACGTCCCAACTTTTTAATGATGTGAACAGGTGTATCGATACTGGATGCAGCTGATGCAGCTCCTATTATTAATGAGTGTCGAGAGTAAGAGGTAGCGTCCTGTCCTAATCTAATGCACAGAGTTCTTAAGTAGAACATGAACTTGGAAGTAGTGAGGGGACTGCCCAGCAGAGTAAAAAGTGGTGAATGTATGGATGTGCCACTACCCTGGTGTAAATAAGTGTCTAAAACTTTAACGGGGCGCCAGTGATTCTCGGTGGGGTAGAAGGGCACTTCTAGTAGATGGCCCGATTGCTTCGTTTTGGAATGCATAAGCGATAAAATATAGTGATCGTTCACCTTTTTTAAGTCATCAATAGTGAGGCACAAATGTCTATCTGATTGAGTTGCTACCGTAATCTCCCTAGGCCTCAAGAACCCATAGAATGCTACGTACATAGTGGTTTTTAAGTCCATATTTGTATGAGGGTCGAATGGTTATGTGTCCAGCATGTCCGATAAGACCCGGAATTTTTCCCCATCTATAGCAAGATGTTTCTGTTTAGTGTGGTGATCTAATGTATTGATGCCTTTCAGAATGTTCTTTATAGGGTAAGAATTTAGAAAAGGAGCATGATTTAGTATAGTGGTCATGATGTGATGTTGTACTCCTGATAGATAGAGATTGACTGTGTTGTATGTAAGTTCGAGATGAAGGTGGCAAAATGCGGCAAATGCTACAATGGTTTGGATCGAATAATCGTGAATGTTAAACTCTAAAGTGAACCGCTTAAAAATGACCATAGCTCTATTATAGGTTTTTCTTTTACGGATAATGCTGACTGCGCCAGTTTCCTGCCATGTGCCAATGGATGAGTCAGTCCAGGATTAAGTTGTTGAATTCCAGGGTATGAGTTGGGTATTTGTTGGCAGATGGGTGAGGAGTGAAGAATTCCTGTAATTTGTAACGAGATAAGGCATCAGCAGGAGAATTAATGTAACCTGGTATATGTTCGCAGTAGAGAAAAAACTGGTATGTGGCAGCCAACCAGGTCAGCCTGCGAACTAACCTCATAATGGTCAATGAAGATGACCGACCCTTTTTAAATATTTCACAGGCTGCCATGTTGTCGGTATAACATCTAACTCCCATTCCTGACCTGGATTTACCCCATGTGAATGCAGCTGCTACTATCGAGTAGATCTCGAATAAAGCGGACGTTTCACGAAAGGAAGGCAGTATGAGCCTCTCTTTTGGCCAGTAATCTCTCAACCAGGGATTTTTGTAAATTGCTGCGAACCCGGTGTTAGCAGCTGCATCTGTCCAAAAAACTGTGGACTGACCGGACACTGGAGGAATGAACATCGAAATCCCATTCCAGTGTGCGAGGAAGTCTTGCCACATAACCAGATCTGCTCTAGCTGGAGGATCTAAACAAATAGTAATGTCATCAGGCAGACCTGGTAAGAGGCGTAGCAGTCTAGATATAAAAGATCTGCCCTGCGGAATAATCCGCATTGCAAAGTTTAAAGGGACACTATAGTCACCTGAACAACTTCAGCTTAATGAGGTTGTTCAGGTGAGAACTATAGCTCCCTGTAGCCTTTCTCATGTAAACACTGTATTTTCTGAGAAAATACAGTGTTTACATTGAAAGCTAGGAACACCTCCAGTTGCAGTCACTCAGAGTGAACCAGAGGGACTTCTGAGTTGATTTAGGCATAATATGCTTCCATCCACTCAGATCTGCTGTGCACGAGCATCCTGTGATTCAGTATCTTCTCCCACTGCATGCAGACACTGAACTTTCCTCATAGAGATTCATTGATTCAATTGAGGAGATGCTGATTGGCCAGGGCTGTGTTTAAATCATGCTGGCTCTGCTCCTGATCTGCCTCCTTGTCAGTCTCAGCCAATCCTATGGGGATGCACAGTGATTGGATCAGGCTATCATATGTCAGAAGACTGCTTGTTTTTCCTAAGTCTAACAGCATGCAGATTTACAGCTTCTGGCTTGAATAAAATAAGATTTTTACTATATTTATGGAGGCATGAGGGGCCCAGGGGGGCTAGATGGTCGTGTTAACACTATAGGGTCAGGAATACATGTAGTTGCACTGGTGACTATAGTGTCCCTTTAATGACCCCAATAAAGATTGTAGGTCTTTCTGTGTGCAAGTCCCTAATTTTAGGAACTTGTACAAATGTTCGCGAATGCGTAGAAGTTTATCCTTGGGGAAACTTAACTGCATGGAATTGGAGTCCAGCGTTATACCTAGAAAAATAAGTCTGGTGGTGGATTCAGTGGTTTTGTCTTGGAAAAGTGGAACGCCAAGAGTTGAAAATAGTGCTGTTGTGCTTTATAAGCTTAAAGGAGTGCTACTGCTATCTTCCACCATTAGAAAATTGTCCAGATCGTGGGACACCTAGCGATGTTTAGGAGAAGCCAGCAAAGAGTCTTGGCAAACGTGTCAGAAATTTTAGGGCTACTTTTTACACCGAAAGTGATTCTGGTAGCGAAATAATATTCCACTGAACATGCCATAACGAGGGATGAACAGGCAATAAAGGCCTAGAGAGTAGTTGACCCTCGGGATATCTGAAATTAAGGTATAACATGCAAGTCAACAATTGGTTGTATATTCTTAGAAATGCCTGACGAAGTGCATAGAAAAATGACATACATAAGCCATGAAAGTAAGTGTATGTACGTCATAGTGTATGTACGTCATAACAAAACATTTTTTAATAACGACTATGTAGTTCTAATGAAAGTAAAATAAATTAGAACACCTTATGACTACGAAGAATAACATAGAAAGTAGAATAATTACCCTGCTCCTGACATGTGAAGAAAATCCTTTATAGTAGATAACCCATAATGTTTCTTAACCTAATTGTCTTAATACCCAAACTTGTCTTTGAAATATTTATGGGAAAAAAAAAACTTCTGAATGACAGTCCGCCCGATTATACACAATTTATGTAATTACTGAAATTCTAATCTAACAATATCCCTTCCAAACAAAACTGAAATGCATGAATGTAACTAAGCATGACAAGCACAGAATAGGAACGAATTAGCAACGTATACGAACGGTATCTATTAGACGAATGGACCATGAACTGTGAATGTAACACAAAAGAACAGAAATCGTATGCATGATTTTTTAGCCGAACACATGTAGGGAGAGTAACCCTGTGAAATGTCCGAATAGCGGGAATAGCCAGAGCGCGGTTATCCTCGCCTGTTATCTAAAGATCTGTTCGTGTCGTTTGAGCGAGAGGAAATTCGTCTGAAATTTCATGTGAAACCTCGCGAACGGCGTAGTGATAAACTCAGAGTACGATGAAACAGGCGGGAGCTTCAAACGGAGGCCGGTACCGGAAGTGCAGGTCACCGAGGAAACGGGTGAACTGATCGCCACGGCAAAGGTAAGAAGGGGGTGTAGGGTTTTATAGGAACGCTAAATCCTCCCACAAATACAGACCTGTGGCCTTTAAACAAATCTATATATAGATGTAATAGATTTACAAATCATACATATATAATTTGATATATGATATATATATATATATATACGAAGCAAAAAACTAAAAGTTATTGTGGGGAACAAATTGTGATTCACAATTCCATTTGAAGTCTGTGAATAGTCAATACAATGTTAAACAAAAATCTGCACACCAGTCAAGCAATAAGACTTTGCTTGACTGGTGTGCAGATCTTTGTTTAACTTTGTATTGAATATATAAAGATAGATAGATAGATAGATAGATAGATAGATAGATAGATAGATAGATAGATAGATAGATAGATAGATAGATAGATAGATATATTGCATGAATATGTGTTGTTTGTTTTTGGCTGCATTTTCATGTTTTCTTTTTTTTCTTTTTTGTTAGTTTTTTGCCATATTCTACACATGTTGTTAGGGTTCTTTTTCGGTATCACTGCTGCCTTACAAGGTATCTATACTACAGAGAGCACTTATTTTTTTCCTTTATTTGTTCTTAGAATTACTTGATACTGTTAACATTGTGATCATTGAGCATTTTATCATTCTCATCCAGAAAATTGATGTTGTGCCTTAACGGATGGTACAATAACATGCTGTTTTTAAAAATGAAAACGGAAAGCAAGAAAATTAATTCGTTAGTGCTTCTACAACAATGGAAAACTGCTTATTCAATAACGCTGAAAAATACACTACTTTCATACATTCAGAGATATGCACCAAATGAAGTACTCCAATTAAACTAGCTGTGACCTTAATACTTCAATAATGACAAATGACTAGCTAGAACAGTTCCCCTTGGTTCCTTCTGTTTTACAAGACCAATTCCTTTGGAGATTGTAAGAGTGCAAGCAATGCTTACTGCTACTGATTTTTTTCTATCTCTTTTTCAATTTTGTAATATTCCTAACTACACTGCCTGTGTTTGAAACAGTATAATTACATGCTATATAAATAGGGACTTTCTTGAAGAACGTTCTGAATAATGACTATTCTTTTTATATATGTACCTTTAAAAAACCCTTTCACTACCATTAACATTTTCTTTTAAAGTGTTATAACATTTATTGGGAATAAAAGGGAAATGTGCTCTCTAAATATAAATAAATAAATACCTTAAAATCTGAGAAATATCAATGTATTTATATCGTTCCAGGTAAATATAAATCTATGTCAGTTTATATAATTTTTATTTTTAATTTCTTAATTCATGCAAAACTATGGGTGAAGAAGCAGGTGTGACAAGGGACCGTGTCTAGGATGGAGCCTATTGAAAAGATTCCCTAAGATAGTGAGGATTCTCAGCCTTGAGGGAAAGAACGCCTGACTATCTGGCAGCCAAACTGGTCAACCCCTTGAGGTCTGCCCAAACACAGAACACTTATCATATCATTTTCTTTTTTGTCCTTCTGCACAACATGAGCGTGTCTAAACGATGCACTCATTCTGTACATATTGCGGAGCAGCATAGGACAAAGCCCAGATGGGAAGACAGGAGCCTGACGTTGATCTTGTACCACTTAACTCACTGTCACACAGTCGCTCTTATGAGAAATGTGAATTAACTGTCTAATTTCCCTTATTTTGCATCATTTCACACAAGATCTGAAATATTAGCATAAAAGCAAATACATTGTTTCTGCTACATACATTATGTATGACTGAAATAAATTGAAAAAATACCTGTCAAATACCCTGCTTATGGGTTTTTGTAAGAAACCTGATAGCATTATACATCTTCTGATATATGACAACAGGATGTAAAAAGAATACCCATATTTGAGCAACATTCCTACTAACATTAAGCATAAAACCACTCTGGGAGTATAAAGATAGTCGAGATATGTATACACATTAGTTATAATCAAAATCACAAATATGAAGTATTATACATTGATATACTGGTTATGCACATTCTGACGTTATGTATTTTTTCTGTATACAAACATACTTTTCCATTCCAACTTTTACTACCAAACCTTCACAAGTACCATCCATCCCAACAGTCCTAGAATAGGGACCTTGTTTCACTCGCTGGGGTTTCTTCGCTTCTCCAGTGTCGAGGCACATGAAATATCCCATATAAACACAGTGTGAGTTCAACCCTAGACACACTGCTGACCATACAAAAGCCCTACAAAAGTGCTCATGACGGGGACTTGGCAGTATATAATACAAGGAACAGTTCACACATACAAATACAGTTTTGCATTTTATACTTAAAATCACCTATGTCAGCAAACAAATATAAGGGTTCAGTTCCACCATATGGCCATATTGAGTTAAGCTCACCACTACTTCACAGAACCCAAATATTAGTGGTTCCTACACTAATTCCAACATGGGATATAAATGAAATACAATAGATACAAAAGAACAACAGATTATTAAAATTAATTGTAGCTCATTTAGCACTAGCACTATTTATTTGGACTATTACGGTAGAAAAAGTGTAGGGCCCAACGCAATTGCGGTACTGAAGTGTAAAAGTGGGCTTAACACAATATGGCCATATGGTGGAAGTGAATCTCCTATTTCTTTGGTGAGATAGGTTATTTTACGTTTCCTTATAAAATGTAAAAATTTATTTGTATGTGTGCGCTGGTCATTTATCTGTACTCTGTATAAGTTTTGGTCTCTACCGCCGCACCATTCCTAAGAAAAGCCTGTTCCAGGTGTTCTACAAATTCCCTTTTTGGGGACTTGGCAGTATGGCTGCCTGTAAACCTGACATTCATAAATTGAGCTGACAAACAGTACTTGTCCTACAGCTAGAGTTCTGTTCAAGGCACGTCACTGGCACTCTCGTGATGCAGTACCACAATCATACCTCCCAATGTTGTCAGATATGCAATATGCAATGATACACAGTAATGGCTCTCAAATGTCCTACCTATTTCCACAACATTGATGCTCAAAAACAGGAAACAACTTAGATGCAATACAAAGGGTACAATCAGCAACCATAATGTAACAGGAGACAGAAACCTGGCATTGATCAAAGCACAGAATAATGTGTTCGCTGGCAACCATATACAACTTTTGGTCAATCAAAACCACTGAATCTAGCAATTTATTTCTGTCTTCTCTATAAAATGTGTCTATCTTTTTAGTTATAAATGTGTCCTGGTAGCTCATGTGCATCAGGACGGATGGAAAAGCAGCAAAGGTTCACAAATTTATGTTGACTGATAGCTTCCTACAGTACATTTTAAGCCTATTTCTAATATATATCATGATAAATTCTCAACAGTCAGCACCACCAGCTTGAATGAAGAAATACCATCATGATGAATGCCTCCCAATATTTCAAATGGACCACGGAGGCACTTTAATTTTAGGGGTTTGAGTGGGATGTTCTAACAAATTTTTGGTGACTTCTAATAATTTATGTAACTATAATGTAATATAGAGCAAGAACAACGTATGTCATTTATACAGATTAATTTCTAAACACATATATCATAGTTTAAATACACATTACTGAATTATTGCTATGGAGCTCTGGTATATATACATCAACAATATGGAGTTCTTGGGAAATTGGGGCATTAGGATAGAAGAGGGATTTTGTTATGAGACGCAAATGCAATTATTTAACATTAGATAAGTGTAAATGCTGAAATAATTCGTAAATGTAAATCAAATGCAAACGAAAGCCTGTACATATAAATGTGGAATGCATTCAACATTGCTCTTTACAGCTTACAATATATCATTATAATATCATTGTTTAATAATATCATATTGATATCATTGCAGACATTATTTAAAATGTAACTTAATTTTGGGCAATGCAAAAAAAATAAAATTAAATTACACTGATGTAATTTTGAGAACCAAAGATGATAGATGCATAAAAGCCATACCAGGTAAACATGAGCTTATTTTTTTCTGAAATAGCTAAGCACAGGAAGAAAAATTACTAAATTAAGCCAACTTGAAAAAATATCTGGTTGTAGCTACTTCAAACTGATACTGATTGATTGTTAACCCCCTTCAATATCAAGATCAATATCAAGATTGAGAATTTTAAAAAAAACAGCATACTGGACAGACTGACAGACATCTAGGCCGAAGGGCAAAATAATACGCTGGGCCCTAATGAAGGCCAATATACTTGCTCCAGGTTGGAGTTTACCCCACAGTAAAATTATATATATTTATAAAAAAAAAAAAAAACTATAAAATAAAAACTACTCTCTTTTTGTAGGTTTCTACATTTGATACAAACGTCCAGGATTTGTGGTTATACAGTGAGTTTCCTGGAAGGGATTGCTAGGCTGAGATAGATTAGCTAACATGACCACAGCATTCTGAGCTAATTATTGCCATACAGGTTTAACACAATTGACACTGATAATGCAGAGTTTAAGCTTTTTCATTGCTGATAGGAGAGGGTTGGTTTCCTGTATCAAAAATAAATGGGATGAAGCCCACAGGCTGTTAGTAACATAACTACTACACGGAGTTGTTGTTTCTTAGAGTGTTCCTTTAACCCCTTAAAGATGAATGATGGAATTATTCCACCTTGGGTGTCCTACTCTTAATTCTGTCATGAGCTAAAATTAACCCCAGGTCGACTCAGCCCCAGCGAAAAAAGCCAACATTATGTTATACTGATCCATACATCTGATTTTTAGTACCCCCATTTTTTTTAAGACAGTGACTAGGCCCAGATATGATATGATACTGTGCCCATGAAAAGGTCATAGAAACATAGAAAAATTATAGAACTTGCCCTCTAATTTCACACAAAAATAAAAAATTTACATGTATTTATACCCGCAACAAAAATATTTGCATTGATAAGTCCTTAATGAAGTATAAGGGATTATTGTGTCTCAAACAATATATCCCACACAAAAGATCCAGATATGGAATAAAATTATATCAACTCTGTCAAAGTGGCAATGGTTTTATATACACATTTCGTGTGTACAAAGAAAAGGACGGCTATCGTGATCCCCCCTCCCTCCACCCCAGTTAGGAAATTTGTCTAGGGCTTAAACTCATATTAAACAAGGAGTGTAACCTTTACATTGCTAATTACTATAGTCCTGAAAATGCTGCACTGATTTGAGACAGTGGCCTATGGCACTTTCAGGAAGAATGTCACAGGTTTCCCAATGGAAATAGTTAAAAAAAGAAAAAGAAAAATTTAAAGAGGGAAACAGCTGCTCTTTGCCAGGGTGAACTGCTAGCACTGAAGTACAAGGACAAAAATGCACTGTTCATCCTAACTACCACCCACCATGAATATACTAGGGTCACAGCTCGTGGCAGATGGTAAACCAAGTGAGTGGCAGTCTGCGTACAGCAGTACAACAGGCACATGGGGGAGCAGACATGTCTAATCAACTGCTGCAGCCGTACCAAATCATGCATAAGATCCGTGCATGGTACAAAAAAAGTAGACTTTTATTTAATGCAGATGGCAAACCACAATGCCTTCATACTATACAAAAAGGCAAAAGATGAACTGAAATGTACATTGTACATACTGGGGTTATATTTCAGAATTTCAGAATTTGGGAGTTTTGTTACAGTGGCACACATCAGATTTACAAAATACCCAGCAAAAATACAATGTGTATGTAAATAATGCAAAAATAATGATAATGCATAAACTGGTGAAAAAATAGTGACAAGTTAAGTCACAATATCCACCATATAAGTAAGTGTCTATTTTCACAAACGGTAGGCCTTTGTGTGGTAATTTGAACAATGAAACTGCTATAATGCTCCAACATGAGACATGGGCCCATTGAATCCATCTATGAAAATTTTAAAGGTACACTATAGGGTCAGGAACAGAAACATGTATTCCTGACCCTATAGTGAAAAACCCAACTATTAAAGTGGCTTGTCCCCCCCCCCATTGTCCCCCTTAAAAGCATGAAAAACTCACGTTATTCCCAGCACAGTGCGGGTCCCCTTTGTGACATCATCAGAATTGCCCATTTTTAGCCAATCCAATGCTTTCCCTTGGGGAAAGCATTGGAGTGGCTAAAATCTGCAAGGGGGCTGGGCCAAACACCGTTTTGAATCAATGCATCTCTATGAAGAAAATTCAGCGTCCCCATGCAGAGCGTAGGGACACTGAATGGCGGTGATGCCTACTGTGCAGCACTGAGCCAGGAAGCACCTCCAGTGGCCATCTGTGGAGTGGCCATTTGGAGGTGTCCCTAGGAGAAATGTTAACACTGCCTTTTCTCTCTTTCTTACTTCATTGCTTCTCTGAATTTTAAAATGCACAGTGCTCTGTATGAATGCTCCTTTACTGTAATCAGTGCTCCTCACTTTTTAGCAAAATGTGCGAGAACTCAGTTCCCTCCCCAAATAATGTACCGGAGTTAAGTTCCATTACACTAGACCTGGGGACCTTTGGCTCTACAGATGTTGTGGACTACATTTTTCATAATGCTCTTACAACCATAATACTGGCAAAGCATCAGGGAAGATTTGGTCCAAACAATCTGGAATGCCAAAGGGTTCTTGCTAATATTGAACTGGTTGTCCTTGGGCCACTGTTTGCTTTTGTTCCCCTGGCAACTACCACATATGTATGCAATTGTTTTCACAAAATTTATGATGTCCAGGCACTCCTTGGTTCAAGACAGGTACTTTATTAAGAACCACAACAGCAACATTTCGACCCCAAAAGGTCTTTGTCAAGACCTTTTGTCAAGATCTTTTGGGGTCGAAATGTTGCTGTTGTGGTTCTTAATAAAGTACCTGTCTTGAACCAAGGAGTGCCTGGACCTCTATTATTTTATTAATTTTTGGAAATATGGTGTTTGATTCCGGTTCAGCAAGCACCCTGGCTCAGATTTATGGGAGTTAGTGCAGTTCCACACATACTACTATAAATTTATGATGTGACTTGTTATTCAGAAACATCTAAGTTAAAGTTAGTTAAAGGAAATCTATAGTGTCAGTAATACAAACCTGTATTCCTGACACTACAGTGTTAAAAACACCATTTAGATGGCTGCCCTCCCTTGTCCCTATTAAAAATGGTGAAAACTCACCTTTTTTTAAGCTCTGCGCTGGTCTTCCACAGCTGGCTCTGCCTTTGCCCCCACTCCACCTTCTTGGCTGAGATCAACAAAATTAACAATCTAAGCGAATCTAATGCTTTTACATAGGAAAGCATTGGGCGGCTATTGTGCACGCGCTGCAAAATGCTGCGATGCGCCAATCAGCATCTTCTTATAGAGATGCATTGAATCAATGCATATCCATGGGGAATGCTCAGTGCCTCCATGCAGAGTGTGGAGACGCTGAACCTGCAGCACTGACCCAGGAAGCCCCTGTAGTGGCTGTCTGGGTAACTGCCACTAGAGGTGTTCCTAGGCAGTCATGTACGCACTGCCTTTTCTATAAAAAGGCAGTATTTACATTAAAATGCCTGGATGGACATACTATACACACCAGAACAACTACATTAATAGTTGTTCTGGTGACTATAGTATCTATTTAACTAAACTGCATATCATATTGCATTCCAAACTATTAACTGCTAATTGTCAAAATTATATCACTCTTCACAAATGTTTTCATTTTAGCTATAATAAATAATAATATTTAGAGAATATCTTATTTGTCTGTGTAAGACGGAATAGCTTACGCATTCTTTCATAATCTATAAAAGTGCACAAGGAACAAGTGGCGTCTAACCAAAAGGCATAATGTAGAGGTTTTTTTTCTTTAGGTCACAAACCAATATAGGCTATAATACAACTTACACAGTGTGCGCTAATGATAAATTGACTGTGCTAGTTTTTGACAGCTGAGTAATGGGTATCATATGAACACATAATGTAGAAAGACTTTCATTTTTATGCAGTAGTTCATCATTTCAAACTGTCCGGGCATTTTCTCGTTTAATATGAAAACTGTTCTATTGTTTTCAGTGAAGAAGTCTGATACAGTTTTGGATTATATTTTTCTTTGTTAACTTTGATGACGTATCCACAGATATGACAAGGTGAACTGTTATCATTGGTAGACCTATATTTACAGTACATGAAGATGTCTATTCAAAAAATGAAGAGTTGTGGTGAGTTGACAACCAATTTATGAAATCTATCCGCACTTTGAAATAATCTCCAAATTAGCTCAATTAGATATATTGTGCCCACCTCTGCTACTTTGGCCCATATTTGGCAAGCCAGTAGTAAATATGCCATAAACTACTGTTTATCGAATAAATCCCCAGGTTATAGTTGTGATTTCATTATTCAACAACAGCAATATCAGTGTACCAAGAAAAAATAAATTCATCATTAATCGACTGTCTTTATCAACAGCACCATTGACACAATTCCACAATATGTTTGATGTGCAAAATTATAAGGACCATACCGAACATAATCGTGTTTATCCTAAATGTGCTCTCTGCATACATGTTTAATAACTTCTAATATATTAAATAGTAATATGTGATCAGAAATTCATGCAAGTGTTAGTAAATAATATAATCGTACAACCTACATCTTCAAGATCCTGGATTAATTTGATTAATTATATATGGTGCCTCATAATTAAAGGTCTACTAATTAAAAATAGAAGATTTTGAAATGACATAAACCTTAGGCTTGTTCCAGGCGACCAAACAGCTTGGAAACAACAACAAAAAAAATAGATACAAAAAATATCATTGCTCATTGTGCAGCTAGAGCTAATTTCTAATTATTCAAAAATTCATTTTTAATCACGTATAAAGCATGCAATAATTGAAATGCGTTAAGAACAACTTTACCGAAAGCAATGCCTAACTGACAGCCATTGAAAACATGTAGTTCATGAATTTAAAAACTGAATTTTGTCCATTACCTTTTCAGCCATAATCATTGTAGATCCACCATGAATGCCAAGGATTGGAATTAAAGTCTGAGATGAAACAAAATCCAAAATCTGAGCTATTGCTTCTTGATCAGTGTCATCTCCAAAGACCACACCATGAATCTTTGTGCCTGACATCAGGTCACACACGTGGGTAATGATACTTTTAGGGTCAGTGTGGTTAACTAACAATGTGATCACATTGACATCAAAGTCCAAGGACATGTCTCTTGCCCATAAGGATCGAACATCTCTTTCTGCGAGATAACTGGCCTTTCCCAAAATAACAGCAATGTTCAATACTGGGGAAGTTTTCTCTCCACCTTGACCCAGATCCACCATATTGAATAAAGCACAGAGCAATAATACAACATTGCTTTCCATCTTCACTAGCATTAGACCCTAAAGAAATGGAACAATAAACATTAGTCTGTCTGTGTGTCTTTTATTTTTATTCCATTAGTTTTCAGTTATTGATCATCTGTTTAAACTGCTAGGAACATCCAAACAGTTAATTTGGTGCAGCGATTATAGCTCAATCACTATAACATGTTACATCACAGTATATTAGTTATCCCCCCCCCCACCTTCGTCAGACAGTGTTGTTTCCCCAAACAGTGAAATCCCGCTGACATGTGAAGAAACATGGGTTACTTAGGATAAGAGACATTTCACGCTGATGTTTCACAGCATAATTGCTCTCATCTCCAAACTGCAATTTTATCAAAGCCAAAAGAGATGGCACTGTCTGTCTGTATTAATTGCTGTAAGCACACTAGCAAACCCAGGAACTTAATAAATACACTGGTTTCGAGTCAAAGGGTGATCGTGTGAACATGTGTTGTATTTCCTCTATATATGATTCCCTCATATGTGGGTAACCTTTTTTTTTTTTTTGTATGATCGCTAACATTCTAGACATAGAACGTCTGTGCTGAGGACACACCATTGATTTTTGCCTCTCCTGTGCTTGCCAATTAGCTTCCTCGTGCATTCTGCTAGATTCTAACATGTATCCACAGCTTCATTTGATAACGCAGACACTGCAGATTGCTTTTAGACGAGGGATACCCCTACAGTGGGGAAAATGATATACAAGAAATCTCTTCATAGGAATGTAGTCTAGCACTGAATAGTGTACGCAACATACATAATAACTGTGCTGCTCCATCCATTGCCAGAGTTCATTCCTATTAAGTAAGAGCTTCCCTATTTTAGCCCCATCAGCATTTTGCCGCATGTCAATAAACAGGAACTGATCTGCAGACATTCATCAGCCCACTGCCTCTCCCTGGAGGTGAATAGCTTCACACTACCATGATTTGCTTTAATGATAATTCCTACATTTAAACAGACGATGATCAAGGCACTTTTTCCATTGATCACTAATGCTATTGAATGAGTATTGTGATTTTGTGCATGTTGCCTTTTCAGATCTGCCGTTTAAACCATAGAAAATACACATATTTTAATAGCATTCCACCGCAGCCCTCATAACAATGCATGTTGGTATTGTTTTTGGTAGGGAAAAGCAGGAAGCTCCAGCTATTACGTACATTCTGAATCAGCTACGCTCATATCCCCATTCACACAAACAATGGAAAAAGTGCAACAGCGCCCCCTATTGGTCAAACGGCTTACTGCAGTATCCCATACCTACCAGTAGCTTTAAGATCTGTCGTTGTTATTCGGTATACCGCAAAGTTTGGCATCTCGCAATCCTCAGCAGTGTGTGTTAAGATGCGCCGCCACTTCTGCATCCAAGAGCATTTTCTGTGCTGCGGTTTGATTACAGAGCTGCCAACAAAACCAGCAAACCCAGGCTGTGGGGATGCTGTAGTTGCCTATTAAAAAAAAAAAAAAAAGCATGCTTGTATTAAGACATTGTGGTTGCAGTATATGTAAATTACAGCTATAGCAGATTTATATAATGGTTCACATGAATAGTGAAATAGTGAATACTGGATTTGTATATTGCATTTCTACTGTTTGTAGAATGCCATTAGAATGCACTTAAATCGTTAAATACCAGTGAAAAAATGTCACAATAAAGAAAATGACTGAATTGAATTGTAATGCATACTCTACTGCACTGATGGATAAGTCTGGGCTGCGTAACTTCTAAATAAACAACCAACAAGTATAATCATTTGCCATTGTAAACACTATACTATTGCTTACCACGAATAAAACTAACAAACTTGTTTTTAGTGCTAATTGCCTGTTTACTCATATTAGCAACATATAGCTTCCCTGTTACACACAGCCACACAGACTTCATTTCCAAGCTGTCTAAATGGTTAAGGCTATCTGCAACATTATTGCTGAATCCATAGAAATTAGCCGGGTAGTCGATCCATGGGTTATTTACAGTGGGGAAAATGTCAGTTATACGTTCTATTGATCAATGTGGCATATATTGTTCCAATAACAAGTTCAGCACGACTCTTTAGGAAACTAAATAATTAAAACCTTTAAAACATGTTAGTTATATATTCTTACATCGTATATTCCACAAATGCATTACAGACCCAACAATATAATGATAAAAATAATAATAATTTATAATATATATATATATATATATATATATATATATATATATATATATGCTACTGTGCTAAGTTTTATGAGTACTATGCTCTAAAAAAAAAAAAACGACACAGTGGTTGGATATTGTATTCGACATTTGAGCTATTTCTGGGGTCTCCCCCTCAAATTCCCTTAATCGTGAAAAAAAAACAAATAAAACAGTTAATACACATAAACAGGTATGAAAATGATGTCTCAAGAAAGTAACACGTTCTTCCTAAATCATTTCTCCTCACAAACTGAGCTTATTCGTGGTATACGCACTATTACTTACAAACATGCCACTTAAATCAATTAATAAGTTATGAGGAATATCCTGTAACACAACACAGCAATGGGTATAATACACAAACATACATACTGCATTCTTTGTCCAAACGTCTTGAGCTCAGATCCCACAAAGTCATTTCATTAAATCCCCACACAAGCAATGCAGCAGGAGGAAAAAAATGTCTGTTTATATCTCGCTATCACCCAGTTAATTTTTTCACAGCACACAGATCAACTGAGTTCTTCATCCGCCCCCCCGTGATACAAAGTTCCAAATACATTTGTAAGCAAGAAAATAAATAAATAATATGTCCCCTCCCCCCAACCCCCCAATTCAAGGCTGCTCCTAGTATGCCTCCTTCGTTCTATAGGTATTTCTATTTTTTTATGCAGTAGAATTGTAGGGCAGCGAGCCACTCTGTAATCCTCATGGCTTTTTGGAAACTGAGGATTGCAGATAGATGTACATCCTTTAGGTAGAGAAGAGAACTGCAGTTAGCTCAATCCTAGTGAGTTAGAGTATTGCAAAGAACAGATAATGTTGGATCGAATGCACGAGAGCTGCAGTCAAGTTCACAGATGCACGTATTGTACGAGGCAGACATAGCTTAGCCTCTGTATTCTGCACAAGTTCCACAATGCAGCTGACACAAATTGGCATTCTTAGAAGGATTTTTTTTTAAAGGGAAACATTCTTGATGGCACAAGGTATATGTCCCACCATGAGTGCTTTATATATATATATTCATATGAGGCACATCACATTTTAAACGACCACTAACCTACTTACACCTTCCTCGTGCAATCAGGTTTGAGCAGTTGTGTAAACAAACCAGGTCTTTTATCAATGTAGGAGCTGACAGACCAGTCAGCCTTTGCCCGCAGTGCTGAAGTAATTCTATTACTGAGTACCATGCTTTCTGTGGCAATGCATTTATACAACATGTTTCTACTGATGCTGAGATTTGTCATCTTTTATGTTTCCACTTTAAAAACGTTTATAAGTGTGCCGGTCTTTATTATTAAAAAATTTTTAAAAAAAATATTAAAACACATTATCTAAAACCATACGATGTTATAGCAATTAGAAGACATTGGGAGGTTTAAATACCGAGTGTATATTCACAAATTGTAGTAAACAGAATTTAAAATGCCCTCCATATAAGAGTATATAAGTGCATTATATGCACAATAAGCAGAGTAGAGAGTACATTTTCAGGGAGAATTTAATGTGCAATGTATATTAAAGCCCTACAAAATGGAGCAAAACGTTAACATGGTATCTAGAACCATCCAGTAGGCAAGCTTCTGCACCTTTAAATGTGATGGACTATATCTCTGTGCCAGCATTATGGTTCTAAGAGCATTATGGGATATGTAGTCTACATGTGGAGTGCCAATGATCTATAAAAACATTTTGGACATTTTTAGAAAAACCCACACGTGCTACAGAATCCCTATATTTTTTTTTTCCTGAATGGAGGCATAGAGTGTGTTTGGTCATTGTATTTATTTAATGGACGATTGCATAGGAGTTGTATATGAAGTATGCCGCATAAGCAGTTTCTAATTACGTATTATATTTAATTGTTTTAGTAAGCAGAAATGTTATACCATCCCCCACCGGTTTCACTTCAGTAATTTTATTATTTTTTGTAAGTGGCTCCCTTTCCCAAGGCACAGTACAAAGAATAGTAATTATGTTCAACTGAAGGTTTCAGACCATGCATTATATAATTTGACAAATAGGTACAAATGGATTAGTGAGCTCTGTCCATTTAGCATCTAGCATTTGTAGCATTCTGTATAAAATGCTTAGCAAGACAGACTATACGTTTACAGCCCTAAAGATAAAGCCCTAAAATAATGACGTTTGAGACCAAATACATCATCACAGGAGAACTTAAAGTTCATGTCTGGTCTAACTTTCTGTATGTCTTTCTGTATACGCTTAAAGCCAAAGAAACACCCCAGTGAATAGAAAAACACCTCCTTTTTGTTGTATTTTGTCTGTTAACAAAAGACTCAAACAGACACTTAAACAACCTGAAAAATCTACAGACGAAATGTAATGATATAGCATTTAGAGTTATATTGCAAGAAAACACCCTATTAAATTAGGTATAAATTGCATTCCTTTTCCCGAGTGCATTTTCTACCTAATCAACACATAACTAATTTAATAGGGGTGTTGTCTTACACTATTTCTCTATGTGCTTTTTTTTATTACTTTTTATCTGTAGATTTTCTCGTTGTATAAGTGCTTTGTTTATGTGTACCTATTGTGAATGCTGTCTCTATGGGCATGTATGAACAGTTCTACCGTTCTCTGTTTTCTCATAAACTCTTGTTTTATTAGTTTTATTAGCTTATTGGCTTTGCACTACATTTAACATGTTGTACTAATACCAAAATGGTCAATTGCAGTCTCATTAGACTAGAGAACATTTTCTATATGTTTGCTGTGTCTCCCAAACATGTGCATTTTTCCAAATGCTAAGTGGGATTAACATTTTTATTTATTTTCTTAATAAAGATGCTCATTCAATCATTAAGCACAGTTTTGTGTAACCTCCAAGTTATAGTTGTCCCAAAACTCTCAACTGTAGATCTCACCAGCTCCTTTAAAGTCACCATTGGCCTCCCATGTGTTTCTCTAGTTAATGTTCTCCTTTCTCAGTCACCAAGTTTTGTTGTTCGTTTTTTGGTGCAATATTGTTTATTAAAAGATTTTTCTTTTTATACATAACAAGGTTGACAGGGTACAGTTGCAACATTTGATATGGAAAAGTCAGAGAAGGAACATGGTTACAAAAGATGCGATACACATGCTGGTGGTACATTACATGTACAATAACCATATACAGTAGTAATAGCATTTTGCGAGCAACTAAGCTGTCTCCATTG
The DNA here is from genome assembly GCA_933207985.1 of Pelobates cultripes. Classification (NCBI taxonomy): domain Eukaryota; kingdom Metazoa; phylum Chordata; class Amphibia; order Anura; family Pelobatidae; genus Pelobates; species Pelobates cultripes. Next base: position 106,210,391 of record OW240918.1, on the reverse strand, counting down.
AATACATCATTTGTTAGTTAACCATACCAGTCATTTGAGAAGAAATAGACAGAGGTGAGAGGGGGGATTGCATCAGCATGGTTTGTTGTAAGCGACCGTGTATAGGCGTTGTTACATTACCCATAGAGGTGCCAGGGCTCACTGTGGTTTTCAATATACTAAAAGTAGCTACCCGAAGAACAATGTAAGGAAGGAAGGAAGTAGTCAGCTTTAATATTTAGCTGAAAGTGCCTTAGTGATATACATTTGCCCACGGACTAATAGCCACATTAGGAGGGATGGTATGGATAATATGCCCTTTCTCCTGCCTTTCATACAAACGATTGTACTGTTTATTACATTATTTTTTTTCCCATTCATTAAAGGTGCATATCACATGTTGTCATGATTCATTGTGGGTTTGTGCTTTAGCAAGCAACTCTGTCCACAAGGTCCATGTTTTTGCAACTAATTTATTGTCCTTTGCTGAAACCCTGGACATTCATTCATAGGTGCAGTATTGATGTATTCAGTCTATCAAGTTTCCATATGATGACATTTGGCTTGTTTCCAAAAGCTAGCTATTAGGTTGCGCATTGCCAGAATAACAAATATTGCTAAATGTTCAACTAGTTTGGCCATGGCCATTGGTAGTTGTATGAACAGGTAGGTGGTTGGGTCGTGAGGTAGATTTTGCAGGTATAATGCTAAGAGAAGGTCTTCTACATTATGCCATATGGGATTAATACCTGGGCAGTCCCACCAAATGTGTGTTAACGAGCCTTCGCTCCAGTAAAATATCAAGAGATTGGGGTATATTTTGTGTAGCCTGTAAGGGGTCAAATACCATCAGTAAATTAGTTCCCTGTGTGCCTCTACATGTGTGTAACATTTTGTGAATCCTTTTCAGCAAGTTAATGATGGGTATCCATTCGGCACCCTGAGGAGATTGTTCTTTCCTTAGGTTGTATTTAGCACTGCCCAGCCAGGAAAGGTGAACTGGCGTACAGCTTCGGTGGAGGTTTGTATGCATATAGCTGTGCACACATTGATGTGGGCACACCTGCATACCTCCTTCCACTAACTCTTGTTTCTTTTTTTTTGTTTATAGTAACGGTTTGTAGTTTACTGTAAAAAGTCCTGTGCTAAAAGTGTGTGCTGGAACTCCTCCAATCAAAGTTATAAGTGAGCTTAAGTTTTTAGGTGGTTTGGGTTGGTAGATTGATTGGTAGCACTTGGCTCTTGGCCTGGTTTAGTTTATAGTATGATATATGTCCGTATTTCAGTAACAAGGTTAACAGTTCCGGCACAGAGGAGGATGGTTGGCTCAGAGTTAACAATATGTTGTCCGCAAACATAGAGAGTTTATATTGTGTGTTTGCTATTTGTATGCCTGCTATCTTGTCATTGTGTCTAATTTTATTTGACATTGATTTCAGCAACAGAATAAAAAGGAGTGGGGAAAGCGGGCTTCCCTGTTGGGATCCATTACTGATGGGGAATGGTCTGGAGAGGAAGCCAGCGCTAGATACTCTGGCAGTTGGCTTATTGTAGAGTGCTAGAATGCCATCTATAAAAGTTCTTAAAACAATACTTAAGCAATACCTACTCCATATAACTCCAATTGAGTCTTTCAAAGGCCTTCTCTGCATCGAGCGCGAGTAGAAGGCCTTCACTGTTGTTGGTAGACATATGTGACAGTATCTTTAAAATCTTTCTGGTATTATCTGAGCCCTTAAAATGAGCTTAAAATAAAGCTGCACTTTTGTTTATTTTGAAATCCTATGAGTGCTTTCTTTCACATTGCAGGTATAGTTTTCAATTTTAGGTTATCTTTTCCACCTCTACATCTGCATGTCTGCTTCCTTGAAGGACCACTATAGGCACCCAAACCACTTCAGCTTAATGAAGTGGTCTGGGTGCCAGGTCCATCTAGGATTAACCATTTCTGCTGTAAACATAGTAGTTTCAGAGAAACTGCTATGTTTACAAATGGGTTAATCCAGCCTCTAGTGGCTGTCTCATTACATCCGCTAGAGGCGCTTCTGCACTTCTCACTGTGATTTTCACAGTGAGAAGACCCCAGAATGCTTTCCTGTGGACTGGCTGAATGCTCGCGCGGCTCTTGCCGCACATGTGCATTCAGCCGATGATGGGAAAGGAGGAGGAGAGTCCCCAGCGCCGAGGGAGCCCGACGCTGGAAAAAAGGTAATGGATTAACCCCTTCCTCACCCTAGAGCTCCGCGGGAGGGGGGCCCTGAGGGTGAGGGGGACCCAAGGACCCTATAGAGTCAGGAAAATGAGTATGTTTTCCTGGCACTATAGTGGTCCTTTAAACATATCCAGATTGGTCATTGTGAATCAGTTTTGGTATAATATGTGTCAATCGATTAGCTAATAGTTTGGCGTATAATTTAACACCACTGTTTAAGAGAGATATGGGTCTCAAGTTTTGACAGAGGTTTGGTTGCTTTCATGGCTTTGGCAGAGTAGATATATGGGTTATTAGCATGTCACTTTGTATTTCACCTTTTTTGAAGCAAATGTTGAACAGTTGAGTGAGGTGGGGTGATAGGTGTTCTGTGAAGATTTGGTAGTACAGGTTTGGGAAGCCATCCAGCCCAGGGACTTTGTTAGATGGAAGGTCATGTATGGCTTTTTCAACTTCTTGGGTGGTAAAAAGATGGGAGATATAAGCAAAATCATCTGAGTGCAGTATAGGAAGGTGTATTGTTTCTGGGAAGTCTTGTATCGATTGTGTAGTCGGAGGTATTGTAATGTGGTCATCCTTGAGGTTGTATAAAGTGGAGTAATAGGAGGCAAAGTCGTCTGCCTGTTAGGGGGAGGGGGTTAAGAATTTTCCTTCCATTCTGGGCTGTTGGGAAAGCTATTTCAGAGTTTCATGTGCTAGATTTGAAATTGTGTTTGTATTTTTGTTTGTATGTTGTTTTATCTGGTTCCATCTCTCTCAGGTCCTGTTGTAGAGCAATGAGTTTGGATTGTGTTACAGTGAAAGGGAGGTGTTTGTTATGGTGAGTCAGAGTGATAAGTTCTTGCAGTAAGGATGTCTATTTTTTTATTCTTTGTTTTTTGACTATGCTGGTGGCTTTAAAAAAAAGATCCAAAGTACTGCTTTGTGTGCTTGCCTCAGACACTCAGTAGATATGTCGGGGAAGAGGTTAGTTTTTAAGTAGTCTTCTAAGACTGTCGATATTGTTGTCTGGGTTATTTAGGAAGTTACCATTTAATTTCCAAGAGCCCTGCCCCCTACTGGCAAATTGTTAATGGATAGTAGGTATGAGATTCCCTCTTGAGGAAGGCTGTGTGACGAAACGTCAGGGTATTTGCTATTTCCAGCTATAGGTCAGTACTGTGGTTACATTAATAAATGGGTTTAAATTATGAGCATTTTGCCTAAAGGTTTATATGGTTATATGTATGTTCCATACTGCTTGCATGTCTGTACTATACACTTGCACTTTGTCTGTATGGTTTTATTGATTCATTATATGAATAAAGATATTTTATGTGCAATTATTCTTGGTGTGCTTTGGGTTTATTTATTGTCTTGGAAAAAAGCAGCCTGAGTTGATGCTTTTGGTGTTAAGAGATAGAATTGTAACACTCATGTCAATTAGTAGTGATAGACAGTCTATGGACATATAATTGGCAATGTCCTTATGTGCTGGGTTTTGGAGAAGGCTACTAGTATAAATAGAGGTAGTTGTGACAGGGCGGTCACCAGGGGCGTCTTTAATAACGAATGGACCCTGGACAAGTGTTTGCTTGGGCCCCCTGTGCCCTGCCGCTCTCGCCCCTCACTCCCTGGTATGCAATCACGGCATCGATCCCAACGCAGTGGCGGTACTAAAGTAGAATGAATTTTATTGGGACCCCCAATTGCAAGGTTGGACTAAAGGTAGAACCCCATATGTCATGCAACTCCAACAATGCTTTGACAGCTGGGACTCTACCAATTTCCCATGCTTGCAGGGTTGTATTTAGCACTGAGCCATGTTAGTATGTTTGAATGTAAGCATGTGTTTGTATGGAGTATGTTTGTGTGAATGTGTTTGTATGTGGTACTGGAGTTTGAATGCAAGTGTGCATTTATGTGTAGTGTTTGTTTTTGAATGTAGGAGTGTGCTTGTATGTAGTGTTGACGTTTCAATGCAGGAGTGTGTTTTATTTGTAGTGTTGAAGTTTGAATGGAGGGGTGTATTTGTATTTAAAGTTGCGGCTCAGATGCACAGGTACACACTCTGACGCACAAGCAGATACACAGATACATACACTGACTACATACAGATAAACAGGCACATACACTGACAGACACACTGACACAGGTACATATATTGACACACACACAGACACATACACTGGTAGACGTACTGACAGACATACTGACACAGGCACATATACAGACATACTGACACACAGACACATATACCGACATACTGACACACACACACAGACACATACACTGATCAACATACTGACACACATACACTGACAGAAATACTGACACCCACACACTGACAGATATACTGACACCCACATACACTGAGAAATACTGACACACACACACAGGCACATACACTGACACACACAGACTGATATACTGACACACACACACACAGACATACTGGCACACAGACAGATATACTGACACATGCATACACATGCACTAACAGACATACTGACGCACTGACAGACATACTGACACACACAGATATACACACACATATATACTGACACACAGACAGACAGACATACTGACACACACACACAGACATGCTGACACACACACAGACATGCTGACACACACACACATACACTAACACACACACTAACACACACACACTAACACACATACACTAACACACATACACTAACACACACATACACTAACATACATACACAAACACACACAAACACACACACTAACACACATAAACACACACATACATACACTAACACACACACTAACACACAAACACACACACTAACACACATACAGTAACACACACAAACACACACATACATACACTAACACACAAACACTAACACACACATACACACACACACAAACAAACACACACATACACACACACACACACAAACACACTAACATACACATACACACAAACACACATTTTTTTTAAAAAATGTAATCCCCCCAGCCTCCTTACCTTTTGGAGTGCTGGGGGGATTCCCTAGGGTCCAATGGTGCTGCTGGGCTCCTGGGCGGGTGGCCGGTCGGGCAGGAAGGCGGGCGCGCGAGGGAGCACTCACTGCTTCCTCTTCAGCTCCCTCGCACGCCGCATAGGGATGCCAGAGCCGGAAGATGACGTCATCTTCCGGCTCCGGCATCAGTGCGGTGCGCGAGGGAGCTGAAGAGGAAGCAGTGAGTGCACCCTCGCGCGCCCGCCTTCCTGCCCGACCGGCCACCCGCCCGCCGGGGTCAGCGGGGCCCACGGGGCAGGTGCCTCGGGCCCCCCAAGAGAAACTGGGCCTGGGGCAGCTGCCCCGTTTGCCCCGCGTTAAAGACGGCCCTGGCGGTCACCAAGGTAGTATACCACATCAGGCTTCCTAGCAGAGATGTCTCCTGCCACCCCAGTCCCATCTCCCCGTTAATCCCACATTCCCTTTCCCTTTAAAAAATAATATTGTGGGGGTGGCCTGCACGCTGAAGCGGATGGTCGCACGGCACTAGTGCTCCGCTCCTAGATTAGCCCACGAAGCGACTAAACCCAGCATACCGCGAAACGAAACCCGGCATCACTCGCCCCACAAGCATGTCGCAGCAGAAGGGTAAGAAAATCCCTGACAGGGCTGAAAAATCGGGCTTCTTCGCGGCGAGACCCGCGCCTTCCAGAGCCCAGGGCCAGCATGAGGCAGACCAAGATGGCGGCGGAGACGATACCCTCCCCCTCCATAACTCACCAGACCCTGGGAATCTCCCCGTGACACAGGAGTTCCTGAGAGCATGCCTGGACGAAATGTCCGACAAATTGCTCAACAAAATCCAAGCATCGGTCACTGCAATGGGCAAGGACATCCAGGAGCTGGGCGAAAGAACGGCCCACGTGGAAAACCGCATGGGCGAATTTGAAGAGGCCCATAACGACCTGACAGACCACGTTAAAGCCCTGGAACAGAAACTCACCTCAGCCCAGCTCAAACTCTCAGATCTGGAGGACAGGTCACGGAGACAGAACCTGAGAATCCGGGGCATACCGGAATCGATAACGCAAGCTGAAATACCTGAATTCCTGACAGGTTTTTTCAAGTGTCTCATACCAGAAATACCGACTGAGATGATCCTGCTGGACCGGGCCCACCGGGTAGCCAAACCGAAGTTTCTACCAGCCGAGGCGGCGAGAGATACGCTGACCCATCTCCATTATTATCACGTCAAAGAGGCCATACTCAAAGCTGCCAGGAACCGCACAAACCTTCCAGCTAAATATGGCCATCTACAAATATATGCTGACCTATCGGCAGCCACTCTACAACGCCGAAGGGAGTTCAAGGAGACTACGGAAACGCTGCGGGACAACAAGATTCCATACAGATGGGGTCACCCGGTGCGCCTGATTATCCAGCGCAATGGCACCTTTACACACGTAACAACGCCGGAGGAAGGCCTGAGGGCCCTGAAACAATGGGACCTACCAGTTCGCAAACAACACGGACGCACAACTTCACCACAGCGATTGAGACAGGACTGGAAGAAGGCGAAAAAGTAACCCGAACTCCATCAGCCCATATCCAGCTTTAAAGAGTACAGATACAGGACTGAATGGCGATGCCACCTGATTGAGGAATTCCCTAACTGGTATTTTCACCCCACACCCTATGACACCTCTAGCTTAAAACTTACTCATAGTTATGACTAATAAAAAAAAAAAAAAAATTAATAAATAAATAAATAAATAAATAATACCTACATATAGTTAACCTCAGATATACACAGCAGTTGGGTAACTGCTCCCATGATCTCTTCAATGCCAGCGGCCTTTTTTTTAATAAAAAAAAAAAAAAAAAAGTGCTGCCACGGGGGTCACCCATCCCCTCAACTCACCCAAGGGAAGATGGGGGACGTATAGACCAATTGGCCTCTCATATGAGAGTAGCCCGGACAGAGACCTGTGGAACTAAGTTAAGGAAAAAAAAAGAAAAAAAAAAAAAAAACAATGTTTTTGTTTATGTTTTTGAAATAACTATATCTTCACGTGGTATGCAGAACTATTGAGATAAGCGCTAGGGCTAATCGCACAAGATATTTGTTAATGTTTTTGTTGTTGCCTACCTCCATGGTACCCAACCTGGGTACTCAGCCCACCTTGGGCCCTGCGGTCCTTACCGCACTGTTTTCTATTTTTCTATTTTCCTGTATTAACCTCTTATCCTCCCTCCCCTACCCAGACCACACTAGACAATCCAAGGATATGTACCTGCATAACCGTACCGTTCCAGTACAGACACAGAGAGCCAGGAGAACAACGCGACCCGTCACGGATGTGCCTCACGCGGATCCGCCAGAGCAGCCACTCAGCAACACAGCAAGTATATACTTCACGGCACCACTGCCTATACACATCACACTAGACTCAAGTACCAAGACATACAAGGGCACTCGGGGAAAACACAAATCTAACGATGACAACGTTACAGATAGCACCCCTCACAGACCCTCCCTTTATGAAGATATATAGTCACAACGTAAGGGGGCTAAATTCCCCTGTCAAACGCCACCTATTACTTCACGATCTCCAAAAATCCCAACCAGACATAGTATGTCTCCAGGAGACACATCTCGCCAAACCATATCTCCTTAAACCCCTCGCATACCCATACCAACAACACGCTACAGCAAAATCCAAAACGAAAGGGGTCTCTGTGCTAATCAGCAACCGAGTAGCATTCACCGAACACGACTTAGTCATAGACGAGGAAGGTCGATACATCATACTGGTATGCACAATCAATGACATTACCTACACCATAGCAAACGTGTACGCACCCAACTCAGAACAACGCAACTTCCTACATAAAACACTAGCCAAAATAACACCGAGTCAGAGGGGAATGCTAATAATCTGTGGAGACTTTAACCACATTCTAGACCCTGGGTTAGACTTGTCCAAAGGTCCTAATACGAAAGGGAACAACCCAGCCAGGAGACAATGCACCACATACCAGAGACTACTAGACGAACATAATCTCTACGACACGTGGAGAGTCCTCCACCCAGAGGAGAGAGACTTCACGTTTTTCTCCTCGGTCCACAACTCTTACACGCGAATTGACAGGTTCCTCACGGAAGGAAAACATCTAACACAGGTACTCAAATGCACAATAGAGACTATTACGTGGTCAGACCATGCACCTATTACTATGGAACTAAAAGACAAATTTGAGGGCCACAACAGAAGACCCTGGCGGCTGAACGAAACACTCCTACACGATAAAACTTTCGCAGACCACGTAGAAAACACACTTAAACACTACTTTAAAGAAAACACCGCACCAGAGATCTCAGCGGAGATCACCTGGCTAGCCCACAAACCCGTAATACGTGGGGAACTGATCAAAAGAGCACATTTCCTCAAACGGACGTCCCACGCACAAAAGGTCACATGGTACAAACAACTACACGACCTCAACAAACTAAACCAAACGAGCCCATCGCCAGAGTTAAAAAGCCAAATCTCAGATACACAAGACAAAATACAGGAGTTCGCAATCACGAGAATGGGCTACTCACTACGGAAATTGAAAGCCACTCACTACTGCCAGGGCAATAGAGCGGGCAAAATACTAGCCCAAAAACTCAGAGACAGACAGGCAACATCTAAAATAGCACACATACAGGACTCACAAGGAAACAAGTTGGTTGCCCCGAAAGACATCTGCGACGAATTTGCCACGTATTACGAAACCCTATACAACCTAAAGAAAGACCCACTGACGCCCCTAAAACCCCCCACACAGATGGACATTTACCTACAAGATGCCCACTTGCCAACCCTCTCACAACAGCACAAAGAAGCTCTCTCAGCCCCTATCACCCAACAAGAAGTAAGGAACACAATAAAAAATCTCCCAACGGGTAAAGCGCCAGGCCCTGACGGGTTTGCGAACACATACTATCACAAATACACGGACGTCCTGGCCCCTGCACTGACCACTTTATTTAACAGCGCCATAGACAACCACTCACTACCATCAGAACTGTTACGAGCGCATATCACCACCCTCCCCAAACCAGGGAAATCCCCGACCTCATGCCCAAATTTCCGACCGATATCCCTACTCAATACAGACGCCAAAATCTTCGCAAAATTACAAGCCAATAGACTAAAATCTATCCTACCGGACCTCATACATGACGACCAAGTAGGTTTTGTGAAGGGTAGACAGGGCTCAGATAATACACGCAAAGTTCTAAACTTAATGCATAGCGCCAGAAAACTGGGAAGGGGTGGCCTATTCGTCTCCCTAGACGCGGAGAAGGCCTTCGACAGACTCAACTGGACCTTCTTAAACAGGGTACTCCACAGATTCGGCTTCCCCCCAAAGTTCGTGGCAGCGGTAGACGCACTATACAACGACCCGTCGGCACAAGTTATGTGTGCAGGATTCCCGTCACGGACCATAAAAATCTCTAATGGCTCCAGACAGGGATGCCCCCTCTCCCCCATGCTTTATGTACTGGCTTTGGAGCCACTGGCATCCAAAATCAGGTCAGACCCGAACATCCATGGCATCCCTCTAGGAGATAAAGAATTCAAACTAAATATATTTGCAGATGACATCCTCCTCACCCTAACCCAGCCATTCATATCCATGCCCAACTTAATGCGAAAAATAGAACTTTTTGGCCACCACTCCCACTATAAATTGAATGTCTCCAAAACACAGGCGTTAACGATAGGAGTGACTAAAGAGGCGAGAAACAGACTGAAGGAGGCGTTCCCCTTAGACTGGAGGTCGGACTATTTAACATATCTAGGACTCAAACTCACGAAAAAACCCACAGATCTCTTTCACGCAAACTACATTAAACTCTTAACAGACATCGACAACACCCTCAAATCATGGGAGGGGAAGTTCCTCTCATGGCTAGGGCGCATAGCAGCATTCAAAATGTCACTGCTCCCAAAACTACTATACCTCTTTCGAACACTACAAATACCCCTACCAAACACCTACCTCAAGTCAATCACCACATTATTCCTGAAATTTACGTGGCACCACAAAAAGAGCCGGGTAGCCGCCAGGGTCCTGCAGAGGAGGATCACAGACGGCGGCCTAGGCATCCCCAACCTATACCATTACTACAAGGCAGCGATTCTAAGCACTATGTTAGCCGCACATGACCCCCATTACACACCCCAGTGGGCAGGAATAGAAGCCTTTTGGCTTAACGCAGACCACATACGTCATACTTTCTGGACTGATAACGCTCGGAGACCAAGACCGTTCCAAGGCCTCCCCACTACTCGGTTGCTGATAGACACATGGGACGGGGTAAGGAACACTTTAGTTACCCATCCAAAGATACCATTAGCGACCCCAATGCAATCCATCAGCCTGATGATCCCTACCTTTAACTACAAGACATGGATAGAGAAAGGCGTCACCCATGTACTACAATTGTACGATGGGGAGCACCTCAAATCCTTCCCTAGCTTACAGGAACAATTTGACCTACCCGCGAAACTCCTATTCTCCTACCTGCAAATCAAGTCCCTACTAAAACATAACCCTCCCAGAACCCCTGAGAAGGTACCGCAAGAACTAATATCTAAGTTCGAAAACATGTGCCTTTCTAACAAACCCAACGCCAAGTCCCTATCCTCATGCTACCACTTAATCTTACACAACCAACCACCGATCCAGGACAACTTCCGAAAGGCATGGCACACAGACCTAGGCATAGAGCTAAGCCCAGAACAATGGAAAAAAGCTTACTCAGCACACAAAGGCCTGACATCATGCGCACAACACCTAGAAATACAACGGAAACTATTATACCGTTGGTACCTAGTGCCAGAAAAAATACACAAAATATGGCCAGCCTCTACAAACATATGCTGGCGCTGTGAGAAAGAAGTGGGCACGATGTTCCACGTTTGGTGGACATGCCCCGCACTCGCACCGCTCTGGACACAAGCCATACTTATCGTATCAGATATACTAGGCTACCAAGTGGACAAAAACCCTGCGCAATGCATGCTGTACGTATTCCCCGACAGAATGCCCAAAGCTCACCAAGCAATACTGTACCACACGCTAGCATCAGTACATATACTCATAGCGAGACACTGGAAATCCAAAGACATACCGTCACGTACACATTTAAAAAACCAAATCGCACTCTTCTGGTCTTATGAGGCCATGTATCAACTCCAATTTGGCCCGAGGCCTGCATTAGTTAAAGCGCAACTACTGTGGGATAGATACATAAACCAAGCTGACAATACCGCAACACATTGATTACTAGCGGACAAAGGCAAAATCCGTGGCGGGGGACTGGGGAGCCCTGGTCTGGAACCACGAAAGATCAGACTCCGAGAAGCAGAAGAAACTTGCCGCCCACCAGCTCTTCACCATACAAGAACCCCTACCAAATCACCTGCGAACCCTTGGGTTATACCTCCACGAAACACCCATTGATGCACCTCCCTACCACCCCTCCCTCTCTCTGTCTCCCCCCTTTCTATACCCCCCTATAACTATACTTTCTCTCCAAAAAAGTTTGAGACATGCAGCTGCAAGATTCATATACCTAAAGTTGTTAAGTAGTATTGGAAGGTTTACCATGATGTTACCAAATTACCACACCATGTATGTAAGCATGATCAGAATATCCAAACTTCCAGCACAAGTGTAACACAGCTGCATGGCTAAATAAAAATGGTCAAATTCAAAAAAAAAAAAAAATAATATTGTAAATCAATGAGTACATTCCAATATTTTCTGGATTCAAGCAAGCATAGTTAGTAATGGCATTAAGCTGAAATATAAGTACAGTATATACTCGAGTATAAGTCTAGTTTTTCAGCACATTTTTTGTGCTTAAAAACCCCCACTCGACTTATACTCGAGTCACTGTCTGTATTATGGCAACTTAGAGAGCCGCGGCCGTCAGAGCCATGGCAACGATCCGCGCGGCAACCAGACCGCGAGACTTACAGTGGAGCTGACCGTAACGGAGGAGAAGGGAGCTGCAGGAAGGTAAGTAAATGCTTCCTGCCGGCCCCCCCACTTCACAGCCCATGCCACTGGACCACCAGGGATTAAGATAGCCCTCCTCCCTGACCAGTTAACAAGCAGGGAGGGGGGACAAAATAAAATTAAAATAAAAAAAAAATATTAAAATAAAAAAAATTAAAATAATAAAAATGCCCTCCCCCACCCAGTTCACACACACTACACAAACACACACTCTGCATTATATACACAGTGTGTGTATATAATGCAGAGTGTGTGTTTGTATGAGTGTGTGTTTGTATGAGTGTGTGTATATAATTATAAAAATCACAGAATTTCATAGCCCCAAGTTTTACCCTTGACTTATCCACGAGGCATAGCATATTTCACAATTGTTGGTCACAAAACTGCACTCGACTTATACTTGAGATCGACTTATACACGAGTATATACGGTATATATAAGTAGAAATATGGACACTAGGTGAGTCATCTCAGGGCTGCACATAAGCAGCTAGTTTGTTAGGGTACACTTCTAGTACTATAGAAATATATATATATATATATATATATATATATATGCATGTATATTAATGAATGTATTAATAATATTAAATTAATTATGCCTATAATATTTACACATATATTAATATACATGTGAATATGCATAATACACACAGAAATGTCATTAATATATAACATATATGTAATGAGCACGTATTGGCCCAGACTTGTTGCTAGATACAGACTCCAGCAAAATAACATATTCAAAGTGAAGAGCACACTCAGGGCTTCAAAATCAACAAGATAAATTCATTTTTTTTACAGCTGTGCAACAGCATACATTGTCCATTTCATTCCCACTACCAAACTTTCCTTAATAAGTCAAGGTAGCTGCACTGAAACATTGGATTATGGGCAAATGCATGTCTGCTTAAAATAAAGCTGCACTTTTGTTAATTTTGAAATCCTATGAGTGCTTTCTTTCACATTGCAGTTATAGTTTTCAATTTTAGGTTATCTTTTCCACCTCTACATCTGCATGTTTGCTGCCGCAACGCATTATATGGCTGGAATAGAATATATTTCCAGGGCAGATTTTAGTTTCAGTAGTAGTAAAGCACTTTCAGAGGGCAAATAACTTCTTTTTTTTTTTTTTTTTTAATGAAGGCCCAGATTTTAAGTATCTGTGCCTGGATTTTAACAGTCTTGTTCTGGATTTCAGCCATCATGGAGCGTTCGGTCTAGCTGAAATCCAGATCACATTCAGGCTCATTTGGAGCTTTCTCTCCAAATTCCAGATATTGTTAAAAGGACACTATAGTCAACAGAACAACTACATTGTTATTGTATTTGTTCTGGTGAGTATAATCATTCCCTGCAGGCTTTTTTGCAGTAAACACTGTCTTTTCAGAGAAAATGCAGTGTTTACATTACAGCCTAAGGGTAACTCCATTGGCCACTACTCAGATGGCTAACAGAGGGGCTTCCTGACGTTCAGTGTCTCCACCCTCTGCATGGAGGCACTGAACTTTCCTCATATAGATGCATTGATTCAATGTATCTCTATGAGGAGATGCTTATTGGCCAGGGCTGTTTTTGACTTGTGCTGGCTCTGCCCCTGATCTGCCTCCTTGACAGCCTCAGTCATTCCTATTGGAAAGCATTGTAATTGGCTCAGAACAACACTTCTGATGATGTCAGCTGAGCGGAAAGATCAGGGGCAGAGTCAGCAGCTGCAGACTTGAACAAAGGTAATATTTTACTCTATTTACGGGAGCAAGGGAGAGCCAAGGGGGCTAGATGGTGGTTTTAACACTATAGAGTTAGGAATACATGTTTGTGTTCCTGACCCTACAGTGTTCCTTTAATTACCATGTACGATAGTCCACATGGCTCTGTACATCATCAAATGGTTTTGGTCCGTTCAGTATCCGGACTTTAGTGAATAACCCTAAATGCCTTGAGAGTTATTAATGTGGAAAGTGCGTCTGTTTGTGTGTTATTAGTTTAGTCAGATTGTTTTTGTCTGTAATTGTGATTAAATGTTGCAATAAATTCAGCTTTACCCAAACATGTGCTACCCTTCAGGCCCAGTTTAGGGAGAAGAGGAAACATCTGAGCAGTTTTGCCCATTTCCTGGATGCAGCAAGGTTTCAGACAAATATATAATATGTTTACTATCCAATTGTACATCACTATATTTGGAGGTGACAGTCTTAAAACTGTCAGTGTAAGTCAACCACAATTTGCACTGGATCTCAGTCCTAGAATCTAACCCCGCACAGCTGTCCTAACAAGCAACACATGTGCTGGCTGCATTTATCTAAAAATTCACAGTCACATTCTCATTCTCAAAGCTCATGGTCTTATGGTGAAACCAGATCAATTCCTCACCCCATCCTCTCCTTTCATTACACATCACAGTCACGTCTCACAGCCTCTGTAGCAGCAATACATTGCAGTAGATAGATAGGTCAGGCATGGCTGTACTGTCATTGCTGGTGTGCTGGAGATCATTTGCTTGGGTTGAGTGTTTAAAAACAAAACCTGCCTTTAAAGTTATAAAATAGAAATATCAAAAAGCTAATCTTTAGGTAAAAACATACCCCCTAGTTAAATAAACAGTAGGCCCTCTGCTTGCACACAAATTACTATGAGTGAAGTAATAATACATGTCACAAGGCACATTCTACTTGCCAGAGACCAACACAAGCCCCGCTCTCTCTTTCTGCCTCCCTCTCTGGCTTTCTCGCTATCTCTGCATCTTTCTCTGCCTCCCTTTCAATCTCCTCTCTTTCTCTTTCTACCTGTCTAGCTAACCCCTCTGACTTTACCTCTAGCCTCTCTCTCTCTCTCCTCCCATGTCTCGCTTTCATTCACTAAAACCACATCAGTTTTAATAGCGTTAGTGAATAGAGTATCTGTGTTGCCAAATCACATTGTTTAGAGAAGTGGTTATCAGGGCCGGATTAACATAGGGTCTGATGGAGCTGCAGCTCCAGGCCCATGCCTATAGAATAGGCCCATTGCTAAAATAAAAAAAAATATATATATATATTTTTTACTACTCTTCACATGTGGATGTAGAGAAACACAACTTGTGTGGACTGGCTGACAATTAAATTAGTTAAGGTAAAGCTGACTTTGAGCACTATGCAAATGCTCTTGCTACTTCAGTCTCTCTAACTCTGTGGCATGTACCCTTTCTTCTACACTCACTACATCCACCTTTTGTCTGTCCCAGACTGTGTAACAGGATATTCTGCCTATTAGTAAGAAGGTAAGGAAAGGAGTGGACAATTGAGTGCGAGCGCACCATTAGACGCATTTATGCCACGCTCAGATTGCTGTCTGGACAGTATACCCTTAGGTGGCCAGCCTTCATGATTGACAGGCAGCCTGAGATGCATTTACACTAGGCTGACCTCCTAAATCCTCAGACAGATTTTTTTGGGCATGTTTGCCTATTTGGGCGGTTCTGGTTTTGTGATTCGCACCAGTGTCCCAACCTTTTACCCTGCCCACTGAAATCCTGCTTCACTGTACACTGCTGTTAGAAGTTATGGATTTACTTGAAAGATGAAAGTGACACATTAGCATAGGATATGTGTTTTCTTAATGCTATATCCTGTGAGTTTCCCTCCAGCACCATCTCCTCTAGATACATGACGATTAGGAGGTATGACTGTTTTAGTATTTTCTGTCGATACAATTCTATAATATGATTGTCGTGATTGTACACCCTGTTCCAAATTATTATGCAAATGATATTTTTCTCATTTACCTAAATAATTGATGTAAATAACAGTCAGCATAATTCTCATGTTATCAACTATTAACAATTCAAATTTTATTGAACAAACCTCCTAATGATAACAGTATTTTTTTAAACATAAAAAACCTACAATGCACTGTTCCAAATGATTACGCACAGTAAGTTTCAAAACACTTTATAGGTTGTAAAGAACTGAAAATTGTCATTTGTTGTGTTTGCAGCATATTTACTGAAATCAAAAGCTATTTCAATCAAACTTATGACAACATTTTAACTTTTTAACAGGTCACGTTACATTTTAACATAGGACCCCTTATTTAATAGCAGCTTCACAAGTCTTGCATCCATTGAACGTGTGAGTTTTTGGACGGTTTCTGCTTGAATTTATTTGCAAGATGTCAGAATAGCCTCCCAGAGCTGCTGTTTGGATGTAAACTGCCTCCCACCCTCATAGATCTTTTGCTTAAGGATGCTCCAAAAGGTTCTCAATAGGATTGAGGTCAGGGGAGGAAATCTTCCTCAATGTGCCTTTATCTACTTGAACCCGTCTGTGGCTGTGCTCTGAATCAGCCACAAATCTCTAAATAGGGCGATGATCACGCTTAAGTTTTCGTGAAATATCTAATGTTTTATTTTTTTTAAATTCTTTATTTTTGTTGTGCAAGAATTTACAACAGTGTCTGTGTAGCCACAACAGCCGTAAAAGACGCAGTCAAATATAATATAGTAAAACATTTTCGTGGCATAAGTTAACTCAGCACGTTTTTGTAATTTAGTGAACAGGAAAGACAACCTTAAGTAATGTACGGTTCAATACATGTGTGGGCAAAAGCGTTTAAGTAGATGGGTCACATGTTGGTTTACGCCTTTATGTGAGGTATACAGTATTGTATTCCAGCGGTGTTTGTGGGTGTCGTGGTATATGTATCGCTTGGTGCCTATCTGCTAAGCAGCAGCTTAATAACGTTTCGCAGTACCAAACCAGCTAAAGTATAGTATTGGCATAAGTCAGGGCTGATCTTGTGTGAGTAATTACATATTAATCAGGAGCAATCGTTAGCTGAGGTATAGTGTAGGACAGAAACATAGCTGATCTTATGGTGCTCCAGCAATATTTGTGGGTCCAGTAGCATATATTTCGCTTGGGGCCTACCATTCAAACAGCAGTTTACAGGCATGGCGCAAAGCCAAACATACCAAAAGTACATTAGCTGCTGCGCGTGCGACATAGTGGGTGTGGTCTACGTCTCTCCTTACTGTAAGCGTGTTGGTGAAACCCACATGGTCCCAAGGGTCTCTACTTGCCTGTGACACTCAGTCATGGTGGGGGTCTGAGTAGTAAAACCAGTCTGAGTAAAAGCATACATTAGCGTTAGTCATGGAATTACAAGTGAATAAACCGAAGGAGGAGGGAAATATCTAATGTTTTCATACCTCGTCCAAGGCATTGAACTATTTCACTCTTTTCGGCAGCAGAGAGATCCTTTTTCATCCCCATATTGCATGAAAATGGTGCTCTGCTTAATAATGTGGAACACCCTCCTTTAGTAGTTTTTCCTTAAATTGGGCTCACCTGGCAATCTAATTATCACAGGTGTCCGAGATTGTTTTCAGTGATCAAAAGAGCCCTAAGACACAATGCCATCCATGACTTAAACTTAACCCCTTAAGACCGGAGGGCGTACTATTACGCCCTATTATAGGCAGCTCTAAATGCCGCCGGGCGTAATAGTACGCCCTCCGGTCTTTCTGTACTTACCCGGTCGCCGGCGATCCCACGCCGGTCGATCGCGGTTGGGGGGACTCCCAGGGAGCCCCCCCGCAGCAGATCTTCCTCCTGCAGCCCCCCCCGGCCATGTGAGAGTGAGGCAGGGGGGCTGCCTGTAATGACAGGTGGTCCCCCTGCTGGCTAGAAATAAAATTAAAATAAATTAAATAGAGTAAAAAAAATAATAATATATACTTAGATCATATATATATAAATATATATATGATCTAAGTATATATACACACATATACATACACACACGTACACTGTCTAGATGTATTTTACTATTAATATATATATATTAATATCAAATTACACGTAGACTGATACTGATTAAATATATATATATATAATTATTGTTATATATATATATTTATATATAATATAAAAAAATTTAAAATGTAAATACGTTAAAAAATAAAATAAAAAAAATAATTAAAAAAATAATTAAAAATTATATTGATGTGTGTTATTTCGTTCTAACTGTATTGTGATATTAATATATATATATTTATATCAAAATACACGTAGAACTAAATAATATATATATCTATATACATAAATATATACGTATATATCACTATATATACCTATATATAAATAAAAATATTTTTAAAAATTATATATATATACATATATATTCACATACGTATATATATATATACATATATTAAATCTACATATATATTTATGTAATATTTTTACATAATTGGGTATCTTAATTAATTACAATTAGCGGGACCTGCCTGACAACCCATGCCGAAAGTAAAGGGAATTTAATTTGCTAGCACTATATTTAACCCTATAACTTTCCAAGACACCATAAAACCTGTACATTGGGGTACTGTTCTACTCGGGGGACTTCGCTGAACACAAATATTAGTGTTTCAAAACAGTAAAATGTATTACAACGATGATATCGCCAGTAAAAGTGATGTTTTTTGCATTTTTCACGCACAAACAGCATTACACAGACAATATTATTGCTGTGATACTTTTTACTGTTTTGAAACACAAATATTTGTGTTCAGCGAAGTCTCCCGAGTACAACAGTACCCCTCATGTACAGGTTTTATGGTGTTTTCAAAATTTACAGCGTCAAATATAAGGCTTGCGTTTCATTTTTTTCACATTAAAATTCGCCAGATTGGTTACGTTGCCTTTGAGACCCTATGGTAGCCCAAAAATGAAAATTACCCCTATGATGGCATACCATTTGCAATAGTAGACAACCCAAGGTATTGCAAACAGGGTATGTCCAGTCTTTTTTAGTAGCCACTTAGTCACAAACACTGGCCAAAATTGGCGTTTTTGCATTTTTCACACACAAACAAATACTAACGCTAACTTTGGCCAGTGTTTGTGACCAAATGCTACTAAAAAAGACTGGACATACCCCATTTGCAATACCTTGGGTTGTCTACTATTGCAAATGGTATGCCATTATGGGTGTAAATTTCATTCCCGGGCTACTATACAGTCTCAAAGGCAACATAACCAATCTGGCGAATTTCAATTTCAAATGTAGCGTGCTATATTTGACCCTGTAACTTCCCAAAACGCCATAAAACCTGTACATAGGGGGTACTGTCTTACACGTGAGACTTTACTGAATATAAATATGTGTATTTTATTGCAGTAAAAGCAAACAGTATTATGACACTGACCGTTAAAATGTCATGTAGAACTAAAAAAATCAAAAAAAATCTTATTTTCTCCCATTTTTTCATATTAAATTATGTTTCATAGCTAAATATTTGATATTAAATGAAAGCCCTGTTTCCCCTGAATAAAATCATATATAATAAGGGTGGGTGCATTTAATATGAAAGAGGTGAATTACGGTTGGACAGACATGTAGCGCAAATGCCAGGTTTTGTTTACATTTTGTTTCGTTCACAACGTGTACATTTGGCTCCATCCTTAAGGGGTTAAAAAATTTAATATTTAATCTTTGTGACACTTAAATAGAATTTGCATAATAATTTGGAACAGGGTGTATTCTGGACCTGGTGGCTATGTGATGTTTTCTTCTCTGGTTATCTCTCACTCTCTCCACTAGAAATCACAGGGAGTTGAGTACTGTTTTTATTCTAGTTTGATACTTTTGAAGAAATGTAAATTGAAGGTTATTTACCAAAAAAAAAAAAAAAACACTATTCTAAGACATTAAAGTTTAAAAAAAAAATGTTTTATAGTGAATATAATTTTTTTGTCAGTAAAAAGTATAGTCAAAGTACGACATCACTGATCACAGTTCCATGTCCTTTTCTGTGTGTTTCGCAGGACCTTCAGGACTCACAAACAGGTAATACAGAGCTATACATTCCCATGCCAACAACTGTACAGCTAAACAACATTTACAGACTCATTGCCAAAAATCGTCAAAGAAAAGGATTTCTACTATGTATAACCAATGTTAGAATTAACTAAGTAACTAGAAAAGAGAGTGTTAGGGAAATCGTCCAGATCACTCTGTATCACCTCACCTGTGTGAGACTGGAGAGGATCTTGCCCAATACCCTCCTGCCCAAATACTCTTTAGAGGTAGTAAGTACCAAATTAATAGGTATAAACTGATTTTATCTACAGTCCCGAAGTGTAATTATTCTAGAGTGAGTAACTTCCCCACTCGATCAAATCAGGTTTGAAGTCGGGGACTGACTGGTCATTACCAAAACTGGGGGACCACCTGTTTCACTACATTTAAAAGTTGGATTGTCATGGACTTCCTATGTTTTGCCCTGGGGGATTTAGTGTGATGCAGTAACATAGGGGCCGGTGTAAAGGGAGGTGATAAGTCATAAAATATTTCCAACATGGAGTGTATTCCCTTCCAAGGGCTGCATTTATCACAGTCCCACAATAAGTGTTTCAGTGTTCCGGGTGCCTGCATGCAATGCCAGTATAACCTTGTATGTGCGGGGTTTATTTTCTGAAGGAACAAAGGGATGCGTTACCAGCAAGACATAAATTGGATGATGCCTTTTGGGACTAGAAAGTGAGCAATGGTGTGTTAGGTCGCAAATGTTATGCCATTGGGTTTCAGAGTAGGTTTCCCTGCATATGTTTCCTATTGTCCCATAAATGGTGGGAAGACTGTCGGAAGCTTAGACTGGAGTAGGGAGTACAGGTAAGACACTCCATGCACCAATCCGTTTGGTGCCTTGCAGGTACCTTCAAAGAAATTTTGGTCTCTAAATATGGAGGGTTTATGTGGATGCTGTTCACGTAACCCTGGATTTTCTTTTATCAGAAGGTTTGCATAATGAATATATGTTTTCCTCCGTAACTAAGGAGTTAAGTGGTCTCAGGCCTGAAGGTGTATTCTAGGTGCTAATCCCAGTCGAAATTCTGGGTTGTGCACCTAGAGGAGCAGCAGGGCCTGGAAGGAAGAAATCCCATTTTCCAAACTGATGTATTTCATGTATGTAGAGAAGCTTTTACAAAAGCTATAGCAGCCGAGGGAGGACTCATTTTTATAACCTGTACTCATCTAAACCATGAAAAATGTGGGGTAGAATCTTTCCTTGAGTTATTTTTGAAAAGTAGTCAACATTGGGGCGATATTATTTGAGTATAGTTCTGGCAATTTGTCTGTAAGCCTTATATACAGGTATCTTATTTTTAAATCTGACCACTGAAAGGAAAAGATCTGGGATGGCATGTCTACTTGTCACGTTGATGTTTATATCATGATTTATTGTAATTCATTTTAATTTTGAAAGTCTACCAAATTCTGTGAAATGCTGCCATAATGAGGGAAATTTCGGGATTAGCCAAAAAAATAAAAAGTCATTTGCGTAGAGTCCTGTTTTATGATTTATGTCTTCCTCTTTAACTCTAGTTATTTCACAGTTTTGTCTAATGGAAACTAGGAATTATTTGAGCGCAAGTATGAAGAGCAGTGGCAATAGAGAGCAGCCTTGGTGAGTGCCGTTCTGTATCTTGAAGAGCTTTTTGAGGGCCCGATTCACCAGGACCCTAGCTGACAGGTTCTGATATATGACCTTAATTCAGCCCATTAGAAAGGATCTTAGACCCACGTGCTCCAATGTATGGAACAGGATGTTGCATTGTATCCTGTCCAATGCCTTCTTGGGTCAGTAGACAGCAGGACAAGGCCATCCACTCTGCCAAAGACCTACGTATATCCTCTGTCCGTACGCCCACCTCCAATTCTCGCCTCCAAGATTTCTTCAGGGCTGCACCTCTTCTGTGGAACTCCCACACCCAGTCCCCACTCATTCAAAAAATCATTGAAAACTCACTTCTTCAAGAAAGCATATCAATTAAACTATTAGCAGGTTTGTATCCAACATGACTCCTCATCTTCAACTTTCAAAAATTACCTACTAAGCCCTATAAGAAAACTTTTCTAACAACCTACTTCATACCCCTACTTTAACCCTCTGTGTCACTATACCCCACTCTCTCTAGAATGTAAGCTGATTGAGCAGGGCCATCCACGTTCTTGTACGTCCAGTTGTATGGTTACAATTACATGTCTGTTAGTCCACCCATTGTACAGCGCTACGGAATGTGATGGTGCTATATAAATAATATACAGGGCCGGCGCTACCTGTCAGCGCTCCCTCCTGTCACTCCCTCTCTGTAGCGTGGCCGAGCCCTCTATGGTATGGTCCGCGGGTACAGGGAGCTTTTGTCTCCTGTACCCGGCCGGACTAACAGGAAGTGCACACTGAGTGTGTACTTCCTGTTAGTCAGGCCGGGTACAGGAAACAAAAGCTCCCTGTACCCGCGGACCATACCATAGAGGGCTCGGCCACGCTACAGGGAGGTAGGGGGAGAAATTGACATGGGGGGGAATGGACAGGTGGGGGGAAATGGGGAAATGGACAGGGGTGGGGGGGGAAATGGACAGGGGGTAAATTGACAGGGGAGGGGGAATTGACAGGGGGAAATTGACAGGGAGGGGTGAATTGACAGAGAGGGGGGTGAATTGACAGGAGGGGGTGAATTGACAGGAGGGGAATTGACAGGGAGGGGTGAATTGACAGGAGGGGGGGGGGAATTGACAGGGAGGGGGGGAAGAAATTGACAGGGGGGGGAAGAAATTGACAGGGAGGGGAATTGATGGGGGAATGAGAGTGGGGAGGGGAGAAGAGAGTGACAACGGGGAGAAGAGGACAAGGGAGGAGAAGAGAGGGACAAGCAGGGGAGAAGAGAGTGACAAGGGAGGGGGGGAGAAGAGAGGGACAAGGGAGGGAGAGGGGGGAGAAGAGATTGACATCCATCACACACACACACACACAATGCACCCCTTACACACAAAGACAATGCACCCCTTGCACACAGAAAAACACACAATGCATTACACACACAGACACACACACACAAGCAATGCAACCCTTACACACAATGCATCCCCTACACACACAGAAACACACAATGCATTCCTTACACACACTCAATGCACCCCTTACAGATGCACACACTCAATGCATCCCATACATACACAGAAACACACCTTGCAGCCCTTACACATACAAACACAGATTCACACAATGCATTCCTTACACACATATCCGGACATCCCCCTACTCCACCCCTGTGAACAAACTCATTGGTGGAACATGAAAGTGGACCCTGGGACCCAGACCTTGAGCTGTGTAAAGGGCCTTAAAAAAAATGGAGCTGCTTCCCATTCTCCCAGAACATTGATTTTTGTGACCACAGTTACAAACAGCCTCCAGGGAGCCTGTTCTACACCAGACCAGTGGAGCCAGACTGCAGCTAGAGCCCATCATCATCCTCATCTGGTTGTAAGTAGGCAATCTAGTATATTCGTGGCACTAATCTCTAGTCCCCAGAACCACTTCAGCTTAATGTAGTGGTTCTGGTGTCCATAGCCTGTCCCTGCAGGCCTTTTAATGTAAACACGGCAGCACTGCAGCACTGGTGTTAGTTAACATGGCAGATCATATGGTTGGGCATTGTGATGTCACATGGGGGGGGGGTGGCAAACTTTACTTTTGCCTAGGGCGGCAAAAATCCTTGCACCGGCCCTGATAATATAATACTAATAATCCGACATACTTATTTTCCCATGAATCAGCATCATGCCTGTAAATTATTGTTTCGAGCCTCCCTGTTTGGCACTTGGTCTAGGTTTGTCAGTGAAAAAATGCAAGTTTGAATACAAGTAGTTGTAAAGAAATCGTAGTTAAGTAGTGAGATTGGTCTATAATTCATGAACATCCTTGCCCTCTTTTGGGATAAATATGGAATGTACTGTCAGGATCTGGGCAGAGATCCTGCCTTAATAAATTGTGGGTAAAGTAGCTCTGCATTTATAGTAGTGGAGTGGCAGCCCATCCAATCCGGGGCACTTACCTGGTTTTGTGCTTTAACTGAGGGAATTATTTCCTCCTGAGCTACTAGAGCGTCGAGGATTTCTGCTGTCTCTTTGAAGAGGGTCCATAGTACATGTGTGGATAGATAGGTTTATATGTCCTGCTTCAGCTTGTGTCTTGCCTCTGCTGTTTGAGGTTTAGGAAGAAAGTAAATATATAAATAGTATTCCTTAGAGCAGAGTGTATTTCTGCTGGGAGGAGACAGACCTTATTTGATGTATCCCTTATTTTTGATATATATATATAAGGGATACATCAAATAAGGTCTGTCTCCTCCCAGCAGAAATATTGGAAGGCCATTTGGCCTGAATTTGTGGGAGGGGTTATGACCCCTATTTAAACTCCTACCCCCCTACTTACCTTTGCCGTTCAAACTGTTTGTCCCCACCCACCTGCACCCATCTATATTTACATTTCACCTTTGTGGGCCCTCTTTTTATTACAGGTCTACTCATACGTTGGTTTTGGGACACCTCAACCAACTTTGCTTCTCCTTCTACATTCCATTATGTATTAGAAATTCCAAGCACAAATATATATATATATATACACACACAAACATATACATAATTTGCCTCTTTTTGCAAAACATTTGAGCCATCAATTTACTGCTTTTATTGCCCTTTTGTATTAAGGAGCAGTGATAGTTCATGTTTATAAAGATAGGAGCCTTCTGAGCTAGAGAAACTCAGTCTGAAAGGGAAATTGAGGGGCCACTGTATTTTTTTTACTCTATATCTTGGATCTTAGTTAGTAACGATGAAATTCAGGCCTCCCTTTGCTTTTTTAATTCAGAGCTCTTCTTAAGGAAGAATCCAATGATAATGCACATGTGGGCTTGATCTAAGGCAGGATCTGACAGGGTATTGCTCTGACCATCTATATTCCCCGATATGAGGCTATCTAGGTGGTAATGCGATATGTAAAAGTAATCTAGTCTGGAATAAGAGTTGTGTGCATGTGTCACCCTTGTAATGGGGGAACATCCCATGGAGGAGTTCAGGTGAAGTACCAAGACCAAGTTAAAGTCTCCCCCCAGTACAAGCAATCTCTCAGTTAAGCTCTGTAACTGTCGTAGTGTCTTGGCCAGGAATATTCGTAGGACTTCTGTAGGAGTTGGATCTCATCTCGAGGATCTCAGTGAAAGGGAATCATTCATCTAAGCCAGGGGTTCTCAACGTTAGTCCTCAGGACCCCCTACCAGTCCAGGGTTTAGGGATTACCTGGGTGTGTCTAAGGTGTTTAGAAAAAAAAACACCTTAGAGTCTAAGGTGTTTTTTTCCCTTTTTCTAAACACCTGAGACACACCCAGGTAATCCCCAAATCCTGGACTGGTAGGGGGTCCTGAGGACTGGGTTGAGAACCCCTGATCTAAGCCATTGTGCTGCAATTTGCACTTCTATCTGTATGACATTATCCTGCTAGAGAGTGCAGTATCATTACGTTACCCCTGTCCCAGGAGTCTTAGCCCTATCTTTTATAGTAAAATTATAGCATATCGTATCTATATACAGATGTACAACCAAAAAAAAAAAAAAAAGGAAAACTTAGTGAACCAACCACTTCTTTTAGAGGATACAACATTGCAAGTTTTCCTGTTATTACTTGTTTAATTCTTCTATTTAGAGACCCTGGATTTCCTGTCTGCTTGCAAATAATGTCAGGGGATGCGTGGCGGCAAAGCAGCAGCAGAAAGTGTCCTAGGTCCCATGGAGTAGAAGGCCAAAGGATCTAGCCACTGAAGAGACACCAGTAGGAGTTAGAGTTCATGGATTACGGTATCCACATAAGGGTCATTTAGGAGTGATGACTATGAGTCCAAATAGGAACCACCACCTGCAATGCTATTTCTGGATTTGCTATATTCGGGTGAGTGGGCGTACTGCCGTTTGGTAGCCAATGTTGTTGGGGATTGAAGGGTGCAGCAGAAGTGAGGTCAGGCAGGCAATAGGTCAGGTCAGGTGGCACAGGTCCTTAAAAAGGAAACAAGCCAAAGTCTGGTAGCAGGTAATCAGTATAGGAGCAATGACTGGTCTTAGCAAGGAACACAGGATACTGTGCACATGTATCAGCAGGCTTAAATAGGAGAATATGGACCATAGGTGTCCTGTCTGCCTCCTGGGTAGGAAGGCCTTTTAGGAAGGCCTCTTTCTCCTTCAAGAATCCACTTAATTGCCATTTGGCCCCTGCTTTTTTTGGTGCAGCATGGTCCAGTGTTTGGCAGTGAGGATCGGTGGAGGTAAGTGTCGGGCCGAGCGAGCGCATGACAGAGATAGATCTGGAAACAGTTGAAGAGGACGCACCTGGTTCATAACTCATAGTATTGCATGCTTCATGCATTGTGTCCTCTTTGAGAGAGAAATCAGCTAAGCAACATATTATGCCTCTTGGTGGGCCTTCAGGTGGGCCTTTGGAGCGTAATTCCCTGTGGGCTCTAACCAATTCCATTGTATCATCTGGTGCATGGCTAAAGATTTAGTTAAAAATAGCAATAAGTGTGGTCCATAGTTGGGATTTTGTCTCCTCTGTCTCTGGTTTCCCTTATGTTATGTCGGCTGTCTCTGTTGTCAAGGTCTTCAATATTTTGGGCCATGTGCCACAGTTGTAGTGTCTGGTGGTCAAGGGTGTCAGTCTTGGTGGTCTGTGTTGCTAGCATTTGGTCACTGTCAGCCTCTAGCTATTCTGCATTAGAGTGGAGGCCTTGTATCTCTGCACCAATGTGCAGTTCTGTGGTGATTGTTTTGTGCAGTTCTTCGTTAGCTACCTTTAGGTTGGCCTTAGCTGGGAGATTATGGAGGAGGACAACCCAATCTGGAGTCCCAGTGGCGGATGTCGAGGTTAAGGGCATCGGACCGTCTCTCTCTGAGTGTGGATATGCGTGACAGGTTGGAGACCAGGTCAGCTGGTGTAACCAAATATTGCTTAAGAGGAAAGGTAAATACTCCCTTGCTGGTACTAGGAACTCTTTGGAAGCCCTAAGTGTGATGAGATTTGACCATATCAGCAGTTCTTGCTAGGATTTTGTAGAGTTTTCTGCGGAGTCATCGGGAAGCATAGAGATTATGCGGCAATGCTCTCTGGCGTACAAGCCATGCCTCGAAGGGTTGTTTCTTTAAAGAATTTTTCTTAGAGTTACAACATTATATCTGTGTTTATATTTCTTTAAGGGTTATCATCTCTTGGTCTAATGGTTGACTTCCTGTATTTCCTTTTTTTTAAATCTGTAAGTGCTTTGTTGTAGAAACATAAGCTCAATTGACACAATTAACTTACAGAGTTCCATTAACTATATAATTAAGTGCTAAATAATTAGATCTGATATCTTTTTGGGTAAACTTTTAAAATGATTTTTTCAGAATATTAAAATATAAACAATATATCATATATGAAATATATATGTATATATATATATATATATATATATATAAATCTAAATATAATAAAATTACAATATATATCAAAATATTAAGTAATTTTAAAAACTCATATTCATGATGGTTAATGTCAATAATAGATCAATGCTAGTGAAGTGGAAAATTAATATAAAATAAAATGAACAAGGGCACAATAGCTAGATACTCTAATATATTCTCTGCATAATAGTATATGGAAATAAAATACATTTTTACATCTGTGCAGTACGAGCACATCTCAAGATTCTCTCATTCTTCACTTATGGGGACATCTGCGGACACCAGGGAACAAACCTGTGTCAGTGAGACAGGAGAAAGAATTTGGTACTGTAATTTAAATTCCATTCTGTCTGGCCTTTTGGGAGGTATAAAAAAATTATATAGATCAAATTCAGCATTAAATTTCACTGCGGCTACATTTTTTAAAATTAAACACTCATTCCATGTCAGTTCTGTCTAAAATATTAACCCCTTGACTACCAAGAGGATAACAAACAAAAATAAAACCACTACCAGAGACCAAGTATTTTGGGTGACCTGGAAAGTAATGTTTAAGTTTATTTTTCCTTTCAGCATGCATAGATAGCACATTGTGTATTAGAAACAAAAATGAAAACTTTGGTTAGACATATAAACTTTAGAAACAACCTTTTTGGAGTCTGAAATGTTCACTTATCTGTTATGGAAATTACATAAATACAGTGTTTACATTTTTGCATCAAATCCTATGAGTTATATATTGGTTATATTAGAGTTCCCCGGCAACATATATGAAAATTTGCATTTAAAAGTGAGGGCCATTTACAGAGCATCAGAAACACAATATGATTTTCTGATATATATAGTGTGTCGGTGTGTGTGTGTGTGCGCGTGTGTGTGTGTATACAAACCCTGCACTCTGGCTGTGTTCTTCAATTCCACCTGGTTCTCGGTTTTGGACCGATATGTATACTATAAATGTAGATGTATGGCACTCTCTGCCTTCTTAGTTACCGTAAATCTTTAGTTAATCTTTGTCAGAACATTAACGTTTCAGTTTTGGACTGGAACTTTCATGAGGACAATTAAAAAAAAATTGGCCTGATGATAGCTCCAATCTGAAACTGAAACATTTATATATTTATTATTTTTTAAATTTATATACTTTTTTGGCTTTTTTTGGACAAGTGTATTATTATATATAGCGCATATATTGTTTTCTGATATATATATAGTGTGTGTGTGTGTGTGCTGGAACTTCCTGATGAAAGTTCCAGTCCAGAACTGAAACGTTAATGTTCTTTGTCAGAACATTAACGTTTCAGTTCTGGACTGGAACTTTAATCAGGACAATTAAAAAAAAGTGGCCCGATGATAGCTCCAATCTGAAACATATTTATATATTTATGAATTTTAAATTTTTTATACTTTTTTGACAAGTGTATTATTATATATAGCGCATATATGGTTTTCTGATATATATATATATATATATATATATATATATATATATAGTGTGTCTGTGTGTGTGCGCGTGCATGCGTGCATGCATGTGTGTGTGTGTGTGTGTGTGTGTGTATACAAACCCTGCACTCTGGCTGTGTTCTTCAATTCCACCTGGTCCTTGGTTTTGGACCGAAATGTATACTATAGATGTAGATGTACGGCACTCTCTGCCTTCTTAGTTAAATCTTTATTTAATCTTTGTCAGAACATTAACATTTCAGTTCTGGACTGGAACTTTCATCAGGACAATAAAAAATAAAATTGGCCTGATGATAACTCCAATCTGAAACTGAAACATATTTATATATTTATAAATTTTTAAATTTGTATACTTTTTTGGCTTTTTTTACAAGTGTATTATTTTTCCATTGTGGCTTTTTTTGTGATTTTTTTTCTTTTGAAAGTTGCATTGTGATAGTATGAATTGTAATTTAGCCTTTTTGAGGACTGCAGAACTTTTTTTTTTACATGAAATAAGAGTTTTGATGGTATTTCTTTTTAACTTACAGGTATTAGATTAATGGCCACCATCTAGGTAGGATTCATTTATATTAATGCGGGGTGGACACTGCCACTAATTGGGGTGCCAGGTCTTCCCTGTATGTTACTTGTTAGCGGTCACCATTAGTTGCTTGGTCCTAGTCTTTGATTACAGTGAGCAGCCACTGACTGTTCAGTGTTTAGCCGGCATGCCCCCCTTGCAGTATTGTGAGTGGCAGCAAAGGGCCCTGAACTTTTGTGGAGGTCATATTGACCCCGTTGGGCTTATATTTAACTTTTGTTTTTTTACTGAACATCAAAGTAAATGTTACTTTTAATTGCATACAATAATACACAGAAACACATTGACGGTTATTGACACTCTATCACAGTGTGTGTATGAGAGTGTGTATTGGAACCTGAGTGTGCTTGAGTGTGCTTGTGTAGCATGTATGTGTCTGAGAGTGTGTGTTTGCAGTGAGCATCCTTGTCCATCTGTGAATTTATATCTGTGTGTATGTATTATTATTTTATTATTTATATAGCTCCATCACATTCCGTAGCGCTGTACATTGGGTGGACTAACAGACATGTAATTTTAACCAGACAATTGGACGTACAGGAACAAAGAGATGAAGGGCCCTGCTCAATGAGCTCACATTCTAGAGGGAGTTAGGTATAGTGACACAAAGGGTAAAAGTAGGGGTACAAAGTAGGTTGTTAGAAAAATATTCATTGAGGGCTTAGTAGGTAATTTATGACAGTTGCAGGAGAGGAGTCATGGGGGTGGGGAATAGAAACCTGCTTACAGTTTAACTGATATGCTTTCTTGAAGAAGTGAGCTTTCAATGATTTTTTGAATAAGTGGAGACTGGGTGAAAGTCTTACGGAGAAGGGAAGGGCGTTCCACAGAAGAGGTGCAGCCCTGGAGAAATCTTGGAGGCGACCATCAGAGGTGGGAGTACGGACAGAGGATAGACGTAGGTCTTTGGCAGAGCGTAGGGGCCTCGACGGTACATACTTGTGTATTAGAGAGGATAGGTAGGTTGGAGCAGCATTATGTAGGGACTTGTAAGCAACCCAGAATTTTAAATTGAGCCCTATATTTAAGTGGAAGCCAGTGCAGGGACTGACAGAGTCCGGAAGCGTAGGAGGTGCGAGCGGACAGGAAAATGAGCCTCGCCGCTGCATTCATTATAGATTGCAGTGGTGCAATCTGGGAACATGTAAGAGCACTGAGAAGGGTATTGCAGAAGTCAAGGCGAGAGAGAACAAGAGCATGGACCAGCACCTTAGCTGCATCTGGGGTTAAATAGGGGCGAATGCGTGCTATGTTTTTGAGATGTAAGCTACAGGATTTGGTGATTGATTGGATATGAGGGGTGAAGGAGAGGTTGGAGTCAAAAAGAACACCCAGGCAGCGAACCTGTGAGGTAGAGGTGATGGTAGCGCCGTTGACTTGGAGGGAGACAGACACAGGAGTAGTAACACTTGAGGGAGGAAAGACCAGAAGTTCTGTTTTGGACAGGTTGAGTTTAAGGAAGTGAGCAGCCATACAGTTGGAGATCGAAGAGAGGCAGTCAGAGACACAAGTCAAGATGGGTGGAGAGAGATCAGGAGAGGTCAGGTGGAATTGCGTGTCATCCGCATAGAAATCATAACGGAAGCCAAAGGAGCTGATGAGTTTCCCAAGGGAGGCAGTATAGCTAGAGAACAGTGGGGGACGCCGACAGAGAGTGGTTGGAGGGAAGAGACAGAGTCAGAGAAAGAAACACTGAAAGAGCTCTAGGAGAGGTAGGAGGAGCACCAGGAGAGAGCAGTAACCCGTAGACCAAAATTACGGAGAATGCAAAAAAGCTGTTGATGATCAACAGTGTCAAAGGCAGCAGAAAGATCAAGGAGAATTAGGATAGAGTAATGGCCGCGAGAT
Organism: Pelobates cultripes; assembly: GCA_933207985.1. Classification (NCBI taxonomy): domain Eukaryota; kingdom Metazoa; phylum Chordata; class Amphibia; order Anura; family Pelobatidae; genus Pelobates; species Pelobates cultripes. The sequence continues at coordinate 106,178,957 of OW240918.1, read as the reverse complement.
TTAGCAGCGATTAAATCGTTGGATACTTTGGTCACAGCCGTTTCGACAGAATGACCAGCACGGAATCCAGACTGAAGGGGGTCAAGCAGAGAGTTGGATTCGAGAAAGTCAGTCAGTCTGATGTACACAATTCTCTCGAGGATCTTGGAGGCAAATGGCAATAGCGAGATAGGGCGGTAGTTGGATGGGGAGTTGGGGTCAAGGCTGGGCTTTTTCAGAATTGGGGTTACAGTTGCACGTTTGAAGGGAGAGGGAAATGTGCCAGAGGAAAGGGAGAGATTGAAGATTTTAGTGAGAGGAAGAGCAAGAGAGGGAGACAAAGTGCAGATGAGACGCGAGGGAATAGGATTGAGGGAACAGGTGGTGGGGTGGGAGGACTGGAGCAGAGCACAAACCTCTTCTGTTGTAGCAGGTGTGAATGAGTGTAGAATGGTGGAGGGAGTGGGGTTGGGTGATGTATTGGTAGGGGAAGGAGAGAGATTGGCGATCTCTTCTCTGATTGTAGAGATCTTCTCAGTGAAGTGAGATGCAAAGTTTGTGGCGGACAAGGTGGTAGAAGAAGGGGGAGTAAAAGGGCGAAGAAGAGCATCAAAAGTGTGAAATAGGTGTTTGGGTTGATGGGACAGTGTACTTATGAGGGTGTTAAAATAGTATACTTTTGCAGCGGAGAGAGCCAGGCTGTAGGAGCGTAGCATAAATTGATAGTGGAGGAAGTCAGATGCAAAGTGAGACTTTCTCCAGCAGCATTCAGCAGTTCTAGAACATTTTTGGAGGTAACGGGTGAGCTTGGTGTGCCATGGTTGTAATTGGGGGCGCTTGCTGCGTTTAATTGCGAGAGATGCCATGATGTCGAGTTGAGAGGAGAGAGTTGAGTTGTAGAGGTAGGGCAAGTTAGATTTGAGATGGGTAAAAGGAGAGTTTGGAGTTTGGTGGAGAAATGCTGGAGATCAAGGCAGTTGAGGTTTCTGCGAGATTGGAGCGTTGAGGGTGGTGAAATTTGGATATGCTGATGTCAAATGTTATCAGATTGTGGTCAGACAAAGGAAATGGAACAGTGGAGAGATTAGAGGTGGTACTTGGATTGGTGAAGATGAGGTCAAGAGTGTTTCCTGCTGTGAGTTGCTGAAGTAGACAAGGCCAAAGGAGGAGGTTACAGAGAGCAGGCGGGAGGTATCAGAGCAATTGAGGTTGTTGATTGGGATGTTAAAGTCCCCAAGTATGAGGGAGGGAGTACTAGAGGAGAGAAAGTGGGTTAGCCAAGAAGAAAAATGTTCAATGAATAGCCTAGGATGACCGGGAGGGCGATAGATAATGGCAATTCTTAAAGAAGTGGGCTTAAAAAGGCGGACAGTGTGAACTTCAAAGGAAGTAAAGGAGAGGGCAGGGGCAGGGAGGATAGGTTGAAAGGTACATTGAGGGGAGAGAAGGATGCCTACACCGTCTCCTTTACCGTCGAGTCTGGGAGAATTGTAGTCCACCGAAACATAAAGAAGCGGGAGTAGCGGTATCAGAAGGGGACAGCCAGGTCTCTGTGAGTGCCAGTATTGTGAGTGAGTTAGAGATGACAAGGTCGTGTATAGCTGTTGATTTCATATTACTACAGATTGAGCGGGCGTTCCAGAGTGCATACTGAATGTTGGTAAATGAGGATAAACTGCAGGGTATGTGGATGAGGTTTGTGTGATTTCTGGTTGTCTTAGTGTGGGCGGATGAAGTGAAGGGCCCCGGGTTGGGTGAGGCATCACCAGCTGCTAGAAGTAGGAAGAGTGATAGTGACAGGAGGTGTGAATGGGTTTTATATGAGCGGGATCTCGGATGAGATGGAGTTAGAGCAGGAGAGAGAGAATAAAGAAATGAGTGCAGGGCTTGAGATGAGAGAAGGGGGGAGTGAAGCAGAGAGGGATTAATGTTAATGTAATTGTGTTGTTGAGGGAAGTGGGTGTAAGGAGATATTTTTATGCTGAGAGAGATGAGAGAAAAGGAGAAGAGGAGAAGATAGAGCATTGCTTCTATGAGTAGGCACTTTGAGGAAAGCAGAATGAGCAGAAGTAAGGAGAGTGATGGCTGAGTGTTAGGGGTTAAGAGAATGAGGGGGTGTGCTGATTACTGGCAATGTTTGCAGCTGTCATGACTAATCATCTGAATTTGTGTGTGAGATTCTATCTATAAATGTAGTAAGAAACTTGGGGTGGGGTGGGGTGGTGAGGGAAGGGGTGGGCAGGCATCTGAGCAATGTCCTGGTTTGCTGCAGGGAACTATTTAAAACTCAGACTGTGGAAAAACAGAGGATAGGGTCAAAAAAGGCCTGCAATAAAACTATGGAATGGAGATGCACAGAGGAGGTGAGGATTGGTCAAGCAAAACCATTTGCGTGGTTATCAATAAAATAAGGGGGGGAGAGCAGAAATAACAGAGAAAGTCTATAGAGATAAGCAGATAGTTGAATAACATTTAAGTTAACAAATCAACAGTGATGAGTAGGGCAGGGAAAATCTAGCTTTAAGATGCAGAAGAAGACAAACTACCAAATATATGTATGTATGTATGTATGTATGAGTAAGCACATACATACACACACACACACACACACACATATATATATATATTAAAGAACAGGCACACCCAGGTATGTTACAATGACAGAGAAATAGTGTATGTCCATGACTGCCTGCAAGGCATATATGTATCTGTGTAGCTCTGTGTCTGAACATGTGTATCTCTGTACTGGGAGCGTATGTGTGTGGTCTTAAAAAAATAAGCTATGGGAGTGTGGTATATCACAATATTAAGCAATACAAGCAAACTAATCTAGTGCAGCTACTGTGTAAAAGCTGCTGTAGCTCGAACAGCAGACAGAGTAATATAAATCCAATCTAGAAATCCAGAAAGCGCAACTTAATTATGAGGGCCTACTAGTACAACCCATATTTATTTACAGAGCATCAGAAACACAAACATTTAGGGACCCCTTAGGGCATTTGCATTGATAAAGGGACAAGTGTCTCGAAATGTTTGTGTTTCTGATGCTCTGTACATAAATATGGGTTACACTAGTGGGCACTCAACTAAGATGCGCTTTGTGGATTTCTATACTGTTTGTGGTCTTGATGTGTGTGTTGTGTTTATGGTGAATGTGTGCTGTGTGACTGTGTGGTTATGAGAGTAACTGCGTGTTTTGGGGGGTAATTGTGTTGGGGTGACTGAGAGAGAGTGAGTGTGGCAATGTGTTTGAGTGTCAGGTGTGAGTGATGACATGGACTGTGACAGAGTGACTGAGTGATGGTGAGTCTGGGGGATGATTGTGACAGGGTGAGGGGTGAAAGTAGGGTGGGTGAGTGTGGGAGCATGACTGTGTGTGAGGAATGACTATGATAGGGTTCACCAAAACCAGCCAAACATTCCACACTTAGATCATAGAAAGTGCATACTTTATTGTAGAAATTATGGTTATGTCATAAAAATATTTGCAGATCTCATAAGTTACAGGCAATCCAAAATCTTCAAACACATGTCAGCTAATACAGATTCTTTCTCCCTCAGGGGAGAGGTTTGAAAAATACAAAAAAATGCAATAATACAAAAAGAAAATACCTACTCCTGCCAGAAGGTGGTGCAAAAATAAACGTTTTGCATCTGTCCTTACACTTTATCAACATAAAAATGTAAAAATCATGAAAATGCATATAAAGGAATCCTGGCAGGAAAGGGACATATGCACCTTACCCCACCCAGGATTAATGACTTTAAAATTCTGCTGTTCACCCCTGCAATCAAAGTAAGCAAAAAACCCTAAAATTAAATTATATAAATTAACAGTGCTCACATACTACCAAAGTGTAAACTATGTGCCCTAATGACAAGGGTATTTGCTGGCTAACTGTAAGCTCCTCGCAATTGACCAAACTCGTACAGAACTAAGCCTATATTCTAAGATGAAAGATAACTATTGACTCAGCATTCCATATGCAGGAATATATAAGAGCTCATGTGTATCTCCATTCACGGCCATATATTAAACTTCTCCCTCCCGACCAAAGGTATTCCACATCCTCATGCTTTCTAGTACCCAACTAAATCGCCGGGTTGCAAGTGCACCCCCTTGACATTTGCTAACCCGCAGCATTACAATCATGCCCTAAATTCATATAACTGGCTCTGTGCCTGTAACTATAAAAAGTAAGTATCATGTCTCATGCCTCCATAAATACACTAAACAATATTAATTGATAATATAGACATAAATGGGTCAGCACTAATAACTAGAAACAAGATAAAAAGAAGGTAGCAACCCTTAAAGGGAATCCCTCTCACCCTTCACTCAATGGATTAAACCATTGAAAAAGCCAAATGGCAAAATGTGTTGGAATACTGATATGTTTTTTGGTCACTACAAATGTTGTAGGTGCCAATTACCTTTTACATTTTTTCCTGGCATTTTTTTTTTTAAACTTTCTGGCATCTTATTACCCTACTCCAAGAAACCCTAGGTGGGGATCATACTATGTGTCAGCAGAGAGCATTAAGGTTGCTCCATACTTGTGAGTATTACTTCAAAAAAGGTTTTTATACATAATAGTTTTATTATTGAGAGCACTATCTGTTGCCTTTTCATCTCTTCCCGAGTTACCGGACACTCCCATTGGCGAGGCCGCTGTCACGGGTGGCGGTCCGGTGCCCGGGAACCCTGAGTGCCTGATGAAAAGTTGGGAGTGTCCAGCGTGGAAGTGGATTACCAGGGCCTGGTGCAGGGTAACCACACGCCCTCTGGTGTTGAGCACCAGCGTTTGAGAGGCCACATACCAGAACCCTGATGCAGCTATAGCGGATCCCAGGAACTTGAAACTATGAAGTAAGCAGACCTCCCAGGAGCTGAATAGGGAGGCTATGCAGCAAGAATGTATCCAGTACAGAAACAAGGCAAGGCTAGGATAGTCACCAAACATGAAAACAAGACAGATTAGTAGAACCCAGAACCAGAAAAGGACAGGAACCTAAACCCAGAACATGTACACAAGACATGAGGGAAACATGAACAAAACATGGGCAGGACAGGACTGTACATGGACTGGGAATACAAACTAAAACAAGACAAGATATGATAGGCAAAACAAGAGGAGAAATAACTAAGTACTATATATGAAAATTATGGGGATTTAGTCACATTATATGATCATACATTGCATAAGCCTGCCAACAACGCCAATGTACCCCATATCTGGCAGGTCCTACTCTGTCTAATGCAAGCTAAACCAACCAAAGAAAACACACATAGTACTTACCTGCAAGAAAGGGCAGAAGACTTGAGCAGCTGACTGCTGGAACACTGAAACAAAAGGAATGATGGAAAACAAACGGGTGTGGCAACAAAAAACAAACATTTAAAGGAAACCTGGACACTGGGAATTCCAGGGACGGATAACAGGAATGAACCCAGAAAAACCCAGCATAAAGAAAACCAGACATGGAATAGAAAAACAGAAAAACCATGAAAAACTAAACAAGAATTGTAAAAAGAGTACTGGATATCAGAAGCCACGGCCAGACATCTCCGCAGAACAGGACAGGATGTGACAGCCGCCTTCCATCAAATCCTATAATTGGGGATTATACCACTTCATGCCATTCAAGATAGAGCTGGCCGTAGCTCTGTGTATTGTGAGTGTGATACCGCTATTTTTCTACACTTTTGTCCACTAGATTTGACATATTGCACTACTGGTTTTCACTGCTTTTCTCGTTGATCTTTTATGTGGATATTTAAACTATCTAAAAAAGGCTATAATCCTCTGTATCTGAAAAGGCTATAATCCTCTCAGTCTGAAGCTACCTCACATCTCCTTCTCCCGCTAACTGCTTCCTCCCCACTTAGTATTAATTCATACCTATCATTTTGGCAAAACCTCCTGTCAAGTTATTATATATAATTATTATATTAATATTATATTATAGTGACTGTGTGTGGGAGGTGAGTTTGGTGGTGTGACTGTGACAGGGTGCTGTGTGGGAGGGGTGAGTTTGAAAATGTGGTTGTGTATATGGGAGGTGATGTTGCAGGATGAGTTGGGGCATTAGATTGTGTGGTAGGGCTATATTTCTTTGTCCAGCCTTACCACACAGTGCTTTTTTTTTTTAATTTTTCTGGCTCTCATAAATAAGGTTGGGGCTCTGATCTTCATTTCCTTATGATTCAGTGGTTTCCCTGGTGATTCATGATGCCAGTCTGCCTGTTACTGGAAGGGAGGACCTGCAGAGAGTTCCTACCAGTTGTAGGTTCAGCCTGCAAGGAGAGCAGCAAGCCATTAAGGTAGATCTGTAGATCTCGCCACTGGTCCATGCAGTTGCGGGAAAGGGGTGGGGCTCAGCAGAGCCAGAGCTATCATAGTAGTGCTGGCTCTGCTGTCCTGACAGCTATTGCAAATGAATTTTTTTTTGCAATAAACAAATTTCATTTGCAATGGTTAAAACTATGTATACATTGTTGTGGGGTACGGTTGCATACCCTGGCAATTGTGTGTACTCTGTTAGCTACGCGAAGGGGCTAGGAATATATCTTCCCCTTCAGATTTTGATATATTTTTAAATAGCAGTAAAGTTGAGTAACTTTGGATTTTTGTTATGTAGAAGAAAATATTAAGAGAGCATTGGCTTTTTGTAGCCTTTGGTTATATTTCTGCCATATTCAGCAATATGCGTTTAAAGTATTCTTGCGGTGTGGCCTACATAATGCAGACCACAGGGAGATTCTAGCATATATATTATATTTATTGAAGTAAAGTAATTAGTTCTTCGATACTCTTCAATTTTAGATTTAAATGTATAGATTTTTAGAATTGTCTCATTTGGTTGTCCTACAAGCTACGCAGACTTGACCTTGTACAAAACCTTTCTGATTCAAAACGAAGTGATATAATAGGATTCTACTGTAGCACCTCTTAAGCTGCATTTTTATGTAAGGTATATGTAAATCTAAATACAATCCTAGTTTTCTACAGAAGGATATTTTTTGTTGGCAATGAGTAGTTTTCCTACTGTGTAACAAAATTGGAGATTTTTTATTTATTTTTTGGTTCAGTAGCAATAATAGGGATGTACTGAAGGATGAAATTGATTAACTTGAGTCTTTTTTTTCAGCCCATATTATTACACATTTCTTCAGTATTTTTTTTTTTTTTTTTACAATATCAATCACTTTAATCATTTTGAATCCTGTGTTGAGTAGAATTTTGGAACAATGGTTTAGTAAACATATTTGATCCATAAATTCTTTGTTTTAACGTTTCTGTAAACACCAATGAGTTCCATATTTTAATTTATCTCTGAGCATTGTATTAACCCAGTACCTATTAAACAGATTAATCAATTGAAGAGTAAATTGAGGCCACACTGGGGGTTAACCTTTTTTCCATTTTAAAATAAAACATATAATGAAAAATGCAGAATGCAGAATGATTCTGGGGTAAACATGCATTTTTTTTCTTTTCTTTTTTATTATTGTAAACATCAGAGTAGCGGAATGGATGCTCTAAATACACTTTTATTCCGTTTTGTTCGGCTGTCCGTACACCCTTTTCGTTTACCGAACCAACTCCTTGTTCACATCTTCTTTTTTTTATTTTTTTATTGTATTTTATTGAAGGTTTTCATAGTTATAAATCCAGTACATAGTTACAACTCAGTGAATATAGACATGAATACAATCATTGACACAGTAAGATGATGTAGCAGAATTGGAGCAACTGAGGACTACATACAGTAGAAAAGTGAACTGAGGCGATGAGGAGTCATGTCTGATCTGGGACCTTCAGTTAACCACAAGATGATATGCATGTGGATTATGTAAAGATAAACATAAATCATATGTAACAAAGGTATTTATAAAACGATACATTAAGGCATGAAGTAGATGGTACATTATTAGGCATCTACTATATTCTCCACTTCACGTTTGTCAGGTATTAGCACCCTATGAGGGATTGTGTTCCCCGCTGTATCTCCCTCTCCCTCCCTGACCACCTTACCCTGTACCATTCCATCCTCCATTGTACAAGGTTTCCCATACCCCCCACATCTCCCTAAACTGTGCGGTTGTGTGTGCAGATTCCGTGGACATCCTCTCATACACATAAAACTGTTGCACTTTATCTTTTAGCTGTTGGAGGGACGGGCAGGTGTGTTTCTTCCAGTTTAGCGCTATCAGGTTGCGGGCTTCCATGAGAACCAGTGTTATCAATTGTTTGTAGTTCCTCTCTACCTCCCTTGGGAACAACAGAAGGAGGCAGGTGGTGACAGTCATGGGGAAACTCCGGATATCTAACGACTCCAACAGGTTCCTGACATCACCCCACAGAGGTTGGATACCACTGCAGTGCCACCAGATGTGTGGCATGGTGCCCTCTTCTGTAGAACATCTCCAACACTCCGCAGGCACGGTGGGGAAGATTTTATGCAATCGGTGGGGAGTAGTTTCTTGTTCACACAGATGCTTCAATGTTTGGTTTGGGAGCGGTATTGAGACAGGTTGGAGAAGATGGCAGAGAACATCCCGTAGCTTACCTGAGCGGGAAACTTCTACCTACGCTGCCATAGAAAAAGAATGCCTGGCTGTGGTGTTGGTCCTAAAGAAACTTCAGCCTTATTTGTATGGACAGCAGTTCACCCTACTCATGGATCACAATGGTTTAACCGAGTGGCGGGGGACAATGCGCAGTTGTTGCGCTGAAGTTTGGAGTTGCAACCATATAACTTTACTATCCTCTACTGCCAAGGGAAGCAAAATGGCAATGCTGATGGGTTATCTCGACAAACTTAACTGGAAAAGTGATCCCCGTGTACTCCCCAGACATCCCCAAGCCTATCCATTAAGGATCAGACTGTGTATGCCGGCTTATGGCTAAGGGGGAGCAGTGTAGCAGAATGGATTATCTAAATACAATTTTATTCTTTTTTGTTCAGCTGTCCGTACACCCATGTTTGTTTACCAAACCAACTCTGTGTGATCCACTTGTTCGCATCTTTTAAGTACCGACCCCCCCCCGGCTGTTAAGCACAAATTGGTTATTAGTGCAAGTGTTTTTCCTGTGTGGTCGCCATTCGTATAACCGAACGCACTTGTTTAAACAATTGGAAACCATTTTGTCTCCCGAACACGTACATGGTCGTCAACAGTGGAACTATTTTCGGAAACACGACCCCGCAAAAACCCGGGTAACTGGTATCGCTGCCCATTTAATTTCCCGAACAGTTAGGAGAACGGCCTTTGGGAGGCAGAAACTACCAAACAGGGGGACATTCGTATTCTAACAGCCAGGGGATGGGTTCATCAGTGTTCATGTGAGAACCCCAGAAAGATGACCGGTCATTACCTTGTTTTCTCTGGAACTGTTGTGGGGCATCACCGGTCAAAACTTCATTCGAATGGCGTTCCCGAACCACCGAAAGGATCTGAGTGATATTTCGGCAAAGTGTGCACTAAAGATCCAAGCTATTCAGTGATATGACTTTTGTGGGGTTCTGAAGTTATTAAAATGTATTTTTGATGTGTTTTAAAATATTGTAGATTTTTCTGTACCTGAGAGATAATTAAGTAATAACTTTTTCTCACACAGTTATCTCTCAGGCATAGAGGATTTTGGGAAGAAAAGCTCTGTTTTATTGTACAGGAGAACCCATTTAGGGATATGTGCATAAAAGCCATGTGTGGCCAAAATAAAATCAGTTGACTGCAAGAACTATGTGTCGTCTAGTTGCTGGGGGGAAAGTGTCTTGGATTATTATACTGCTTCTTTTAGCTTCGAGGAAGGAATAGTGGAAATTCCTATGCTAGTTATTGGAGCTCCGCTACAATCAGTAATTGCAATATCAGGCTGTTGAATATAAATTCGGTAGTAATCAGCACAGTGGTGAATGAACATTGGTCTGAAGGATTGTAAAGCAATTACAAATGAGGTAACAACCTATTAACGGTTGAACAAGTAAGGAAACAGTTGCCCCTATTCAGAGTGGGGCAGGTGACCAGTGCTTGAGATTTAAGAGGGCAGGGTTCATACTACACTTTCCAGGTGCATTCTAATACAGGCTATGTGGCTATGCTCCCTCCTACTACGGGTCTGAATGATGAATAAATGCTCTCCTTGGCGTTACAGATTGTATTAGGTTACGATATATAATTGAGAGTATGTGTGGGAGCGTAGGAGGGAAGATAATGGGCCTTCTGAAATTGGTCATATATTGGTCCCCTGGGTAGGTTGGAGAGATCCTGACAGTGGGGGGATATGGGTGATTATTTATGTTACTCATAGAATACCTAATCTGCAAAGCTATAGAACCATTTACTAATCAGGAGGTAACTTTGACCTAAACCAAGTTGGTTTTAGGAGATACATACAGAGTCCCTTTCTAACTGTCAAGGGGAAACCAGAGGAGTGTAGGGGGGAGGAGAGTGAGGGGGTCATTTTTCTACTTGGTTGAGTATTATTTAGACAAGGTAATTACTTGAAGGTTCTTGTCTACTCACAAAGTTGGGGTGATATACTCTGAGAGATGGCCCTCTAGAGTATAAGTTGGGGTTTCCAGTATTTCTATTTATTAGATTGTAACGGATCCCCTATACTCCGACTGAGTATATCCGCCGAAGAGTCTCCCTAGTCCTGTAGCATCATCCAAAACCTGATGAAGGGTAAATCAACTGGTTTATTCAGCCAACCAAAAGGTACAAGTATTTATACAAGGATCCCCAGCATGGGGTCTCTATTTTTTCAGTTTGACCCGACCAGGCATTTCTGTATATGGGAGATAATTGAGTAATAACCAGTAAACGAATTATGTATTGGATACAGAAGATGCCACACAAAACCCCCCGAAAAGAACCAGAAAACAACATGGTACCCCCACAAGTCATATATCCCCTGAAAGAGGGGATCCGAGTGCCCATTCTGTGAAAATAGAGGTCAGATCTGTGTAGAATTGCCCAAACACCACTCGGTTAACTTTTAGACTGATCACTGTTAAAGTCCTTAACCGGGTACCGGGGACTCTAGCGGACTGGAAAAGGGGGGCTCCCTCTATCTTACAGAGAGCGATTGTTCATGAGGAGGGGAATAACAGAACCTCCAAAGAGCGCCTTCCTAGCTCTTTGGGAAAGGGGTTAAAACAAGAATGTAAAGTGACAGGTTTGAGGCACTGTCTGTAGTCGAGCTGGAGTCCCAGTTCCGGAGAGATTGTCCTTATCTCCTGCTGGTCCAGTAAGACACTCTGGCTGATTCAAGAGGTTGAGAAGGGCTGAAATAAAGATTTTGCTGGTGGGGCAATTCATGTAAGAAGGTGTATCGGGAAGGGAATGAGAGTGATGATAGTCTTTTGGCAATAGTTTATTATAAGTTTGTTACACAGATTGTCTTAAAATTTTTTCTTCACTATTTTAAAATCTTACTTCTGAACAGTTTCCACTCTTAGGAATTGCCTTTGGAGTTTGTCATCAAACCATAGGGCCCCGGTGCGTAAACTGCCCTGGGCCCCCTCCCATACATCTCACCCCCCCATGTGTCACATTCACACCCCTCCGCCCCTCCATGTATCTCATTCACGACCCACAGGATTAGTGTGGCATGGTTGGGGTGTTGAGTATGACCAAATCGGAGGAGTTAATAAGATTGGGTGAGTGTGGCACGGTGAAAGGGGGCGAGCGTGACAGAGTGATGGAGAAGATGAGTGTAATAGGATGAATAGGGTGAGTATGGCAGAGCAATGAGAGGTGAGTATGCATGGGTGAGTGACAGAATTGGGGGAGTTATTGTAAGTGTTGCAGGGTAAAGGAGATGACAGTGTGTGTGGTGGGGTGACAGTTACACAGACACACAGGTGCATACACTGACACACATGCAGATGTACACCAAATAAGATACAGATACATACACGGACACACATGCTGATACATAGACACAGATACACATACACAAATGCAGACACACAAATTAACACACAGAAAGACAGGCACAGGACCCTAATAGCATGGTCCACCCGATGGGCCCCAGAATGCGCAGCCCTGCAGGCCTGGGATACAACACATGGCCGGGTCACAGGGCATCTGGGCCCCCTGGAGTGACAGGCCAAGTCGTAGTTGGGAGCCCTACCACCACCTTTGTTCCGCCACTGGCTGTGTCAAATGTATGTGGAACACTTTTGATCAGGGGTGCACAATAGGTATGTAGAGGAGCTCCCTGTACCCCGGCTGGGTACCTCCGCCATGGACCGCTTACTAGCTAGAACAGGGGAAAACCTCAACGCTTCTGCCCCAGTCTCCATGGCTTGACTGGGATCCTACTGGAGCCTCTCCGTCTTGGAACAGGAAAGGGGACTAGCTGTATTCCCTCTCAGGGACTGGACAACACACATACAGTCCTGGGAGCTCTAGTCCTTACAAGGACTGTCCCTGCCTAATTCTTCACGAGCTTGAACAAGATGCTGAGCAGTGATTAAAGCCCTTCCCTTCCCAGTAACTAGATGACACATAGTTTTGGGAGTACAACTGATTTTAATGAGCCAAACTCAGCCTTTTATGCACAGACCCCGGCAGGGGGTCTCCATTGTATTCAGCACAAGCCCCTCCCGGGAATCTCTGGGCCTGGGAGATAATTGCATTAAAGACTGGTAAACTAATTATCTCCCAAGAACAGAGAGCCAAACACAAAAATATAAAAACATAAAAGTACCCCAAAACATAATAAAAATATAAAATAGGACTGGCATGGCGGACGGTCGAACTCTGCAGGAGCTCCCTACTAATCTACTCTGTCAAGCGACTCACTGGGACACCTGCCACACACAAACTGACCCAACTATGGACTTACCGACCGTAGATGACGGCTGGAGTGTTCCGCCGTGGACTGCCGGAATGCCGACCGTCGAGGGCCGGGTGCGGCCTAGCGGAGGCCTCGGGCGGGGGCGGCGGCCGACCTCCCGTCCCTTGTCTCTCCTGCTGACAGAACCACTCGAGGCTCCGCACCCCCCCCCACTGGGCCGGGGGGGATATCCCGGTCCATCATACACAACATGAGGCTGGTGACGATACACACCCAGGCGATTACCGGAACCGAATGACTAAGGGGGCAGTGCAAGCCATGTGGACGCTCGGTGAAGCAGCGGCTGAAATGGGATATGAGGCCAGGCTGGAGAGACTCTTTCACGAACTATGGCCCAAGCTGGAGGTCCTGATGAACTGTCCGGCCCAAACCCACATAAAAGCCAGCCTCCCACATGAGTACCTGCCCAACTCACGAGGTAGAAACAAGCGACCTGTGACAAAACGAGTCCCAGCATATCAGAGAGGTAAAACAAGCCTGAATAAGGCGGCACCTCAACCTTGGACCAGACAACGAAGCCCAGTTCACAAACACCCAGCCAGATCCAGAGACCTACCTAAGGGCCCAAAGCTGCACCCACAGCGGCAGGGACGTGGTACTAAACTGCCACGACAAACCACCCAACGCTTCCGCCATTTACCGGAGGCAACTACCGTGGGCCACCCACAATGCCTTCCCGGGTTGAAGGCCGCAGAGAGTCAAACTCCGAGGCACCGACCACATCGCCGGAGGCTTGCCCGCCGCTGGCGGCGGCTTAACACCCAGGCCTCGCATGGTGCCTGACGATGGGTCGACCCGGCCTCTATGAGCAACCGAGTCGGTGGATTACAGGTGCAGGCATTTGTGGAGACCTGGGGCCGGAAGGCGGCCGCCATCAACCAGCACCATGCCCCACTCTTGAGGATTTCCCAAGACGACGGTACCGTTTATGCCATCCTACTGGACTGCGCTATGGCCCTACCCAGCAGCGGTATAGGCTAAACCAGCCTCTTGGACTGGCAGCCCGATTTATAACAATCACTACCAAGGACTCTGGGGGACCGGGCCCAAATGACTTGCATGAACTCCCCTCACTGGACTTCCACCCGCGGACACACTTACCACATGGCTTAATGGTATCATCTAGTGGTTGCATTTAGCTAATATGTATGACATACTAAAGTATAATGCCTTGCATTTAACTGCTACCCTTACAGCAGCCTACGTTGCAAATTTGTTGTATTTCTTTGTTTTATCATTTATATTGCTGCCTGGAGATGCATATCTGGGACCTGGCCTACTACAGTCGACTCTGCCTGCATAACTGCCACTAAGCAAGTCGACCATTTTGTATCAAGGTCACAATATATCAGTCTGTCTATAAAACCACCTCTGCATGCAGGCCCTACGGTCAGAATTGCATTAAATTAAACTACTACCGTTCAATCGACCACACTCGTGGCCTAACTGCCTAAGCACACGCCATAACATACTTGTATACACTAACTTAACTGCCCAAGTGTTGCAGTACTGTATGTACCTAACTTGCTTAGATGCAGGCTGTGCTGTTTATGCTAACCTTTAACTTTTACGGTTCTGCTTTTGTTCACATAATTCTTATGTTAAAAAAAAAAAAAAGAGGAATTACTAATCTGGAAATGTGATACTTTATTGATGTCTTAACCCAGCGATGTAACTCTTACGTACGTTTTTCCTGTTTTCTCTTTTGTACCCCATCTTTAATGCCTTAAATAAAAACAGATTGACAAAAAAAAAAAATATAAAATAACCCCACAAATAATACATAGTTAAATAGCCCTGATCTGAGCGCCCAAGTTCTCCAAATAGCGCTCAGATCCATGCAGTGTAGGGGAAATTGTGTTAAAGGTCGGACCGGCCACACACATAGTCCTATTCCCAAAATAGTTCCAGGGCGTTTGGTGTTTTTTGCCGGTCAACTTTCGGGAGCACCTGTGGCCGCAATACAGGGTACTCTGTATGGCTCTTAGGTAGCGTTTGTTCCCCTTAGTCTCAGGCACCTTCCCTCCAAAAAGCGCTCTCCTTGCGGACTTCAAACAGATCCATAACATGCGCGGCTAAGTCCCGCTGAAGTGACCAGGAACCCACGAAGTCCTAATGCCGAATTTAGTTCCATAGCGGTCGCGGGACTATTTGTGGCTTTAGTTCATGTGAACGGCCTACAAAGAGCCAGCATTCGGTTCTATTCGCATGAAGGGCAAATGCCAAACAAGGGAAACCCAGGGAAAGCTGCCAATGACAGCTGGGCACAGTAACTCCCAAACGGTGTCTCAGACGTGGACCATAGTGGGTGGGCAGGATGCCGGTTTCCACACTCCTCCAGGAGTCAGTGGCAAACTTATGTGGGAAGGAGCATTTGTCATAAGATAGATCCCTCAGATGTTGTAGAACTCCCATGATGCTTTGCATGCCTTTAGAATGACAAAGCATCATGGAAGCTGTGGTTTTTTGGGTACCCCTGGTTTAGATTTCAAACTAGGACAAAAAAACTAAAGAGTTATTGATGTCCATGAGCCCATTAAAAATTAAAACAAAAGAGAGAATTAGAATGCAGTGTGTGTGTGTGTGTATATATATATATATATATATATATATATATATATACTGTATATATTTATATATATATATAAATATATTATATATAATATATGAATCATATTATATAGGTTTTTGGAGTTTTATCAGTGAGCGCCACCCTGTAAGGATTGCTAATAATGGAATGAGAGGGAGGTGTCTGAAATTGCCACTTGTTTTATCAGTGAGCTCCACCCTGTAAGGATTGCTAATAATGGAATGAGAGGGAGGTGTCTGAAATTGCCACTTGATGAAGCCATATATTGGTGAAACACGTATGGCTGTTTGAATTGTATTTTATCATATTTTATTAAAGGAATATTGGCCCCTATCTTGTGTTGGTGCCATATACCTTTTTATATAGCAATTTTTACTTTTTTCTTTTATTTAATTTCTACCTGGTCATTGAAAAACTCTGGATCATCTACTCACTCAAGAATCCTAGGTGGGGATTATACCACCTATGTTATTATAGTGAGCAGTATATCCTGCTCACCTATATGTGAGTATTATACCTTTTAAATTATTACCCTAACCATTGCATACAGAGAGCACTATCTTGTTTTATTTTCTATTTCCCTACACCGAGGACCTGTACCATCTACCGACACCTATATCCTACCAGTGGGGGATCAATGCCACTGAATGTGATTTACTCCTGAGCTGGCCATAGCTCTACTATAGGTGAGTAGGAGGACTACTTTTACCATTACCTTTGTTTATTCGCCACAGTTTTACACTATTTGAATTTTATTTTTCATCTGCATGGCTCTCCATCATCTGGACATTTGACCACCTCGGATTCTACAAAGCTCACTCAACTTTTTTTCATCTCTACAATCAAAATTGGACTGTTTTTATCCCAACATCTCTTATCAGGACTTTATTCTATTTTATTCATTTTATGTAAGTACGCATTGTTCATATTATTCTTTGGCGTGACCTTAAATTCTATTTTTTTATTTTTTTTCCGTTAGGGCGACCAGGGCAAAGCTTTTTGTTATCACTTGAATCCTTATGTACACATGAAAGAGAACAATAAAAAAGGGATCCCGTAGTGCAATACATCAACTCAAATGAGACACACACACAACACATAGGTGCGTGATTGCCAACTCACATGAACTGGAGCTAAAACCAGCTCCGGTGCATACAGCGTATAGTGGTTTAAATCCACACTTATGGATGTATAGATGTTTTTAACATGGCAGTCAGCAACAGGATAGTGACCATACAAAGTAAGAAAAAGAAACAAAATAATGCTCTCCGTATGGGTAAGTGTAAAGGTAATAGTGAAAAACACAACCTTTGCAATTTTATGTATGAAGTGTGGGTGGTACAATCCCGACCTAGAATTCTTTGTCCGGGTGTCGAAGTGAGTTTGACAGCTCCTTCTGCGAGTCTGTTTTTTTAGATATATTTTAATAAACACTATTTTTTCTTTACTGATACCTCCCAGCAACAAACAAAGCGTTAAGTAGAAAACAAACAATCAATTAATGTTTTTGGGGTGATTGACACTTCTAGACATCTAGAGGTGTCAGGCATAGAAAATATACCCAGTCAAAGTCCATACTTTGTCTCAGTATGTCTCTGGGCACGGTTGGAATTTCAGTGAAATTCCCACTGAGTAGATTTGAGTATTTATTGTATCTTCATGAAATACAAATTTTTCAGAGGAGGGACAAATAAATCTATATTTTAGAAATATGTGATTTAAATGTATTTACTGTATGCAGGAAATTATGCTCAAATTACATTCTGATGCAATCTTTAGTAAGCTGTACTACCAGTAATGCATTCAGGGTCCATGCAGACAGGATTCAGGATTGTAGATACTTACAAGCAAGGTATTTGACTATTTGTATGTATGTCATTTTGTCACACCTATTATATATAAGAAAAACAGCATTTTTGCTTTAATACTTATATTTCTATGTAAAATATTGCCAGATAAAGGACACAGTAGGTTTTCATTTCCCAAATATTTAAAAAAAAAGAATAAAACAATAAGTGAATAGGAACAATTGTGTAAATTTACATAATTAAAGTTTTTCTGCAAAGCAATCTTTGCAGAACATTGCTGTGTTGTAATATGTTTATATATTTATACATCCCTTGCTTCAAATAAATGTTATGCTAATATTATTTTCAATGAAGAATTGCTTGATAGTGAAAGGGTATAATCGAGGCTTTAGTATGATTATACAATCTATTCTTTTGGATGTTAGTATACCATGTTTTTATGTTGTGATTTAACAGTAGACATTTTCACGCGTGATTATGAATGGTCAGGTATATATATATCACAGCCACGATTGTAATCATGATCGCCATTATTGTTAAGCCGGGTCCAATCATGCACCAGTCTCTTCATCCAATTTACTTTATGACCCGACAGATGACATTTTTCTAATTTGTTAACTCCGATTGAGCTGTCACTTTACAGTGGCTTTATTATTCTCCTCCCCTCTCAGTTATTCTTGAGGAGTCACTTTATTGTTTAGCCTAGGGAGTAGGTGTCTGCTTCATTCTCCTCTGCTTTTGTTTGGTCTGACATGCACATTTAGAGAGGCAGCAAGTCATTTAGTGGGCATTGGGAAATGGACAGCCTGCTGTATCATAGGCATGCTACATGTGCATTTGCTATATTTCATTTGTCCTATATTTCTTTTTTGTAATAACATGCTACTTTATAGCCTTTAGTCAGTGGCGCACATATCGTGGTCGCAGGGGTCGCAGCTGTGACCGGGACCATCACTCTCGGGGGCGCACCAGCCCTGCGGTCCCCTGCAACCGGGTTCCCGCTACCATGTGTTGTGGCCCTGCCACGCGCAGCAAACCACCGGGGCTGCACGTTCAAGGGGCCAATTGGGTGGCCCATGCTGTTAGGGCCACCCGATAGAGATGAATTTCCAAGGGGCCCCGGTCAGCGCTGCGGTGCTTTAACAGCGCGACCGGATCCCATGCCATCACAACTGGGAGGAAGTGACTGCCCGAGTGGGAACTCTGACTCCCACCAGCCTGAGCCACCACTGGACCCCAGGGAAAGTCCCCCTCCTGCACCTAAAAGGTAGGAAACAGGAGGGTGAATTAAACATTTTGTATGTGTGTGTTTTTGTTTGTATGTATGTGTATGTGTTTATGTGTCTGTCTATCTGTGTGTGTGTGTGTGTCTGTCTGTGTCTGTATGTATGTGTGTCTGTATGTGTCTGTATGTATGTGTGTCTGTATGTCTGTATGTGTGTGTGTGTGTGTGTGTGTCTGTATGCATGTGTGTATGTGTCTGTCTGTATGTATGTGTGCCTGTCTGTCTGTATGTATGTGTGTGTCTGTCTGTATGTATGTGTCTTTGTATGTATGTGTGTCTTGTGTGTGTGTGTCTGTCTGTATGTATCTGTCTGTCTGTAAATATGCTGTTGATGTTCTACCATTGGTTTAATTCACATATAGTCTGGTCTTCCTCAGTTGTATCAAGCAGGTTTTCTCCTAGTGGTAACCTTCATGTAGAGCTAGCTCTCGTATTTACTTTCCATTAGAGGAAAATTAAATTGGTGATTTTGTCCTATTTATTTATACTCTATTCATGTTATCAAGGTATCAAGGAATTTTCTTTATTTTTTTTTTTTTTTTTAATTCTTTATTTTTGTTGTGCATGGGTTTACAGCAGTGCTTGTATAGCCACAACAGCTTCCACAAGCGCATTATTATTTGAACATAGGTAAGTTATGCGTTAAAACTTGCACATTTTTACATTTAATGAGTTGTATGAACAAGCTAAGTTAAGTAATCTCCTATATGAGATTTGCATCTAATAGGTAGATTGTATGTGTTAGACAAGTATGCCTAGTTTGATTGGGTGTAGGTTAGCGTTTTATCTGAGATGGTCTAGGCGCATGAGGAGGAGATTTTGCTTTTCATCATCTTAAGTTAGGTCAGGCTGAAGAAGCCCTGTGTAGGTGCCATATAGTGATCCCTTGGGGGGGGGGGATTGTCACTTAAGGGTTCGGGAGTATTGTGTATGTTGCTTCTCTGTGGGTAGGTCACGTTTTGCATCTGACTGAGTAGGCTCTATACTGAGCTGGTTGCCAGGGTGTGTGGTATCAGGGTTGCCTAGTGAGCATCAGGTGAGTTGGTAGGTCTCGTGCCTGAGGGTTAGTGTATAACTAGTGTAGGGAAGAGAGTGAGGGTGTGGGTATATACGCTCCATTGTGTAGTTCGCCCACTCCTGAGGGGGGTATTTGTTGGGGATTATGGGGGGTAATCGCCATCTCGGTCGTGTAATTGTCAACCCAAATTCGGGTTTTCATGACTAGCCGTCGTGTAGTTTAAAAACATAAACTGAAGCATTAATGCTAAACGTTGAACACATTTTAAACAGTAGGGCTTTGTTGGGGTGTTCGGCTGTCTTGTCGAGTTGCGTTTAAGTATTTAGTGTTCAGTCCTGCTAAGGCTCCATTTCCCCTGATGTGGCGGCTCTCGGTGTGAATATGGCCGTGTTCACTGGGTCCCAGGCTTTGGATGGTTTGTCTTGTGTTCTTACGGTCTGGCCTGCTATGCCTAGTGATGCAAGGAAAGAGGGTATATCTGCCCCTGCTTCTAGTGTGTGGACAGTCCCGTTATGCGTAGCATATAGCGTTCCAGGGGGGCCCCATCTGTATGTCACCCCAGCTGTTCTGAGTTGGGAAGTGATCGGTGCCAATGATTTGCGCCATTGCAGTGTGGCTCGTGTGAGGTCCTGGTAGAAGGTTAGAGAGGCGCCTTCAAAGGACAGCGGTGTTTTACCCTTCAGGGCTAGCATAATCTGGGCCTTATCCTGAGAGGTGGCGCAGCGGAGTATGACGTCTTGCATTTGGCCTGGTTTTGCCGTGGGTGAGCCTGGTAGTCGAAATGTTCCTTCAATGGTTAATTTCCTGGTCACTGGGTGAGGTAAGATGGTCGCCATCAATCGCCTGGCATAGTGTGGTAGTTCATCTGCGCTAATGTTAGCAGGGACTCCCCTTATCTTAACATGGTTGCGGCGTAGTCTGTCTTCAAAGGCCGTCAGCCTGAGCGACAAGGCTGATTGGTGCACTTGGAGCTGAGTAACTGTGTCTTTAATTGTGGTCAAGTCAGAGTTAATGCTGCCGATGTTTGTTTCAGCTTGTGTTACTCGGCCTGTGACTGCCTGTATGTCTGCTTTTATTTGCTGGAGGTCTGCAGCCCAGACCTTGTGTATGTCTGCCAGCAGTGCCTTTAAATCAGCTTTGGTAGTGGGAGCTGTGCCATCATAGGGCTCTTGGGATGGGGCCTGATCTGTCTGCAGGGCTTGTGTGATCCCTACCTCATCACTCTGCCTCGTGGCTTCAATGTGTGTAGGCTGCAGTACCTCTGTGGAGGGTGTTTTGCCCGGCGCCGGTCGTTGCAGCATGGTGCCAATATCCCTGCACTCTGCCGCTGTGTGTGGTTTTTGGGACCGACGTCCCATTGCTGGCATTTGATGTGGGGATGAGGTGTCTGGGAGTTGCAGGCTGTGTCCCACTCTGCCGATTGCGAGTAGGTCGTCCAGGCTGTAGGCTGGCGTTGCGCAGTAGGCCCCAGACCTGCGTTTTATTTTTGCCTGTCTGGGCGGCTGGAAGAACGGCATCGACGGATGCAGGAACTCTCGGTGAGGTAGGTCGGCCGGGTTGCGTCGCCTTATGGGGTAGGATGCCCGCGATTTTCGGTGGGTTTTAGGCGAATTGCGGGGAGCTGGCTGAGATGGCGTCCACCCTCGTTGGCCGCAAGCTCCGCCCCCTCAGGAATTTTCTTTATTTAAATTATCAAGCAGTATTTACATGGTTTAATTAGCTATCTGCTTTTTGCCTCACTGTATTTGTAACAGGAACAGGATGCCTGGCCCCTGACTTTGCATCCAGAGCTGAACCTGCTAGTGTGTCCACCCTTCTCCATACCCCTGGGGACATCAAAAATCTAACTCAGCATCCTGACACATTGTGGCTACTCGCCTATTAGCCTTTACAAATATATTCGGGGCCAGTACAAACCTTTATCTGCACATCTATTCATAAACAGGGCTATACATAGGACACAAGGTCACACATTTAGGCTGGAAGAAAGGAGATTTCATCTAAGGCAAAGAAAAGGTTTTTTTACAGTAAGAACAATAAGGATATGGAATTCTCTGCCTGAAGAGGTGGTTTTGTGAGAGTCCATACAGATGTTTAAACTGAAATTGGATAAATACTTACAAAAACATAACATACAGGGATATAATTTTTAATTAGTGGGGTAATAGCTGCTTGATCCAAGGAGACATCTGACTGCTATTTTGGGGTCAAGAAGGAATTTTTTCCTAGTTTGTGGCAAAATTGGAAGCGCTTCAGACAAGGTTTTTTGCCTTCTTTTGGATCAACAGCAACAACATTTGTGAGGAAGGCTGAACTTGATGGACGCAAGTCTCTTTTCAGCTATATAACTATGCAACTATGTAACCTATTCAGTAATATCGGCCAACCTTCAGCCAGATACTAAGTAATTATTGAAGATAAAAAGTCCGACCTAAAAAGGTATCCTCTCTGTCGTCTTTAGGTACAGGAACGCGATCTTCAGGTAATATATAAAAGATAAAAGGAGAGAACAAACGATGGTGCAGAATGTACGGTTCAAATGAAGTAAAAATTGATTAATGATAACGAACTCACAATTTCCAGAGCTTCTGTCCAGCTCTAGGGTAAAGCGCACACAGCGGTATAATCCCCGCTTATGGGATTTATGATGGGTTCGTCAAGGTATCCAAAACTCAAAGGAAACAGAAACAGCCAAATAGTGCTCTCTGTATAACTGTATATTATAAAAGAGAATAAAAAAAACGTACTTACAAGTACAGAGCAGACCAACTGCTCTTTGATGTCAGCGCTGGTGGAATAATCCCCACCTATGGATTTCTTTGGTTGTCAGGAACTTGTAGAGATAGTATAAAAATCGGAATAGAGTGTATATAAAATATAACAATGAACTAAAACGATAAATAGCCAGGGTACATGTATAAATAAAAGTAGTTGGGACTATCAGTTAACCAAAAACTTTAATATTTATTATACAAAATTAAATTTCCATAACATGTTTCGTCTAACAGACTTTATCAAATGGAATATAATACAAAACCTGGCAGATAGTGTTTATATAGACATAGTTCAATTTAAAATTGGCACCAAAAAATTTCGGCCAATCAGAATAAAGATACTTTTTTACATCTCAAATTAACAGTATTAAATTATTCTCAGATAGTAAATAGGTTAATGAGGCATATTCAGTGGTTTTTTATTAAAAACGAAGATGAGAAGGATTATAAAATTAAAAACACAATTGGTCATGTGATAATCATCACTTCCGGTTTTCGGCAGTATAGTCGCACGGCCTTATGGGTATTGTAGTTCCCCATAAGGCGATCTAAAAACGGAAGCTAGAAAAAGAGAACTAAAAAAACAAAAAAAAACAAAAAAAAAAACAACAAAAAAAAACCAAAGGATAGGGTTACTTGTGGGGAGACAAGTCCCATGGTGTTAAAATTACATAAAAATCTTCAATAACTATTGATACTGGACACTGTTTATTCTGGCGCAGCCCTCCTTTTATATTTTGCTTTTATCCTGTATTTTAGGGTTTTGGGGGGATTCCCTTGTTGGGTTGCTGCCTTACTGGTTGTCTGGCGCTGTCTCTTTTCCTTTATTTAGATACTAAATAATGTGATAAATAGCTCTTCCCACAGAAAGACAAATAATTAAGTAAGTATAGAAAAGTTAGTAAGTGTTACTTAATAGACAATGGAAGTGTTTATTATGGTGCTTTTACTGAGATGCCAATAAAATAATAAAATAAAATGTTTTATAAATCTAATCCAGATATTTTTCTCGTCTGCTTTCTTTTGGGTTCAATATTTTATAAAAAGATAAGTACCCTTATCTCCTATCCTATGGGTGGATTTGGACAAGTACTAGCACAATATAATGATTTCCACTATAAAAAAATATGTATTTGAATGACCACTTCAACAATGACCACTTCAGGATGTTCTAACATTATAATACAGGAATATGATTAATAAACCCAGTAATCGCTTGTTTACATTATGTTGGAATGTCTGACGCAATTGCTGCTTAGGGATTATCAAGCCTAGTTTAGAATTGAGACAGAATTCTGTTCTCTGCAATAATAATTGGGAAAAAAATAAAAACCCACAAGATCTTAGAACAACTAGAAGAGCATAAATCATAAAACAGTAAATTCATAGTATTGTGCTCTTGAAAGGCGGAATAATGTAATTTATACTAGATTAATATATTTATATTAAAATATAATATTATACAGTTCAGTCAGGGCTGGTGCAAGGATTTTTGGCTACACAGGTGAAGATGCATATTTCCGCTCACCCTCACTCACTAAAGAAAGTTAATATAAACAAAGCTCCAGGGCCTGACGGTATCCATCCATGAGTACTTAAGGAACTAAGTGTAGAAATAAGTGAACCTCTGTTTTTAATCTTTCAAGATTATTTTCTTTCAGGAAGTGTTCCGGAGGATTGGAGATGTGGTTCCTATATTCAAAAAGGGTTCAAAATCCTTGTGTGGAAATTATATACCTGTGAGCTTAACATCTGTGGCTGGGAAAATATTTGAAAGGTTATTAAGGGATAATATTCGAGAATTCCTTGAGAAGAACATGGTTATCAGCAAAAATCAGCATGGTTTTATGAAGCACAGGTCATGTCAAACTAACTTGATTGCGTTCTATGAAGAAGTAAGAAGACGTATAGATCAAGGTGTTGCAGTGGATGTGATCTCTTTGGATTTTGCCAATGCATTTGATACAGTTCCACACAATAGATTAGTGTTCAAACTCAAGGAAATTGGTCTAGATGAAAATGCTTGTTCTTGGGTAGAACATTGGCTTAAAAATAGAGTACAAAGAGTTGTCATTAAAGGTAACTTTTCAAGCTGGACAGAGGTGGAAGTGGTGTCCCTCAGGGTTCTGTTCTGGGACAACTTCTATTTTACATGTTTATAAATGATCTTGAAAAAAGCATAGAAAGTCATGTTTCAGTGTTTGCAGATGACACAAAACTCTGTAAAATAATACAATGTGAGCGAGATATTACTTTACTGCAGAGGTATTTAGATAAACTGTGGGACTGGGCACTCAAATGGCTGATGAAATTTAATGTTGAAAAATGCAAAGTTATGCACTTTAGCGTAAAGAATGCAAAAGCAACTTTTACCCTTAATGGAAGCGAATTAGGGATAACAACACATGAAAAGGACTTGGGAATTGTTATAGACAACAAACTATGCAACAATGTGCAATGTCAACCAGCAGTGGCTAAGGCCAGTAAGGTATTGTCATGCCTGAAAAGGGGCATTCATTCTCGGGATGAAAATATAATTTTGCCTCTTTATAAATCACTGGTAACACCACAGATTGAATATGCTGTGCAGTTTTGAGCACCTGTTCTAAAGAAGGATATTATGGCACTAGAAAAAGTGCAGAGACGGGCTACAAAATTAATAAAAGGAATGGAACATATCAGCTATGAAGAAAGGTTAACAAATTTAAATCTATTTAGTTTAGAAAAACGTCGCCTGAGAGGGGATATGATAACATTATACAAATGTATTCCGGGCCAATACAAACCATTGTGTGGAAATCTATTCACAAACCGGACTTTACATAGGACACGAGGTCATGCGTTTAGATTGGAAGAAAGAAGATTTCGTCTAAGGCAAAGGAAAGGTTTTTTTTTACTGTAAGAACAATAAGGATGTGTAATTCTCTACCTGAAGAAGTGGTTTTATCAGAGTCCATCCAGATTTTCAAACAGCTACTAGATGCATACTTGCAAAAACAGAATATTCAAGGATATACTCTTTCAAGGTAGGGTAATAACTGCTTGATCCAAGGATAAATCTGACTGCCATTCTGGGGTCAAGAAGAAATTTTTTTCCTAGCTTGTTGCAAAATTGCCTTCTTTTGGATCAACAGCAAAAAACAAATGTGAGGAAGGCTGAACTTGATCTTTTCAGCTATGTAACTATGTAAATAGTACATGTTTACCTGTGTGTAACTCACCTTCTTGAATTTCTTACCTTCTTTTATGTATTGCTCTCTGCCCTTCCCCATTCCCTCTATGTCTCATTAACCATCCCCTTTGTGTGTCACTCCCCTGCAACTAGTCTCTTTCTCCCCCAACCTCTCTATGTCTCATTCTCCTAGTCCCTCCAGTCCATGTGTCTCATTTTCTCCCTCCACTCCACCCATGTGTCTCATTTCCTACCCACTTCATGTGTCTCATTTCCTTCCCAATCTCCACCATTCATGTATCTTATTCCCCCAGCACCCCACAATGTGCCTTATTCTTCAAGCACCCCCCAATGTGTCTCGTTCCACAGCTCCCCTCAATGTGTCTAATTCCCCCAGCCCTCCCACCAATATGTATCATTCACACAGCTCCACCAATGTGTCTCATTCCCCCAGCCCTCCCATCAATGTGTCTTATTCCCCAGATCTCCTTGTGCCCAAGCCCTACACTTGGACCCGCTGCCCTCCCCCCCCCCCCCCCGGACTGGTGGGGGATATCTCATTCCTCTCAGTGCTGACATATCTGGATTGCAAATACCTTTGATACTTAACCCTTTCCACCTCACCCCATGTGTCACCTCCCTCCTGTATAGCATGGACCAGGGTAGAGGATCTTTAGTAACTTCTCCCCTGTCTGACAGGAAGCAGTTCTGCGCTCCCTGTGTGTACTTCCTGTCAGACCGGGGTAGATGTTACACAAGCTCTTCAGCCATGCTACAGATGAGTGATTGGCTGGAGGAGAGAACTGTACAGTGTAATCCCCTCCTGCCAGTCAGCCAGATCTTGCACCCCCTGGGCTGTGCCGCCTTAAGGTAGCGCCACAGTGGGAACCAGAGTGCTTGGCACATACATATACGTGGTGCTAATATGTTTGGGCTAAGCTGGGCAAATGACTAAAGGGTATGGGAGAGAGTCCCTAGTGTATACAAGGTGGGGCAATAAAAAAGGGGTTAGAATGACATGCTTCGAAATGTTTGCAGGTACTTGCAACATTACTAGCTGAATTTGAGGCATCATAGCAAGTTCGTTCAATCTGCAGATATGTGCCAGGAGGGTAAGTGCTCTTGTAGTTGACCACACTGACCAGGGTTGTCCAGTTAAAGAACCATGAGAAGGAGAATAATTAAGCACATACTTAAACGTACTACTTTGTAAACTGCAACAGACCCACACTAGATTAACCTTATGTTGTCCACACTGGTTTGTGCTCCACAAATGTAACCCTTCATGTGTCAGTTAGATAAAACCATAATGTCACAATGTCCAGTGGGTGGTTTTTACTGTGTCCTTGGTGATTAATCTGTTAAAGGCACATGTCCAGATATTACAATTGAGCTGTTCTGGATAGTTTAACCTTCAGGTTGGAGGATTCCCTGTGGGCTTCCCTCCAAGGTACTGCTACAGTTGATATGCCTAGTTTAGATACAAGCACACCAGGGACTTATCACTGATAAGAGTTTCCAAAGTTTTCAGGACTAGAAAATGGTGCTTGTGGATAGTCCTTAAACCCTTAAGGACACATGACATGTCATGATTCCCTGTTATTACACAAGTTTGGTCCTTAAGGGGTTAAAATATCATATAAACCTATTTTTTTTCCTTGGCCTGTAGTAGCTTACACGGCTATACTTATTGCAGCATTTTAACAGTGTCTACGTTTTATGGATTTATGGGGTTTCGGATTCATTTGCTGTTTTTCTCTCCTCTATTTTTGTTTTGCAATATATGAATAAAGATTTACACTTTTACAACTATTTATACCTTTTTTCTAATTTGGCTCTGATCAAGATCCAGGCGGTCACTGATCCTGGTTACATTCCTATTCAGATTATATAGGTTTAGGGTTACCACACTTTTTTATTTTGGATAAAAGGTTTTGTGACCGTATATCAATAGTCCCTTTAAAATATTGGTGATTGTGATTGCTGTCATCCTTACATGGGCAACTGTGAAAGCGACACTATAGTCACCAACTTATTGTAACGGACCGTTTTGCCCAAAAGAGGTTAAAAACCGTTTAGGCGATATTCCTCTTTTCCAGCTGCACCAACAGCTACTGCAAGCACCAGTACAATCTCCTGAACTGCAAACCCACAAATTCACCAACTCCCGAACTGCAACCAAGGGAATACTCGAAAGTCCCGAACTGGAGACACACGAATAGCTGCTAGCAGACGAACAGGAAAAGCCCCCAAGCGGCTTACACTCCTGGCAATCAGTCTCTAACAGCATACAGTAAATCCTCCCCAAATAATGAGACGACACTTCACTTTGAGGGTTAAGCAGGAACTGATTTACTGGGGCTAACTGCCCGGCTTTTATGCAGGTCTCCCACCAGGTGGACACTCCCCTAGGGGACCAAATGGGAGACTGGGACACAAAGGGTAAAAGGACCAATCACAGACTTACACATTTCAACCATCCCACAATGCATCACAATCCCTCCTCTCTGCCCTGGAGATAATTTGGGAAGTAATTCAATTATATCCAAAGACAGAGGCAAAACTCCATTAACCACATGGCAGAAAACAAACAATAAAAGACATAAAATTACCTACAGTTACATTCAGTACATAAAACATATATGTTCTACATATCCCCAGATAGCTCAGGTCTGAGCGCACATTATTAAGCGAATGGCGCTCAGACCACACGAATACAGTTTAATCGCCATGGAGCCAAAGTCTTTACACAGTCAATTTCATGCGAATGGGCTCCATGGGATTCCTATCTGAGGCACAACACACTCAAACAAAACTACCGAACACCGGGCCGTTCGTGCACTTTCCCTGAACAAGAAGGGAGGTCGGCGGCTTCAGCAGTGTTCGCGCAAAACTGTGTCCGATTTCAGTTCCATGAATTAAGCGTCGAACACCGCTGTGCATTCGCGTGTTTAAAATGGCCGCTACCTCGTATTCGTGATACGAATGGCGGCCACCCAGCATTCGTCAATTAAGCTGCGGTTAACCGCAGCTTCAGGGAGGTTAATTGCCGGCACACTCCAGCTCCCAGGTGGTCTATTCATTCGTGCGATTGTTCGGTAGATTGAATCTACCGAACACCCGGCAGAAAAGCACGAATAAGTCTTTTCTGCAGGGAAAAAAGATGTCTTTTAACATGGGGCCATAGTCCAAAGGCAGCAGGCGAGCAGCCAGGCTTCTCCAGTGTACAGTGACGAGGTTGGTTTCGGCACACTTATTTAAGCAGTTTTGATGTATAGATCAGGCCCCTGCAGTCTCACTGCTGAGTTCTCTGCCATTTAGGAATCCCTATTTGAATCTCTTTACTTATACAGCCCAAGTTACATCTGCCTGCATGTGACTTACACAGCCTTCTGAAACACTTAATGAAAAGTGAAATCTAATAGTTATAATTCCCTTACCGCAAATTAGGTTTAATGTAGAATTTCTTATTTCCTGCACAGTAACATCTGATTAAAGTTGATTAAAAATGAAAACATGTTTTCATGCAAGCTCTGTCAGAAACAAAAGTGATTTAGCGCATAAGTGACAGAATTGAACAGTGAAACTTCAGAGGCATGATCTATACACCACAACTGCTTCATTAAGCTAACATTGTTTTGGTGAATATAGTGTATTTCTGTAAGGTTGTTTTTAAACCAGCAGGCAAACACTTTACCCAAATGTGCAACCAAAATTAAAGCAAGAGCAGCTTGAAATGTATGTAATAAATGTTTATAAATGTAATATATATTTTGTTTGCTTTCTCTGGCATGCCTTTTCTCATGCATGGCTAGTGCGTGCTAGTTCACTGAAAACTATGTGGAAGTTCATTACTTTTGCAATAAAAGAGTGTGAGATGCTGGGAATCAGGGAAGCAATATTGATCATCATACAGCAAAAATGCACACAGCACCTTCAAGGGTCGGCTGCACTACTGCAGGACTTGGGTCTAGCACAGGGCGGACTTACCCAGAGGGGGACACATAATGCACCGAAACCATCAAACACTTGAGAACAGGCAAGCCCTCTGCCCCCACCTCTCCCCCGCCCCCCGTTTTTACTGCAAAAGTCCATATAGGACTCATACGCTCATACGCTGCCGTATTACCACTAGAGTCAAGAAACGCGTAAGGTTGCATTTAAACTCACTACTGGGGAAGACATTGAGCGCAGGGGAATGCATATTGAGCCACAGTGGAACGCATGCGGCCAACCTCTCCTACACCCGAACAACCATCACGGACTCTCCAGCTGTCTGTGCAGCCGGCTTACCACAGGCAGCTTAACAGGAGTACCTAGACTGTTGGGAGAGAGACTTTATGCTCAAGACTATACTGCACCTCATGTGAGTGACTGATTTTATATTGAAAATTAAAGTTTAATCAAGAGAGCTCCTTTGTCTCTGTATTTTATATTTTGGAACGAATAAATGGATTATGTTTTATATAAAGACACGATCCTGGTCCTGTTAATCCTTATATACCTGTATACCTGCTCATCTATTTATGTATTGTACCATACTATTATCTATGTGGATTCTAGTTTGTTACTAGAGCACTTAGCTTAGCCTTTTTAAGAGCTAATATTCTAATACTATTTGGACTATTGGATGACACTACCATTGATTTGGACTATCGTCTACTATTGTCAAAGGTGATGTGTGTTACAGACAGGCGCTTAGAAAATATCGAAAAATGTAAGGTTACTATAGCAGCTACAACACTTATAGGTGGATCTTTCCAGTCAACAACTAGTTCAATATAATAAAGATAGGGAATTTAGAAGGAAGGTTAATGAGAATACCAACCACCTAAAAATCCCAAAAATTCCAAAAGTGGAGCGCTAAAATGATAATGTATACTCACCCCTACTGTTAAGGGTATTTCGTTGTGAGACTCAGCATAAAATATATCGTCGATGTATCGGTGATAGAGAACCAGGCCCGCATCCCAGCCACGCCAGCCATAGAAAAATTATTTTTCCCATAATGACATAAAAAGGTTGGCGTAGCTGGGTGCAAATCTGGTGCCCATCGCCGTACCACACACCTGACTATAAAACCTATCCTCAAACCAAAAATAATTGTGTGTTAAAATCCACTGTATACTCTCGACAATAAAATCAATTTGGGTCTGGGGAAAAACCTTAAAAAATTCAAAAATGTTGCGTAGCTAAACAACCTCTCTCATGCGTAAAAATAGTATAGAAGGAGCTAACATCTGAGGTGACTAAAAAATAATCCTCCTGCCATACTTGATCTTTTAAAATAGTTAAAAGGCTCAGAGAGTCCCTCAAATGTCTCAGTAAAACACTGGAGTCCTCAGATTTAAAATATTTTACAAAAATATTTTTTTTTTTTTTTAAATTCTTTATTTTCTGTGCATTGAGAAATGTGACAAAAGCATAACATACTTGAGCTGCCTTTTCAACATAGGCAGATTAGTAAATAACAATTGTTTTGCCAAGGGTCTGGATCAGTCTATACGTTTTACACTTATAACATATCAGGAGCATAGGATTGGCAGCAAGTATGTAGTATGAGTTTTTTTGTTCTATGGTCGGAGGGATTAGCTTGCGTCCTAGTAGTCAGGAAGAACTTGTGGTCATGTTTCTGCACTTTTTCTGGTTTTCTAATGTGTCGAGTGTGCCCATGCGGTAGGTTCCCATAGGGTGAACTGGTTGTGAGTGATTGTGTCTATGTTGCTTGGGTCCTGTGAGTGGTTAAGTGGCACTCCTCTCTGTGGTTTGAGGGAGGGTGTTGGCGATTGTAAAGTGCTGTTGTTCGTCGTTGGTGAAAATTGTATATGTGCGTCTGTCTGTGCCTGAGTGTGGGTTTTGTGTCGCGCTTGCTATGCTTGGGTTAGTAGGTAGTGTTGGCCCTTAACCTAAGAGGGTCGCGGGGGTTGGGAGATCGTCTCCGACTTTGTATGGGGAGTTAATAGTAAAATGTCGTATTTTGGTAGAGCAATAGGGTGAGATCAGAGAAGAGGAGAAAATATCAGAGCATGGAAATAAAATTAAGAGGTAAACAGTTTAAGGTGTTCAGGTCTCTGCCTCCGGTCTCTTGTTGCCCCTAGGGACGTATGGTACTATTCTGTCCGGGTCCCATGAGTGGGTGGCTTGCGTTGGTCCTGGTGTTGGGGCGTTCTGAGTTAGTCCCAATTTTTGGAGAAGCGCTGGGGCCTCCGAGAGTGAGGTGAGTTTTAGAACCTCTTCTCCGCTGAATACCACCAGGGTTCTTGGCAACAGCCATCTGTATTCTACGTTCCCCTTCTGCAGTTGTTCCGTTATGTTGCTCAAGGACTTTCTCCAGAGTAGGGTGCTCCGCGTGATATCTTGGAAGAAGGTAAGTTGTGAGGCTTCGAAGGCCAAGGGTGTCTTGTCTCTCACTGCTGCTAGTATGCAGCGTTTGTCTGTCATGGAATGGCAGCGGACGATGACGTCCCTTGGGGCCGTTGTGGGTGCCCTTTTTGCTTTGTTAATGCGGAAGTGGCTGTCGAATTCCAGCTTTTTGGCTTGTGTATGTGGCAGTATTGTGGCTGTGAGTCTCCTCAGGTACTGTGGTAATTCGGATGGTCCCACTGCATCAGGGATACCCCGAATCTTAATATGTGTGCGCCTGTTGCGATCTTCCATGGCGTCTAGCGTGTTTTGGAGCGCTAAGTTCGCTGTCTGTAAATGTTTCAGGGCGTCCCCCATGCTTTTCACCTCCTGTCGGAGGTCTAGTATGTCTTCTTCAGAGGCCTGTACTCTTGCCGTCACCGCCTGCGTCTCTGTGCGGATTAAGTTTATGTCGGTGTCAAACAGCCCCTTCATCTCCTGTAATAGGAGTCTGATGTCCCTTTTAGTGGCTGGGGCTGAGTCATCCCCCTCTGTTTGTGGGCTGCTGGGAGCTTCAGCTCTCATGTCTTTGCTGCTTCCCTGGGACAGCTGTACTGAGTGTGTGGGGCCAGGGTCCTGGTCTTGTTCGGCCGCCATTTTGTGGCCTGCTGTGCGTTGCAGCAGAGTCCCAATATCTTGGGAGTCCCTGGGTGCGGTCTGTTGTGGCTTCTGTGTTCGCCTCCCCATATCGTTGTCGGGTGAGTGGTGACCTGCCCGCTGTCCGCACCCGTCTTCCAGGCTCAGGGGGATCCCCGCGGGTAGCTGCGATGCCGGCGGGAGAGTGAGGTAGGCCCGGGATTTGCGGACTCGTTTTTTGCCCGGTTGTGGGTATAAAAAGGGCATCGGTGGGTTGCCCTGTGAGCCCTGGGATTGTAGCTGTGGGTCCCGCGGGTCGATGGCCCCCCCTACCTGAGATGCGCGGCAGATTGTGTCTTGGTGCCGGGGAGCCGTGGATGATGGCGTCCATTCGGCTCCGTGGTTAAGCTCCGCCCCCAAAAATACATTATTTTTTATTTAAAATTCCAAGCAATTTCCCTTTATCTATAAGTGCAGAGTAACTCTTTTTAAAGTCTCCTATTGGGTCCTTATTTAAAATCTGATATGTCTTATTGTCACCTAAGAGGCGTAGGGATTCTTTCATATATTCTTCTTTTTCAAGAAGCACAATACCTCCCCCTTTATCTGCCGGTTTTATTACCAGGGTGTCATCCTCTCTAAAAAAAAATTAGGGCTTCCCTTTCTACCTGACTTAAATTATAATCTTGTCGCTTTAATTTACCCACTTTCTGAACGTCATATATAACCATTTTTTCAAAAGTGGTGATCTCGTCAGAAACTTCTTTGGCTTAGAAAAACATTTTTTTTAAACATAATTTCCGTTTAAATTTATTTAAATCTATGTAAAAATTTAATTTATCCAATGTTTGTGTAGGGGCAAATTTTAAACCTCTGTTTAACCCCTTCAGGACACATGACGGAAATATTCTGTCATGATTTCCTTTTATTTCTGAAACTGTGTCTTTAAGGGGTTAATAGGTCTGTCTGGGGTTTTGAGAGTGTTCTTTTAGTGAGGTTGAAAATACCACTTTGTTTGATTGCGGGCGTGGCTGGGATGCGGGCCTGGTGCTCTATCACCGATACATCGCCGATATATTTTTCATTTGGAAGGGGGATGAACCTTCTCTCTGTGATTTTTTTAGCTTTTTAAACCACAACGACTGGGGAATCCAGTTGACAAGTGATTTCAGTAGATCAGAGGTTAATTTTTTTTAGACTTGAATATTTATGTGGAGGAGGGAAAAGTTAAGACGAGAACTTATTTTAAACCAGTTGATGAGAACAGCTACGTAGAAGAAGGGAGCTGTCACTTTTTCCCATGGCTAAGTAATGTACCGAAGTCACAACTCTTAAAACGCAACTGCACGGAGGAGGGGGATTTTAACCAACAATCCAAGAGAATTTTAAACGATTTTAGCAAAAAGGGTATGATAAAGAACTTTTTTTTTTTTAAATTCTTTATTTTTGCAGTGCAAATATACAGGGAGTGCAGAATTATTAGGCAAGTTGTATTTTTGAGGATTAATTTTATTATTGAACAACAACCATGTTCTCAATGAACCCAAAAAACTCATTAATATCAAAGCTGAATATTTTTGGAAGTAGTTTTTAGTTTGTTTTTAGTTTTAGCTATGTTAGGGGGATATCTGTGTGTGCAGGTGACTATTACTGTGCATAATTATTAGGCAACTTAACAAAAAACAAATATATACCCATTTCAATTATTTATTATTACCAGTGAAACCAATATAACATCTCAACATTCACAAATATACATTTCTGACATTCAAAAACAAAACAAAAACAAATCAGTGACCAATATAGCCACCTTTCTTTGCAAGGACACTCAAAAGCCTGCCATCCATGGATTCTGTCAGTGTTTTGATCTGTTCACCATCAACATTGCGTGCAGCAGCAACCACAGCCTCCCAGACACTGTTCAGAGAGGTGTACTGTTTTCCCTCCTTGTAAATCTCACATTTGATGATGGACCACAGGTTCTCAATGGGGTTCAGATCAGGTGAACAAGGAGGCCATGTCATTAGATTTTCTTCTTTTATACCCTTTCTTGCCAGCCACGCTGTGGAGTACTTGGACGCGTGTGATGGAGCATTGTCCTGCATGAAAATCATGTTTTTCTTGAAGGATGCAGACTTCTTCCTGTACCACTGCTTGAAGAAGGTGTCTTCCAGGAACTGGCAGTAGGACTGGGAGTTGAGCTTGACTCCATCCTCAACCCGAAAAGGCCCCACAAGCTCATCTTTGATGATACCAGCCCAAACCAGTACTCCACCTCCACCTTGCTGGCGTCTGAGTCGGACTGGAGCTCTCTGCCCTTTACCAATCCAGCCATGGGCCCATCCATCTGGCCCATCAAGACTCACTCTCATTTCATCAGTCCATAAAACCTTAGAAAAATCAGTCTTGAGATATTTCTTGGCCCAGTCTTGACGTTTCAGCTTGTGTGTCTTGTTCAGTGGTGGTCGTCTTTCAGCCTTTCTTACCTTGGCCATGTCTCTGAGTATTGCACACCTTGTGCTTTTGGGCACTCCAGTGATGTTGCAGCTCTGAAATATGGCCAAACTGGTGGCAAGTGGCATCGTGGCAGCTGCACGCTTGACTTTTCTCAGTTCATGGGCAGTTATTTTGCGCCTTGGTTTTTCCACACGCTTCTTGCGACCCTGTTGACTATTTTGAATGAAACGCTTGATTGTTCGATGATCACGCTTCAGAAGCTTTGCAATTTTAAGAGTGCTGCATCCCTCTGCAAGATATCTCACTATTTTTTACTTTTCTGAGCCTGTCAAGTCCTTCTTTTGACCCATTTTGCCAAAGGAAAGTAAGTTGCCTAATAATTATGCACACCTGATATAGGGTGTTGATGTCATTAGACCACACCCCTTTTCATTACAGAGATGCACATCACCTAATATGCTTAATTGGTAGTAGGCTTTCGAGCCTATACAGCTTGGAGTAAGACAACATGCATAAAGAGGATGATGTGGTCAAAATACTAATTTGCCTAATAATTCTGCACTCCCTGTACATTACAGGCTGGCGAGAGGTGCCCCAAAAGCAGTCCTCTGGCTTTTCCCACGCTTGACATGCGGGGCACATGGATAACAGGCACAATTTTTAAACATGCTTAAACATTAGGATTTAAACGTAGATTGTGATTACAAGTTAGAAACTTGCTAGAGCTTCAATAGTTAAAACAGTACTTTAGGTATCAATATAAATTTTTATGTTAATAAGTCAAGAGGGACTTTTTGCAGCACCATCTAACTTTCAGTATAGTCGTCTTAGTAACGTCTGTACAGCTTAACATGTGCTAAGTGTGAAAGTGTAGGTGAGACATGTTTGATAACAGCGTTGATAGCTGGTTTACGACTCCTCTTGTAGATTTACACGCTGTCCATGCCCGTCTTATGCGTTATAATTACAGAGTACGAGAACATGGAGCGTTAATAGGGCATGTATAGCTACATACGGCTAAACTAAAAAACTTTGCTGATAAGGCTCGATTGATCTAGGAGTCAAGGCGTCCCGTAAGCTGCCAGACACATAGGTTATTTGGCATGACTTTGACCAGTGACAGGCTATCTAAAAACACGGCTATTAGGAGACATAAGATTATCATGCAGGTATCTGTAATATCTGCCCTCGTCTTGCCCCTGTCTGTGGGTGACTTCGCCAGGTCATCAGCCAGTGTAGGTTGTACATTAGTGGTATACATAGGTTACCTTAACGTAAGGTGTTAAGATCTTGTCGGGCCTAAACATAGTATGAGGTCACACATGAATACCGTATCCTACGTCTATGTTATTAAGCCTTGTTCATATTAAACAGGGCAGAGATTGGATAGGTTGGCCGTACATGGCGACTAAACATATATATTTACAGTTCAGCTGTCAGTGTAGGATAGGACATACCGTAGGGCTATGCGTCTGAAACTACCTTACCAACTTGAGACCTTTCCTGGCTCGGTCAATAAGATATGTGGCGTTCGGCCACCTTCGACTGGTAGGAGACTACTGTTTAGTGGGAGCTGAAAAGTACCTATGGTATCTGGTCAGGGCTAGTTAAGTGCCAAAACGAGACAATACAAAACAGAACAAATGATTCAAAGCTGGTTGGAGACATGGGCAAAATATCAGACATTCTGAGCGGTTATTTAACTGTGGAACTATTGCAGATGATGTGGGACCAGCCTCTGCCCTCCATTATTGCTAAGTTCGCGAGGCGTCCGGTTGTCGAGTGTCCGTCTGCTGCTGGGGGTGTTTTCTCGGTGCGGTGAAAGCACTGTAAAGCTTGTCTAGGGATCGTGTCCATGAGGGATAGGGTTGAGACAGTAACTAAAAATCTAAATGCAACTGATCATTAGTCCTCCCTGGGGGATTGTTGTGGTTCGGGCACCTGTCCTCTTAAGTATCCCCTCGGTGCCAGTTTACTCGATGCTCCTTGGAAGCCTTGGATGACGGGACATTGATGTTAGAGGGTTGAAACGGACTGATGTTTGCTACATCCCAGGTGTGATGGGCCTTTGGTCTCCGGTCGGTTGTAGCTTGTTCCTGTCGTGGAGGTAGGCCTAGCGCTGCCAAAACTGAGTCTATTTCCGATGGGTCTGTGACCCGTGTTGTTGCGCCCTCATGTGTGATGATCAAGCTTCTGGGGAATGCCCAGCGGTATGGGATGGAGGTTTGGCGGAGAGTGGTCGTCAGGGGTTTGAGGAGGCTCCTCCACAGCAGGGTAGGCCTAGATAGGTCTTGAAAGAATGACAGGCTGGCTGTCTCAAAGAGGTGGGATGCCTTCCCCCACACCGCTGCCATGAGGGTTGCTTGGCCTGTCCGCGTTTGAAATTGGAGGATGATATCTCTCGAGGTGTCTGCTGGGGCACTGGCGGCCCTTGGGATTCGGTAGATCCCGTCTGTGAGGGCTGTCTTCATCTGCTGTGGCGTGAGTAGGGAGGAGAGGAGTCGTCCAATATATCCCTGTAGGTCATCCTGGGTCACGGTTTCGGGGACCCCTCTTATCTTTACGTTACGGCTTCTATGCCGGTCCTCCATTGCATCCAAGCGGGGGGTGAGTAAGGTCTGAGTGCGCTGCAGCTCTGTATTTTGAGCCTCTAATTGTATGCACCGTGCGCTGAGGCTCTGCGAGTCCACTTCTGTCTTCTTGACTCGCCCCTCTACGGTGTGGATCTCCTCCCTCAGGACCGCTATGTCCGCTGCGAAGAGGGAGCGAATATTGCAAAGGAGGGCTTTTATGTCTCCCTTGGTGGAAGGCAATTCGTTGTCTTCATCCGAAGATATGCTATGTAGACCCCTTGTGCCGGGGAAGTCATCTAGTTCATCGAGGATCTGTTCTCCAGAGGAGGCCGAGTCGCCATCTTGGTTTTGCGCGGGAGTTTCTGCGGCCTTGGCAGGTCGGAGGAGAAGTGCTCCGATATCTCGTGCTCCCATCGGTTTTACGGCCCCTTGGTGTCTGGATTTCTTTCCCATCTCGGGGTGCTGTGGTATAGTTGATTATTGTTAAGTTGTAATCAGTTATTTTGCGGTTTTTCAGGCTTTCGGATGCGGAGCTCTGAGAGTGCACGTCTGCTTCAGTCGGCTGTTGGCTCCGCCCCCGATAAAGAACTTTTAAATAGAGTGTTGGAGGAAACCCTCTTAAAAGATAGGGATGAGCTTTTTACTCCCAATGCTGGAAGAAATGAAAACCGTATAGATCAAATTCCATTTGTTTGTGATTTTAATTGTA
Organism: Pelobates cultripes; assembly: GCA_933207985.1. NCBI lineage: Eukaryota > Metazoa > Chordata > Amphibia > Anura > Pelobatidae > Pelobates > Pelobates cultripes. The sequence goes on along the minus strand of OW240918.1, from coordinate 106,140,736 downwards.
AACATAGGGATGTTAAAAGAATTTGTAGCAAGTATTGGCTGATATTGACTAAAGATTCAGTTTTAAATTCTATACTCCCTGATAAACCTAGTATTATTTGTAGAGGAGTACCCAACCTGAAGAATAAACTAGTCCACAGCCACCTGCAGAAGAGTAAGGTTTTAACTAATCCGTTTAATGAGGAAGGCGATTTTTATGGCTGTGGTAATATTGGAGCATGCTCCAATACAAATAATAGGAAAAGACATATTAAAGAATTCCTACACCCAAGAAATGATAAAGAGAGATTTAAAATTAAACAGTTAATAACCTGTCATTCTAACAAAGTAATATATGTTATTATTTGCACATGTGGACTATTATATGTGGGAAGAACGGCACGAGCACTACATGTGAGGATCCAGGAGCATGTTAGGAACATAAAGCGAGGGTTTGAAAAACATAGTCTTTCATATCATTTTAAAATGAAACATGAAATGGATCCGACCCAACTCTCATTCTTGGGGATACAGAAGGTTACAACTAATTGGAGAGGGGAGGACCTTATTACAGCAATGGGGAAGGCCGCAATGAGGTGGATTTTTAACCTTAACTCCCTCATCCCCTTTGGACTCAATGCTGATTTTGAATTATATCATTTTTTATAATACATGTATTTATTATCACCATTGGGTCCTTAATGCTTTTTTATTACCATTATATCATCATTTTTTAAAATCATTTTTATAAATATATAATTACATATATTTTATATATTTTATATATATTTTTGTAAATTTTTTTGTAAAATCATTTAGTCTCTTTTTTATGTTCCAAGTTTTAATTCCCCCCCCCCCCCTTCTATGTGGGTGTTGTGTTATTTAAAAGTTTTTTATTATGTGTTTATACATGGGATGATATGTATCTTTAAGTCTGCAACCTTGGCACTGTGTCACTTTAAAACTATACTGACTTGCAACACAACAATATTAATATATTCATAAGGTTGATACAAAATGTTTATATTGGAATCTAAAATGTATCCTGATATGCACTTTCTTATTATTTTCTATGCACTTCACGTTTTCTCTGTTTATGAGAGCTTCCCTATATGGACATGGGTAACTGTCAACAGCACAACGTGTGCCAGTTATAAAGATGGTGGAATCCGGACCGGAAGTGAAGACGGACGTAACATCACTTCCGGGTAAATCGATATGGAGAATATGAACAGCTGAGGAATGAAACACCCACGGCTTCCTGATACCGGGTTGGTTCAGAGCAACACAGAGAAGACGAATCAGGAAGGTAACCAACATTTAAAAGAAGAATGGCAGCAGAGAGAGGATCACTTCTCACGCTGCTTAAAATACATACAATAAAATAGGTGGATCACACTTCTGGATTCAGTGTCCGCTGCTGCCTACATCCCAAAGAAGGTTAACCCCCCTGAGTGGGTTAAGGTGATATCAACCAGAGCCAGGTTTATCCCATTGGCTCTGAACAAGGTGAGCACTTTACCACCTGGCACTTGTATATATTTAAATATTAATTTACAAAAATACTACACTAGAAAGGAATTTTTCCTGTTTCTTATGTGTTTCCCTACTAAGCAATAGAGAAGGAGTCTGAAAGAAGGGGGGTGTCTCCTGAAGGACACCAAAGCGAGAGCGATTTGAGCCAGTCCACTCCTTGGCTCTACACTTGTGAGTTAATAATATTACTATTCTTATCAACCAGATTCCTAACTTAATATACTCCACCATTGGATCATTCTTCCCCCCCCCTTTTGTTTTTCACATATATGCTGAGTCTCACAACGAAATACCCTTAACAGTAGGGGTGAGTATACATTATAATTTTAGCGCTCCACTTTTGGGATTTTTAGGTGGTTGGTATTCTCATTAACATTCCTTCTAAATTCCCTATCTTTATTATATCGTCTACTATTGGTTTATACAGCTAAGTAGATAAGATCCCTGGCTGTCTGCTCAAAATGGATTTTTGTGCTTAGAGTGTACACAGGTTGATACATTGTAGACCATTTGGACAAAGTGACTGATAATTTCATCAATTGTAACTACTTGGGCTGTTATGCAATTGTTACAGATGTATTGTACCTGAGATATTTCCCTCGAAGTACTCATTCTCTTCTATTCACCACTTAGATGACCTACCCCTGTTCCCACTGTTTGGTCATATTTATTTGATTTATTTGTATATATTTCCATTTTTACATTTATGTGCGACTGTTAGTGTCTAGTCCTGGTGGAAGCATTAGACTTTTGTCCGTTTGCTTTTTTATCTCCTTATTTATTGTTTATTTTATTCTGTTTTGTACCTGCAAATTGACGTAGTTTTTTGTTTTATATTGATCTAGCTGACTCCGTGCAGACCTTAAGCTCTAAATGCCTACCTATAAACTCCCCTGTCACAAAGCATTGCGTAACAGCAGTGGGCCCAAGGTAGTGGCAGTAGGCTGCGTATATTCCCCAACTGTGATTCAGTAAGGGGCTATTTTAGAAAAGAAGAAAAAAGGGAACAGGGCGCCACAATCAATACTGTATACTTATAATTACCAGCTTCGATGATAAATCCTCATGAAAGAAAAGAAAACAACTATCATTATGTAACCTTTAATTAACATAAAATCCTGTGTATAAACAAACAAACACACTCACATGGAGAAGTGGCACATAATTAAATTAATGTGCAAAAGCGCATAGTGTCAAAGGCACAATCCCACCAAGTCCTTCCAATGCAGCTCAGTCCACAAACTAAGATATTTCTGAGCCCAAACTTGGACCTCCACTGCTATTACTGGACCTGTGGATTCACTTGTTCACCTCGCCATTCTGCTTTTCTGCTCGACGCATTTCATCTCAGGAGACTTCCTTAAGAGCTTGCCATCCCTTGTGTTCTTCAACATTTAAATAGGATTCTTGATTGCAGCCACCTGGACGTGACGTCATACGCCATGATGCCTGAACGGTGTGCAGGCGCATGCGTCCACTACACAGGAATGCATATAACTTTACTGGAACTTTACAGGCGCTATGTAAAAAATCCAAATGAAAACAACACTAATCATTAAATCATTGAATGATTCAATAAAATATATAGCCAGATCATAGAAGGAAAAAATGGACCAATAAATCTAATAAAATACATATATAAAATTCTATTATGAACTATAAAAAATATACAAACATTAAATATACACATATATGTCAGTGGAGCCTGCCCACTAAGCTGATCAGACGTGTATAGCTTGAGCTCCTGCCATTCTTGCTGAAAATAGGCTTTTTGAGCCTGGATCTGGGGCTTATTTGCTCAATCTTTGATATATCCACAAGCAGGGGAGCTGGGGTAAGCAGTCTCATACTTTTCTCGAACATTTACACCACCGAGTGCCAGAAGATCCTGTTGCGGCTTACTGGGACCTGGACTGAGGAGAGGAGGCCGATCTCCTTATGCCCGAGCCAGGGCCAGATTAAGAGCCCAGTGGGCCTGGTGCTGACAATTATGATGGGGCCTAATTACAGAATTGTCACGGCCCCCGGCTCGCCGCGAGGTGCAGTCGCACCGGACCAGTGTGACCGCGCCAATGAACTGAGCTTACCTGCTCAGTGGCAGGTTGGGAGCCGCTCAGCCGGGTTCTCCTGGCTGCCTGCCCGGGTTCAAGATGGTGCCGAACACGCGGTCGCAGCCAGATATAGCTCTGCCCCCCAGGGTCACACACACACACACACGTTCTGCAGTCAGAGGCCAGAGGGATATTTAACCTAGGTTATTGCCCTGTCGTGGTTTTCGTTCCTGGTTCCTGAATCCTGGGAGTGCGTTTTCTTGTCCTGTTTTTGATATTCCCAGTATTTTGACCTTGGCTATTCCTGACTATTCTGATTCCTGGCTTCCCTGACTTGGCTTGTTAAATGGTATTGTATATTTCTGGCTCCCTTGACCATTCTCTGTTTTAACGTATTTGTCCGGCCATTCTAAGGACCGGTTTACGTTTTATCATTTTCTGTTCTGTCTATGTAGATGTTACATAGTTCTGCATGCTGGACCACACTAGTAGTCATGACAAGAATCTTATCGACCATAGACACTAAAACAGTCATACCTCTCAAGCGTCAAGTATCTAATGGAGATGGTGTTGGAGGGAAACTCGAAGGATGCAGCTTTAAGAAAACACATACTCTATGCTAATCTCTCTCTAATTTATGCTTTAATCTTTCAAGTAAATCCATACCCTCTAACAGCAGTGTCCAGTGAAGCAGGAAGTCAATGGGGACACTGGGAGAAATGGGGACATAGACACTAGGGACACAGACACTGGAAGACATGGGGACACTAAGACACTAGGGACACTGAGAGACATGGGGATACTGAGACACTAGGGACACTGGCTGGGAGGCATGGAGACACAGGCATGGAGACACTTGGGGACACTGGGAGACATGGGGACATTTGGGGACACTGAGAGACATGGGGCACAGACACTGGGAGACATGGGGACACAGACACTAGAGACACTGGGTGGGAGACATAGGGACACTGGGAGACATGGGGACACTGAGACACTAGAGGGACTGGCTGGGAGACATGTGGACACTGGGAGACATGGGGACAGACATTTGGGGACACTGGGAGACATGGTGACACTGAGACACATGGGGATATAGACACTGGGAGACTAGGGGACACTGAGACAATAGGGACACTGGCTTGGAGGCATGGAGACACTGTGTCCCATGCGTCTCTGTGTCTCAGTGTGTCTCCCAATGTCCCCATGTGTCTCAGCATCCCCATATCTCACAGTGTCCCCTAGTTTTTCAGTGTCCCCTAGTGTCTCCATGTCCCCATGTCTCCCTGCTGCCTTTCCCCCTGTCTCCCTGCTGCCTTTACCTGAGCTGTAGGCTGTCTCTGCAGGTTGGGAGCTGCTGTCTGGACTCTCTGTGCTGTGTAGCTGCTCCCCTGCGGATCAGTGAGGAGAGAGAAAGGCAGGGAGGGATATGCTGTAACTTCCTATCCCTGCCTCTCTCCACACACAGTGACCCCTACTGGTTAGTGCTGGTATTACAGAGTAATCTCCGTTTATACTGAGAAAAATATTTTCTATAAACATTTTCTATTGTCGGTATTACTGCAATACCGGCATGGCCAGGCAGCCTCAAATACTGGTAAAATACCAGTCAGGTGGCAAACCTGAGAGTAGTGTGTGTAAAAAAATAAAAAATAAAAAAAAAAAGTAAAAAACATTTTTTTTTTTTTTAAATGGGCCTATTCCATGGGCCTGGAGCTGCAGCTCCATAAGCCCCTATGTTAATCCAGCCCTGGCCCGAGCCCTATACTGGGACCCGCAGCACTCCCTCCTCCCTGTGGACTGGTGGGGAATATTCCAGTCCTCTCAGTGCTGACAGATCTGGCTTGCAAATACCTATTGCACTGTGTGAGCAACAACAAACTGCGTGCAAATCCACAACATGGCAGGCATTCCTCTCAGGGACTCACGTGACAAGAGTCCCCTACAGAAGACTCCCAGCAATGCTGTTGCAAAGTTCCAACTGCGGCTTGACCACCATTTCCAACGCTTCTGGCACCCACTTCATGGCAACTACCAAAGCTGAAAAAGGATGTAGAGCCTTGGGTGACATGCGGCCAGAGACAAAGGGGGCGACTCACGGTGAAAAGCTTCAGAGAAAACCTGTGCATCCTGTTCCTCACTTACCTAGGCCGAGGGCCACATGGTGCTTGTATGCCCTACATCCTCCACCAGAGCGGAGGATTGTCCACGTCAAGTGGTGCCTGTCACCCCAATCCTCCGACCACCCTCACAAGGGGATAGTCTCAGACTGTAATGAAAACCGAGCCTGGGGCACACAGATGCTGGTCCTCATCAAGGCCTAGGGCTGGAGAGGCACCCGATCCTGGCACCAAGTTCCTTCTGGCGGTGCAACCATCATGTTACCCATGGGAATTGGCTGAGTCTGGTGGATTACTGATTGCCACCCCCCTCCAGCAGCACTTTACCTGCCACATAACCAAGCATTACAACTTCTCTCCTTCCATGTTTATTTCATTATTTTGGTGTATACTTGCATATTATTACAGAGGTATAGTGTAAAAGTGTTCTGCTGTCAGCCTGAGGTTTTCCTTTTTGAAACCAACATGTCACTTACTGATTCTTTACTTTAAAAAACAAAACTGAGGCTCGCTATAACTGAATGTCTGACATACCATACTCGTAAATGTTTTACTCTTGACTGTATGTTCATTCTCTGCAATGTATTAATGTTAATATCTCTGCCTCAATAAAACAAAAATTTACAAAACAAAAATAAAACAAAAACAATTTGTTTCCATGGAAGACATTCAGATGAGTGAACTGCCCCATGAATGAGTGTTGGAGGTCCCAAACTAAATTTCATTTTCAGGAAAAATGTTTTGGCTGAACCAAATCTCTCCATCGTGCATATGTCTAGTGATCAGTATGTTACGATACTAGATCTGAGCGATGGATTCTGGAAGATTTCTCTTGATCCTGTGCCAGGTAGGGATGGCAGATGTGCTTTAGTTGTGTGTTGTAAAGGGGAATAACTTTGAAATGAGTTTGCTAATGTAGAGGCTATTGGAAGAAGATGCCAAAAAACTGGTTAACTAATTCCCGAATGTCAGTATACCTTACACACTCTGAAGGATGCCTTGAGTTGTACTATTTTTTTTTTAATTCTTTCACTATTTTTTTGTATTTAATCTTGCATTCTTTGAGGGAAAAGCTTGGCAAGGTATGTAAATTAACTGCTTATGGCATATTGTCCAACTGCTAAGACGTGTTACCACTGCACTTCAAGAAAGGTGAGTGCCCTATCACTGCTTACACCCATTCAAGCTTGTGTCAAATTGAGGTCAGTATCCGACTTTCTAAAGATACTGATCCCTCGACTGCTACCCAAAGATATCTTGCAGGGATGGCCTGACACTCTGTTTGGATATTTTGGTGTCCCATTGAGAAAAGAGAGGCCTACCATATCCAGCAGGCACCTGTAGGCAAGTGTATTGCTGGTAGCAAAACTAATAATTTTCCTGGAACACCCCATTGATAGATGACAAAGCTCAAAGTTGTGTGCTTTCATTATTCCCAATAATTTGCAGTCTCTGGTGAATTGAGTGTTTCTATTGAATACACAGAAGATGATGATGACTATGTCCTCCAAAAATTCTTACAGTTTTTTAAGTTTTATTTTTGTCCACACTTTTGGGACAATCAAGGGACAAATGGATTGCAGTGAGACATAAACAGACTTATTACAACTGTGTCGTCACTTTATGTAACAGTTGTTGCAGAAATGATTCATGGAGAAGAATTCCAGTTTACTGTGAGTACTTCTCTGCATCCCACTACCTACCTGATCTATACAGGTGCTGCTAATGGCTTGTACTGTAATATTATTAAAGTTATAGAATAGATTATTAGAAACATGTTATAGAATGATTAACATTTAGTTGGCAAGTTCTAAAGTGAGAGTGTAACAGTTTTAATTAAATTTGGCTGAGAGAAATAATAGATGATTATGTGCCAAAGTAAGAACATTCAATAGATAATTAAGGAATAGTGTTAGCATAGAAGAGAATGCTTTGTAACCTTATTTGATCCTGACTAGACTTGTACGCAGCAAGAAACTTAGGCTCGGCCAAACCATTTTTGCTGAAAAAAAGATTTTTTTTCAGGACATCTGAATATTGGCCAAGTGTTGGATTAGCTAATTTGAATGAGATGAAACAAGAGGATGCAAAACTGGGCCAATTAGTGTACTGAAAAATATATATATAATATAATATTATGTACATATTTTGCAGTACACTTTTTGGTTCACATATCAAGTGCGGAAAAGTAACCAGTAGATGGGGAAAAGCAGGAGAAGCAGTAAAACATCTATATTTATTTATTATATATTTATGATTTTCAGTCCTTTGGGAATCAGCTGATTTTTCTTTTTGTAGATTTACATTATTAAGCGGCTGTATTCAGTACTTTCCATAGTGTTAGAGTAGACATTGTAGCAAAGTAAGGAAAATTCCTTCTCTAGAAACCTTAAATTTATTAGAAAACTTTAAAACTTTAAACTATTAGAAAACCTTTAAAAGATATTTCTTGCAAAACAAATATACCCAAAGTGAAATTAATGATCAACATTTACATACAGACTTATACCCCAAATCAGTTTACTTTGCACAATAGACAAAAGTGATTATATTAAAGTATTTGAGAGGACAGTTGAGAAAGATCTGAGGTCCCTGGAGACCAACAGTAAATCTAAAGATAATTTAACTGGGAAAGAACGAAAATCAGGAAAGAACTTAATGGAGGTTACATAGTTACATAGTTACATAGCTGAAAAGAGACTTGCGTCCATCAAGTTCAGCCTTCCTCACAAATGTTGTTGCTGTTGATCCAAAAGAAGGCAAAAAACCTGTTCTGAAGCGCTTCCAATTTTGCCACAAACTAGGAAAAAATTCCTTCTTGACCCCAAAATAGCAGTCAGATGTCTCCTTGGATCAAGCAGCTATTACCCCACTAATTAGAAATTATATCCCTGTATGTTATGTTTTTGTAAGTATTTATCCAATTTCAGTTTAAACATTTGTATGGACTCTGACAAAACCACCTCTTCAGGCAGAGAATTCCATATCCTTATTGTTCTTACTGTAAAAAACCCTTTTCTTTGCCTTAGATGAAATCTCCTTTCTTCCAGCCTAAATGTGTGACCTCGTGTCCTATGTATAGCCCTGTTTATGAATAGATTTCCAGATAATGGTTTGTACTGGCCCCTAATATATTTGTATAAAGTTATCATATCCCCTCTCAGGCGCCGTTTTTCCAAACTAAACAGATTACATTTTTTTAACCTTTCTTCATAACTAAAATGCTCCATTCCTTTTATCAGTTTTGTAGCTCGTCTCTGGACCCTCTCCAGTGCCATGATATCCTTCTTTAGAATAGACGCCCAAAATTGCACAGCATATTCAAGGTGTGGTCTTACCAGCGATTTATAAAGAGGCAAAATTATATTTTCATCCCGAGAATTTATGCCCCTATTTATACATGACAAAATCTTACTGGCCTTAGCAACTGCAGATTGACATTGCATATTGCTGCCTAATTTGTTGTCTAAAACAATTCCCAAATCCTTCTCGTGTGTGGTTATCCCTAATTCACTACCATTTAGTGTGTAAGTTGCTTGTGCATTCTTAACCTCAAAATGCATATCTTTGCATTTCTCTATGTTAAAGTTCATCTGCCATTTTAGTGTCCAGTCCCCCAATCTATCCAAATCTCTCTGCAGCAAAGCAATATCCTGCTCACATTTTATTACTTTACAAAGTTTTGTGTCATCTGCAAACACTGATACATGGCTTTCAATGCCTATTTCAAGATCATTTATAAATATATTAAACAGAAGTGGTCCCAAAACAGAACCCTGAGGGACACCACTTACCACTTTTGTCCAGCCTAAAAATTTACCATTAATTACAACTCGTTGTACTCTATCCTTAAGCCAATGTTCTACCCAAGAACAAGAATATTCATCTAGACCAATTTCTTTTAGTTTGAAGACTAATCTATTGTGAGGAACCGTATCAAATGCCTTGGCAAAATCCAAGTAGATCACATCCACTGCAACACCCTGATCTATACTTCTACTTACTTCTTCGCAGAATGCAAGTAGGTTAGTTTGACATGACCTATGTTTCATAAAACCATGCTGATTATTGCAAATAAAGTTCTTCCCAATGAATTCCTGAATATTATCCCTTAATAGCCCTTCAAATATTTTCCCAGTTACAGAAGTTAAGCTCACAGGTCTATAATTTCCAGGCAAGGGTTTTGAACCCTTTTTAAATATAGGAACAACATCTGCCTTCCTCCAATCCTCCGGTACAACACCTGAAACAAAAGAATCTTGAAAAATTAAATACAGAGGTTGAACAAATAAAAATCAGAGCAGCTAAAATAGGAGGGGAACTTGTCATTAGGAACCTCTCTGATTATGAATAAGAGGCTTATGAGTGATAGAAATGCATTTCTGCAAGAAATTTACAGAGTAACATATTGCTTTATTAGAGGAAGGAAAAAATAGAAGCATTCTTAGCAGAAGAGATTATGAATATATTTTCTGTAAACACCCAAAGATCGCCATATGCTATCATCTTCTTAAAATACATAAATGTTTAACAAATCCTTCTGGGGGATCGATCATCTAATGTATTGGTGTCATGGCACGGCCGGGTACTCACCTGCCCCTGGGCGCCCGCGCCATCCTCGCAGCAGAATCACAGTTCTCACCACTCCTGAAGGCTCCCCTTCCGGGTCTGCGGCGGCTTCTACTATTCCTCTCACTGCCGAGGAGGAGAGCTGCAGATCCATAGGAGAGGAACAGGTCAGGGACCATGGTATAAAACAAGATGGCGCTGAGTCCTTGACTTCTTTATATAACCCCTGTGTGCTCCACCTACTGGTGGGAGGTGGCCTGTCATGTGATCCCAGCCAACTATTTAAACCCAGCACACCTTCCAGCCAGTGCTTGGTTATTTTGCTTATTGCTTTATACCTGCCTATTTCTAGCTTATGTTCCTGGTTCCTGATCCTTGATTCCTTGGATGATTGCTCCCGCCTGCTTCCTGACCTAAATCCAGATTGATTGACTACTTCTGCCTGCTGCCTGACTGCAATTTTCATTTACTTTTCCTGCTCCTGCTTCCTGGAATTCATCTATTCATTAAAGGCCTCCACGCCACCACAGACCCTTTGGGACCCTGTCTCCACTTCCAGGTGCTCCTAAGGGTCGTCATAGTAAGGGAGTGCTGTTCCGCTGCAATTGGGTTCCATCAGCTCCACGAATCTCCAGGTGGGTGTGACAATTGGCTCACTTACATCCAATCTATCAGAAATATGTGGCTAAGTTTTACAAAAACTCAAGTGGTCAGATTGAATTCATACCTAAGATATACTACACAAGTCATCCAAATATTATCCATGGTAGAATGGGAGGCGGATTACATTTTAGCAACAGTAGATATGACATCACTCTGCATGGTGATAGAGCACTTGCATAGATGTTAGGCAGTTCAATAAGCATTAGCCACTCACTCTGAGTTTAAAATGACCAAATTAAGTTTCTAGTGAGATGTGTAGCTTTAATGTTTAGTCATAATTTCTTTTAGGCACACGGTCAATTTTATCTTCAAGTTGTGGGAACCACCATGGGTACCACATTTGCACATAGTTATGCCAATTTGTTCATGGGGAAATGGGAAGATTAATTTATTTGGAACCCTTACCTAAATTTGGTCCTATGGTGGAGTTATATTGAAGATGTTATTTTTATCTGGAAAGGAGGACTTGCAACAACTGGAATATTTTAAGTTCTTTTTTTTTTTTTTTTTTTGAAGTGCAGATAAATACACATCCTCTCGCCAAGCCCCAACAGCTTGCGACCAGGAAAGCAATTTACACAATTTGTAAGCATTAAGGCATTGGTAAAAGATAAACATGCACATATATATTTTTAAACGTATAACAACAGATTTAGGAACATGCGTATCAGTTTTGTCCTAGGCAGTATCCTTGCTTAGATCTGTTTGTGAGGGTAAACGTGTACGACTATGTCATAGTCTGCGCATACAGCAGAGGGGGACGTTAGCTTGGTTCCCTGAGAGGTATCATATTGGTAGCTGTTTGAAAAATAAACTAAAACTAAAACTTAAAAAATAAAAAACTGAAAATGTAGCAATGGTAAAAAAGAATATATTAACACTAACCCATCATTGTATAGAGGGGAGGTTCGCAAGACATGGGTGTGATGTCTGGGTTAGGTGTGCGACTCTGCGAGGGCCTATGCCATTTCAGGAGCGGGTGCTGGCCCATATTTGCCTGTAACCTCTGTGTGTCAAATGGTCTTGCCGTCTAAGGGGTGTTGAGGGTGTAGGGGTTGCGTGCATTGGGAGCCTCGCTAGTGTATGTGGGTGAGAAGTAGTTTGCAGAGTAATGCCAACAGGGGTATAGAAGTAAAGGGAAGAGGAGAGAAGAGACAAAGGAAGTATGTACACAATTCCAGTGGGTCAGCGGGACATCCAGTTCGTGTGGTAATCCCTGGGTATGGTGGTGTGGGCTCCTGTCAAAGTTCAAGTTGTTGCTGCTGCGTACTGGTCCGGCGTGCGTTTTTGTGGAACGAAGGGGGCGATCTGGTTTGGGTCCCAGTTATGGGTACGTTGGTTCTCCGGTTTGTGTTGGTAGAGGGAGTCCATAGGCAGTCCCAATATGTGCAGCAAGGCCGTGGCTTCCTGGAGCTCTTGGACTTGGTGAGTGGTATCATTATGGTAGACCTGCAGCGTGCGGGAGGGGCGCCAGCGGTATCTCACATCGTGTTCTTGAAGGAGTGCAGTCAGTGGTTTGAGGGATCTGCGCCAGGCTAAGGTTTGCCCTGATAAGTCAGCATAGAAGGTGAGTGTCATTGTTTCAAACTGGTATGGGGTTTTCCCCCTCAGGGCGTTAAGCACATTTTAAGTTCTTTTAAAATCATAATATACATTAAATTTTACTTTTAACCAATTGAAAGAAAAGATTTTATTTTTAGATTTAGAAATCTGTATCAAAGATAGATGACTACACACAAAGTCCTTCAGGAAAACTGTGAATTGTACCAGTTTTCTACCTGTTATAAACCATCATTAACGTATGTTAACGTATGTCATTTTGCTGATGATACTAAGATATGTAACAGGGTTGATGTTCCAGGAGGGATAAGCCAAATGGTCAGAGCTGTGGCAACTGACATTTAATGTGGATAAGTGCAACATAATGCATGAGTTTAAGCATGTGTGGGCTAGACATAAGGCTAAAAGCTAAAAGATAAGGCCAGGGAATGAAAGTATTTAGAAAGTTGGGCAGACTAGATGGGCCGAATGTTTCTTATCTGCCGTCACATTTTATGTTTACATTTCTGCGGTGATAGTGTTTAGCTGTAATTTTCCTCTTACTCATTTACTGTACCCACACATATTATATACCTTTTTTTTCACCATTAAATGTTCTTACCATTATTTTCATCATGTCATGTGTTATCATCGTTGTGATAAGTTTTCCTGTTTTGAAACACTCATATTTGTTTTCAGTGAAGTCTCCCGAGTATAACAGTACCCCCATGTACTGGTTTTATAGTGTTTTTGAAAGTTACAGGGCCAAATATAAGGCTTGCCTGTTTAATTTTTCATTGAAATTTGCCAAATTGGTTATGTTGCCTTTGAGACCGTATGGTAGCCCAGGAATAAGAACTACCTCCATGATGGCATACCATTTGCAAAATTAGACAACCCAAGGTATTGCAAATAGGGTATATCCATTTTTTTTCTAGTAGTCACAAACACTGGCCAAAGTTAGCGTTCATATTTTATTTTTGCATTTTTCACACACAAACAAATATAAATGCTAACTTTGGCCAGTGTTTGTGACTAAGTGGCTACTACAAAAGACTGGACATACCCCAATATGAATACCCTGGGTTATCTACTTTTTCAAATTGTACGTCATGGTAGGGTTAATTTTCATTTCTGGGTTGCTATACCGTCTCAAAGGCAACATAGCCAATCTGGCAAATAGCAATTTACAAAAATAGAAATTGGCCAATCTTATGTTTGACTATGTAACTTTACAAATCACCATAAAACCTATACTTGAGGGGTTCTGTTGTTGACATTACTCTACATATCGAATGTAGAATGTGTGTGCATATATATATATATATATATATATATATATATAAAAATAAATCTAATGTTTTTTTTTTATATTTTATATATATATATATATATATATATATATAGTCACATATAATACGTGTGTGTATGTGTGTATATAAATATATATACATATAAACATATCAAAATATATATATATATATATATATATATATACACATACACCCTGTTCCAAATTATTATGCAAATTCTATTTGTGTCACAAAGATGAAATATTTTGTTTTTCAGTTTAACTCATGGATGGCATTGTGTCTCAGGGCTCTTTTGATCATTGAAAACACCTGTGATAATTAGATTGCCAGGTGAGCCCAATTTAAGGAAAAACTACTAAAGGAGGGTGTTCCACATTATTAAGCAGAGCACCATTTTCATGCAATATGGGGAAGAAAAAGGAAATAGTTCAATGCTTTGGACGAGGTATGAAAACATTAGATATTTCACAAAAACTTAAGTGTGATCATCGCACTATTAAGAGATTTGTGGCTGATTCTGAGCACAGACGGGTTTGTGCAGATAAAGGCACATTGAGGAAGATTTCTGCCAGATCCATGCATCGGATCAAGAGAGCAGCTGCTAAAATACCAGTACATAGCAGCAAACAGATATTTGAAGCTGCTGGTGCCTCTGGAGTCCCATGGAATGGACATCAAGGTGTAGAGTCCTCCAGAGTCTTGCAACTGTGCATAAACCTTCTATTCGGCCACCACTAACCAATGCTCACAAGCAGAAATGGCTGCATTGTGCAGAAAAATACATGAAGACTAATTTTCAAACAGTCCTGTTCACTGATGAGTGCCGTGCAACCCTGGATAGTCCAGATGGATGGAGTAGTGAATGGTTGATGGACGGCCACCCTGTTCCAACAAGGCTGTCACGTCAGCAAGGCGGTGGTGGAGTCATGTTTTGGGCAGGAATCATGGAAGAGATCTGGTCGGCCCCTATAGGGTCCCCAAAGGTGTAAAGATGACCTCTGCAAAGTATGTGGAGTTTCTGACTGACCACTTTCTTCCCTGATACAGAAGGAAGAACTATGCTTTCCTTAATAAAATCATCTTCATGCATGACAATTTTATTTGT
>OW240918.1:106056693-106125762 GCA_933207985.1 Pelobates cultripes | reverse complement strand
CAGCATCACACGAAGAGTAAAACCAAGATTATGTAAGTACAATATTATTATTCAATCCACGTTCTGAAATTATGTGATGTGCAAAGGTCCAACAATTCTGACCCAATCTGCACTGAGTGTATTACTAATAAATATGGTTTTAGGGGTGGTGTTCTTGATACCCACTCATTTTTTAAGTGATCTTTCAGCTCTGTTTGTTAATGAATCTAGCGTTAATATTTCAATAAAATATGGGTAGGAAAATAAATCTTCTTTCTATTATTTTTAGTTATTCTTATGTTCTGAAGTCATGTCTAATTCTCCAGGACATGCACTTAATAGGTTGTAACATATCTTCTTAGCTGTGTAAAGTATTCCAGAATGCCTGAATGACTGATTAGATCAGTTCATCTTCAATACAGGAGATTCATGATTCCATCTCCGAGGTGCATTTATGAATGTAAAATTCTCCTTTAAATTGATCAAAACATAACAAGGTTAGTTTACTGCTGACAACAATTGATGTGACTATAGCTAAGTAAATTGTTAAATCTATCTTATTTACTACCTACAATTCTACTTAATACTCTATTTAGATATGAATTATTATTTTTTATTAAGAATGTGCCTTTGCAGCCTCTCTCTTGTTTTTTATGCCAGTCAGGTATTAAATGCAAAGTTAATAGTTTTCCAGTTTTTATTCGACTCTTCTAGAAATAATGATATACCAGGAGCACTTACAATAGTGAGACATTTGTTTTAAGCTGAAAATGTTAAAAATAAAGGTTACAAAGAAAAACTTTGGCATCATCTACTGGTTAAATGTAATATTACACCTTCCTAAGGGTTTTCGAATATACAATTTTACAGTAATATGTTGGTACTATGGAACTATGTTTTCTGGGACACATATCATATATACATATTAATGGGCAGCACAGGAAAAGGGTTGCCATGTAGTATGCAGAATTCAGAAAAAGGTGTATAAGATTAAGCAATGAAGCAATGAATCCTGGAGTATATGCATGATAAATACTGCACGGCAACCCTTTTCATGTGTTTTCATAAATATGACAAAATTATATGCGTTCCTGTAAACACGTAGGAAATTTTTCATGACCTCAAAAAACAGCTGTCATTGTAATTTAGGCCCATTTAGCATTTACTGGTGTAATGATAGAAACTAAACATTCACCCACTGAAAGCAATGACGTAAATTAATTCCATCTTTGTTTTTATGATAATCTTTATGGTGATTTTTCAAGGTCAAAAGTAATACTAACTAATCTCAAACATTTAAAAGGCAAAGGGCTTGTTCATTTGCTTGTTGGTAAGAAGCAGCCGTTAAACATTGTTAATACCAACGAAAAATAGATATTTGCAGCAAAAATACAGACTGGTCTCTGTGATCCACCCTTCCTTTAATATCTGCTTATAACTCACATAAGCCTGAACTGATAATATTCATGTTTCAGTATTTTCTATTCTAAGACGTATTTCTTTAAAAAGGCACATTGTTTGATGCATTGCTGTGGCAACATCACCAGGACACTATAAAAGTTTTGTGCAACACATGTCAGCTTTACCAGCAATCACTGGAGTAAGTTGGTCACAGGAGCTATGGCATCCATCACAATACGAGAAGAAGGGACCTAATGGAGGAGTAGAGAGCTGCAAAGAGGATAAGGCTTGCAAACCACTGGTAGACTGTGCATTAAAAAAATGTCAAATGTGAGACGTGTGGATGGCATGCAGGAAATAAATTTCATCCATAGTGTGCCAATCATTATGTCCAACTGTGTCTCCCAGCAGCACCCTGATACACATGGACCTTTTCTCAGGACATTATTCAGTTTGGGAGGATATGATGAGGTACTGAGACTGTGGAGATAGAGGAGTAGCTTCTTTGCTGCAACAAGGGGTGAACTCAGTGCTTCCTAGTCACTCACTGCATAGGAAGCATGTAGTCTCCTGAATGCTATTGACATGCCACATTTTTCCTATTTTTACCACTGGCAATAATGCGCCGGACTAATAGTTTCTTGGACTGCCTATGTACTGTTTCACCTCCCTCCAGCAGTCATGGAATTGATGCAAAATACTTTGGATTTGTAATGCATGTTTCTGATGGATACCCATCTTACATTACATTACACATGCAGACACATACAAATGTTAGCATCACAGGCTTCCAGATATATAAACTGGGATGTAGAAGGATTTGGGGTGGAAGAGAAAGGTATCGGGTATGATGGCGCAGTGAATGTAGTCAATGTCTTCCAAAAATGATCCTGGCTGAAGTATAGCCCTCTAAATACTTAGTAGAACACTTTAGCATTAGGACAATGTTTTTGTATTCTTAACAGAATAGTGTTCCTATAACTTAGGGGTTGGAAACCCTCAGCACTTCATATATTGTGGTCTACATCTTGCCTCATACTTGTAAAAGCATTATGGGAGATGTAGTGATCACTTGAATCAACACCCCTATTCTGCCCCACTTTAGAGTTCCCTTTGCCTTTTTTAACTTGTCTACAAACCTCTGTATTTTAATATCATTTTGAAGCTTGTCATTCGCTTTGAAAGTATAGTGTTGATGTTAGCCTGGAACAGAGTTCCGGGATGCATAAGTCACGTGTGTCAGTAATGTAACTAGCCCTTGGCACAAAAGAAATGCTGCACATACAGACTCCTACCACCACGACCACTTGAAATACCTGAAGTACTTATGGTGGCTGGAGTAATCCTTTAACATCTCTGTGTACACACTATGCCTGTCTGTTATTATGCAATGAACTATTTTTATTCTTTCAAGAAAGAAGTACTGCTAAGTGACATTATAATCAATAGATCCTCCAGAAAGGCCCCCTTTTTGATGTTATTTCGAACTTAACCCCATTTATTCTATAAGTTGCTTGTATTCCAAAATACATGACTTTGCATATACCTGCATTGAAACTCATCTTCCAATTGCCTGCTCTGTCCCCCAGTTTATAAAAGATATAGTTCTGTTTGCCAGCTTGTGTAAATGAAATACATTTGCTTAGCTGCAATAAAATGTTTCTCATTAACAGTGCTCCTTTAAATTGTAGTAATTTGCCTATCACGTTTCATATTTAAAGCGGCACTGTCATGCCGAATTCTGTTTTTTTTTTAACCCCTCTCCCGCCTCCACTACATCCAATTGACCCACTAGTCACCCCCTAAATGCCCCTAAGCCCCCCACATTACCTATTTTTTAATCCTTATTTTCTGCCCCGATCTATATTCAGGGCGCCGCCATCTTTGTGTGGGTAGGTGAAGTCCCTGTGGGACACGTCATCTGCCCACACTAGACAGACTGTGAGATTCCCGCACATGCCCAGTGAAACACCTGGACATGCGAACGGGAATTTCATCTATTCATTCATTCATCAGACAGATGAATGAATGAATAGAAAGATCAGCCGAACAAACAAACACTATGTATCAGTGTATCTGTGTATCAGTGTATGTTTGTTCGTGCAGTTTATTACAAGGAGGGAGCTACCGGCACGCAGCTCCCTCCTTGTAATATGTAAAGTTAGAAGCGGCAGGGAGCAGTGCTCCCCACCACTTCCTAAGCCCCCCCAGGTCCCCCTCTCACTCTATGGGGGTCAATATGACCCCCATAATAGCACAAGGGAGATTAAAATCTCCCCTATGCCCCTACTCGCTATACCGCGAGTAGGGGCATGTCCACTAAACAGTGAGCAGCCTGTGGCTGCTCACTGTAAAAAAAAAACAAAAAACAACTATTGGCCCCCACCCCTAAACAGTGAGAATGAGGGGGGGGGCAGTACTCCCCCACCCCCACCCCTACCCCTGGGCGGCGGGTGGGGGCCATAATGAGAATGGGGGGGGGACCTACTGCCCCCCCCGGCCCCCACCCCTGGGCGGCGGGTGGGGGCCTGAAGATAATGAGGGGGGGGGCAGTACTCCCCCCCCGGCCCCCACCCCTGGTGGGCGGCGGGTGGGGGCCATAATGAGAATGGGGGGGGGACCTACTGTCCTGCCCCCACCCCTGGGCGGCGGGTGGGGGCAATAGTGAGAATGAGGGGGGGGCAGTACTCCCCCCCGGCCGCCACCCCTGGGCGGCGGGTGGGGGCCATAGTGAGAATGAGGGGGGGGACCTACTGCCCCCCCCCGGCCCCCACCCCTGGGCGCTGGGTGGGGGCCATGAAGATAATGAGGGGGGGGACCTACTGTCCTCAACCCCCCCGGCCCCCACCCCTGGGCGGCAGGTGGGGGCCCTAAGTCAATTACCCCCCCCCAATCACAGTGCTATTTGTCATTTTACACAGCGTGGGAAAGTTCTTTTGAATTTTCCCACGCTGTGTAAAATGACAAAGAACACTCTGATTGGCTTAAACCCACCAATCAGAGTGTTCTTAGCCTATTTGCAGTGCGGGGGAAGGCTTTTTTTGCCTTCCCCCGCCCTGCGGAGCTCAGTCTGCGTGGAGCCCTCCATGGGTGAAGATGGATTATTTTTTTGCTCTAGGGTTTTTTTTTTTTGTCGGGTTTTTTTTTTTGCGCTCGGGGATTTTTATTTTATTTTCAATTCGACGGTTATGATGTTTTTTTTTATTTGGCCTTTTTTGGGGCTGAAAAAAGAAGATTTGAGAAAAAAGAAGACATCCAATGGTAAGTTTAATTTTATTTTACAGGTTAGTTATTTTATCCCCCCTCACTATTTTTTAGGGTGAGGGGGGTAGGTAGGGACTTGTTTTTTTTTGGGTGGGGGGTGGGTGACTAGGGGCTTGGGGACCCCTAGTCACCTTAGGGGGGGGGTAATTGACTTAGGGCCCCCACCGCCGCCCAGGGGTGGGGGCCGGGGGGGGGAGGACAGTAGGTCCCCCCCCCTCATTATCTTCATGGCCCCCACCCGCCGCCCAGGGGTGGGGGCCGGGGGGGGGCAGTAGGTCCCCCCCCTCATTATTGCCCCCAGCCGCCCCCCTATTCTCATTATGGCCCCTACCCGCCACCAAGGGGTGGGGCCGGGGGGTGGCAGTAGGTCCCCCCCCATTCTCACTATGGCCCCCACCCGCCCAGGGGTGGGGGCCGGGGGGGCAGTAGGTCCCCCCCTCATTCTCACTATGGCCCCCACCCGCCCAGGGGTGGGGGCCGGGGGGGGCAGTAGGTCCCCCCCTCATTCTCACTATGGCCCCCACCCGCTGCCCAGGGGTGGTGGCCCGGGGGGGGGCAGTAGGCCCCCCCCTCGTAATCATTATGGCCGCCGCCCAGGGGTGGGGGCCGGGGGGGGCAGTAGGTCCCCCCCCTCATTCTCACTATGGCCCGTACCCGCCGCCCAGGGGTGGGGGCCGGGGGGCAGTAGGTCCCCCCCTCATTCTCACTATGGCCCCCACCCGCCGCCCAGGGGTGGGGGCGGGGGGTAGGACAGTAGGTCCCCCCCCCCCATTCTCATTATGGCCCCCACCGCCGCCCAGGGGTGGGGGCCAGGGGACGACGACATTAGGTCTCCCCCCTTATTTTACTTTAGGGCCCCCCACCCGTCGTTTAGGGGTGGGGGCCAATAGTTTTTTTTGGTTTTTTTTTACAGTGAGCAGCCGCAGGCTGCTCACTGTTTATCAGACATGCCCCTACTCGCGGTACAGCGAGTAGGGGCATATTATTTACTAATACTAAGTAATCTTTACTTAGTATTAGTAAATGTGGCTGAAGGACCAATTTAGGTCTTTCAGCCTTTTAGTAGATAGCTCCCTGATACCGTGGGAATTAGGGAGTTATCTACTAAGCGGCTGCAAGATGCAGCCACAGCAATCTATAGGATCGGAGTTTCATTCATTCGAATGAAATTCCGATCCGAATAAAGTGCCGAATTGCGTTCTAAAAGAAACTAACATAATGTTCTCATTCAGTTAGAACACAATTCGGCAGTTTTGTGTAAAGTGACAGGAAGCATTGTGGGAACACAGAGGAAAGCTAGGGATCATGGGAAAATTGCTCTGACCAGTGGAAATGAAGCACACTTTGCTCCTCCGCTGGTCAGAGCTGGTCAAGCGGAGGAATCCTCCATAAGGCAAAGAGTCCCTACTTTGTCTTATGATTTTAAAGAAAACTAAAGAAGACAGGAAGAAAAGAATAACAGATCCCGAGATAGGGGAGAAGAGGAAGAGATTGAGGAAAGGTAAGTTCGGCATGACAGTGCTGCTTTAATATAGCCATACCACATTTACTCACCCATTGTACTCTGATGCAAGTGCTGGTCGGGTGAGGGAAAAAAAATACTGTGCAGCCTCAGAGGTGATAGTAGAGAAAGGGAGCAGTTGCGGCTAATCACGTTATGAGCTATCTGGAGAAAGAATTACAGCTTCCATATGACAGCAACACCTAGTTGGGCCCAGGTTTAATAATAGTAAAAGACAATAAGTGTGTGTAAGGGCCTGTGTTAGTGTACGTAAGATCCAATGTGGCAGATTTCCCCAATGCAAAGTGTCTCTCTCTTAAAGTGGGGGTATGTCCTTCACTAAAATGGGTTTCCTGCAAAAGAGCCACTGACTTTGTATGCCCATATGTGCATGGACGATGGGACTAGTCATGTGAAGAAGAAATACACAAAACAAAACAAAACAAAAAAGGGGCAGTGGGCGAAGATAATTCTATTTTCAAAGGAAACTTTGACACAGTAGCAAAGATGAGCAGAGGAAACAGCCCGAAATTAAGCCCAACCTCAAGCGCAACTTGATAATCCCCCACGTATGTATGAGTTACGTGGGTTCGCAGAAGAACTTCTTCTAAGTGTAAAACACTGATTTAACAAATTGACACAATTAACATATATAAATAAGGAAATAACGTCAGGTGTGGGTCCCTGTTGTTGTGGATCAGAAATTGATCTTTGTTATATTCAGAGGAAGCCCAAATTGTTGTTACAAGTGCACTTGGAGAAGCGAGAATTAGACACCAAACACCTGTTGGTATTCAAAATAAGCCTCTGACGTTTTATTCATCAGCTGGGTTTTATACATTAAAAAGTAAGTGCTTACGTGCAAATACTCTTAGAACAGTAATAGGAAGAGAATACAGATAAGACATAGGGATGAGCGTCATGTACACATAACAAATACGTTTTCAAGGTAAGAGAGAACAAAATGATTAGAGCAGAGACATCTTAGGTGGGGGCTCTCTGCTCCCAGAACTTAGACATATATGGTCTTAAGTGTTGTTTTAGCATCAAGCATTTCCTGAGTCCAAGTTAGCCAATTTTAATATAGGATATCATTATATGACACCTATAAGCTTGAGCCTTGGAATCAAGATAAATTCTATCACACTGTCCCCATCCATTTCTGCTCAAGAAATAAGCAGACTACTCAATATAACATATCTTCATGAGTGGTGCAGTCCAACAGTATAGGAAAATTTGGATCCCAAGAAACCGGAACCCCTCCACCCTCACAAATCCAGAGACAACAGGCAGGACAGAGTTAAACAGTCCCCTCCAAACTGTGGCAAACAGGATTGGGGATATGTAGAGGGTAGAGGCAACAGTCAAGCTCTCAGCTCAACTTTATGGTGCCACCCACTCGGAAACCTGCCTACTTAATCGCACATCTATGAAAATAAGGGCACCAAACGTAATAGCTTCACTACCAAATGCCGATTCCCCCCTGGATACCTCAAAGAGCATCGACCATCCCCAGTGTGCCACCCCAAAACAGCAGCATCAAGACCAGTGGGTGGGAACTTCAGGCCTGAGTAGTAAGTCCGAAAAGAAATCTCTATAGGACATTTATGCAATCCTCAGTAGAAACTGGGCCACAGGTACATAAACTTAGTATGGATCTGCCATCATACCTGATCCCCCATCCAAAGTTCTCAGGTTCACCATCCAGGAGGAAAATGGGCCCCACATGTAGTACATGTTCAGTCCCATAGGCTGGATCTTCTTGTGAGTGTGTGCTTCAAAGAGAGGCACTCAGTAGCCCATCCATGTCAACCCCTCCACCAAACCTCCTTATTTTATAACATGCAAAAATTGCCCGAAAGTTGCTGTTCCGAGAGGGAAAGGCCAAATAAGTAACACAGAACATAAAATCAAAAACCCAACTGAAAAAGATAAGGCCCCAGTTGCAATGTATACCTCTAATATATATCTCTAAACACATTTGTGTTACCTATAGTGGATTGACCTATTCTCCCTTCTGAAGGTTGGAGAGTAAAGGCCTATTCTTCCAAGCCATTCGAGCCTACTCAGCATTGCAGTGAGGAGGAAGAAGAGGGATCCATATTTCTCCCTGGGAGTCCCTTCAAAGAAGCTGGGCTCAGAGAACCCAGATTGCTGAATATCTAGTTTGGCACAGATGTTTTCAAGAGTCATTGTGAGCGTAGAAAACGAGGGATATCCTCTGGTCAAGGTAAAAAGTGCCATGTGTTACCTGAGCAAGCCTAAAGGCTAAATGGGAATCCCTACCTATATGGAATCCCCTTCTGTCTGAGAATTGCCGCGATCAGCTGTAGCGCTCGCCATGCATCTAGAGTAAACATAGGCAAGTCCTGATCTAGGGGGTATTTGGGAAGTGGATGCTTAGACAAATTGATGTTGAACATCAGTTTACAGAGCCTCAACACTGGTCTCCAAGGCTGAGATATCCCTCCTGTAAGGGATCACCTGGCACCCCGACTGGGCACCTCCATCAACGAATGCTTCCTAGCTGATGCCAAGGACTATAAGCACTGCACCGGACACCACAAGCACTGCAGACTCCACAACCGCCGTAGCTTAGCTGGAATCTCACCATCTTCTTTCCACCCTGGAACCACCTCTGACATCCAGGACCGTGTGAGGAAGACCTCTCCTCCAGGAGAGCGTAACAGGAACAGCTCTTAGAAGAGCTAGTGATTATTCAATGGAGTATGATGAGCCTAGCAATCCCTTGTAGCAGTTTTCCCCAATAAGAGACAGAACTCAGCAGGGCGGCCACCCTGACACAGCCCACGGACTGGGCCCCCCGGGCCCGCCCCCAAGTCAGTCCACATGACCCGGCCCTTCCTAAGTCCACCCACAAGGATGAAGTGTGTGTGTACTGTATTTTTTTGTGTGTGTATAGTAGCTATAGAATGTGTGTAGTGGATACAAAGTGCGTGAGTAAAGTAGATACGCTGTTTATAGTGGATTCAGATTGTATGTTTGTGTAGTGGACAGAGTGTGTGTGTATAGTGGATGTATTGTGTGTATAGTGAATGCAGAGTGTGTGTTTGTGTATTGGATGTAGTATGTGAATAGTGAATGCAGAGTGTGTGTTTGTGTAGTGGATGTAATATGTGTGTATAGTTAATGCACAGTGTGTGTTTGTGTAGTGGATGATGTATGTGGTTGTGTAGTGGATGCAGTGTGTGTGTTTATGTGGTAGATAATGTGTGTGATTGTGTATTGGATGCAGTGTGTTTATTTGTGTAGTGGATGATGTGTATGGTTGTGTAGTGGATGCAGTGTGTGTATTTGTGTAGTGGATGATGTGTGTGTATTTGTGAAGTGAATGATGTGTGTGGTTGTGTAGTGGATGCAGTTTGTGTATTTGTGTAGTGTATGATGTGTGTGGTTGTGTAGTGGATGCAGTGTGTGTATTTGTGTAGTGGATGCAGTGTGTGTATTTGTGTAGTGGATGATGTGTGTGGTTGTGTAGTGGATGCAGTTTGTGTGTTTATGTAGTGGATGATGTGTGTGGTTGTGTAGTGGATGCAGTGTGTGTATTTGTGTAGTGGATGATGTGTGTGTATTTGTGTAGTGGATGATGTGTGTGGTTGTGTAGTGGATGTAGTGTGTGTATTTGTGTAGTGGATGATGTGTGTGGTTGTGTAGTGGATGCAGTGTGTGTATTTGTGTAGTGGATGCAGTGTGTGGTTGTGTAGTGGATGCAGTTTGTGTGTTTATGTAGTGGATGATGTGTGTGGTTGTGTAGTGGATGCAGTTTGTGTGTTTATGTAGTGGATGCTGTGTGTGGTTGTGTAGTGGATGCAGTTTGTGTGTTTATGTAGTGGATGATGTGTGTGGTTATGTGGTGGATGATGTGTGTGGTTGTGTAGTGGATGCAGTTTGTGTGTTTATGTAGTGGATGATGTGTATGGTTGTGTAGTGGATGATGTGTATGGTTGTGTAGTGGATGCAGTTTGTGTGTTTATGTAGTGGATAATGTTATGTATGTGGTGGATGATGTGTATGGTTGTGTAGTGGATGCAGTTTGTGTGTTTATGTAGTGGATAATGTGTATGGTTATGTGGTGGATGATGTGTGTGGTTGTGTAGTGGATGCAGTTTGTGTGTTTATGTAGTGGATGATGTGTATGGTTGTGTAGTGGATGATGTGTATGGTTGTGGTGGATGATGTGTGTGGTTGTGTAGTGGATGCAGTTTGTGTGTTTATGTAGTGGATAATGTGTATGGTTATGTGGTGGATGATGTGTGTGGTTGTGTAGTGGATGCAGTTTGTGTGTTTATGTAGTGGATGATGTGTGTGGTTGTGTAGTGGATGCAGTTTGTCTGTTTGATATATGTGTGTGGTGGATGTGTGACAAATGCTGCTGGGAGGTATTTAAAAAAAAAAAAAGTATTCCCCCCTCCCTGCCTCTTACCTGTAGTCAGGGAGGGGACACACTGGATTCCTTGGTGGTCCGGTGGCTCCGCTTGTTGGTCCAGCAAGGAGGAGCCCAGCAGACTCCCTCCATGTTCTCCCTCCTGCCAGCCAGTGCTCTATTTATGACGCGAGCCCAGCATGCATTGCATGCCACGGAGCGTTGTCATGACAACCCGCGGCAACGCTTTACTGCTGTGGCTCGCGAGAGTGCTGGAGGGGAAGGTAAGTATATCCTGGGCCCGCAGAGGCATATATACATAGCGGTACTCGCTATATATATATATATATGCAGATTGAAGGGCTGGGGGCCCGGGCATGCAGAGGATTACCTGTGCAGTCCGGGCCCCCCCTGATGGCGGCCCTGGAACTCGGTATTGAGGGTGAAGTAAGACCGAAGGTTTGGCTTTATATACAATTCCTCAGGCCAGAGGCACACATCCTGGGCCTGATGGAGCACCGCACTACAAACTGTACAGACCAATAAGAACAATATAACAATGTCTAACACCCACACATACAGCACACAATCCCTCCCATCTGCCTGTGATATAATTAAGGTAGATAATGTACTAACTTAATTATCCCCAGGCACATGGTCCTATGCCCAAAACAGTTCCAGGGAATTAGGGCAATGGTCGGTCTCTCTTTATGGAGTACAAAAGTACTTGCATTACATGAATGGAGCCTTTTAAAGTGTATTGGGCAAGGTATATTGCAGGGCCCATAGTCACAGGGAAGGAGGCAAGCAAACAGGCCCCTCCAAAAACCAGTGGCGAGGTCACTTTCGCCACACCTCCTTTTTGTCAGCCAGCTCAGATTTTATAGCTGATTTTGTCTATAAATTCTCCTGTATCCTTCTTCGTTAGCATTGTTGTAGAAATAGACCGTAGATTGGTCTGTATTTGTGATAGAACTCTCAAATTAGCTGACTCCAGGCAAAAAAAACTGCTACACTGTCTGTGCCTGGGGATGTGGCGACCATCCTGTCTTTGTGGTGTGAATCACGAAGGTCACCTGGCATGGACAGGAATTAATCCATAGGAAACATAGATCTGCCTGTGGAGCACGCCTAGGATACAAAGGTGGTGGTTAGCTTCTTAATTCACACCATAGTGGTTTTGGTCTGCTTATGCCCAACATGCTTTGCAGTCAGGGACGAGGAGCTATTCAACTACACTTCCGTCTGCCAGGGCAGATTTATAACACCCATGTATTAGGTTTTTTTTTGCCACTTTAACTTTTGCATTACATCTGTTAGCTTGCCTGTTTCACTGTCGTTAATAATGCTTTAGCCTTGTTAAAGGGAGGAACAAGGAGCTTGTCATTACAAATTTCTGCTAGTTCAATAAAAATATATATTTCATGAAACTGTAATACTTTATTATTTTGCATCAGTGATTTTGTTAGCTGTTAACTGAGAATCAAAACTATACCTTTATTGTTACAGTAAAATAAATGTATCTTGTTGACTTACTGATTTATCCATAATTGCAGAGAGACTAGAAATATTTCTTTTAACACCATATTAAAATTCTAAACTGCTTCATGCAAAAACCTGAGGCCAGTGACCTACTGCCCATTTGCCCTCCATAAAGATTTCTAAACCTTGAGAAACTGCAGCATTCATATGTAATCCAATCACAGGATTGCTCTCTCTGCCTATCAAATCAAGAAAATATTCAAGCAAGCTATGAAAATGTCTCATTGTGACAGGAGCTCCCAGTCACAGCATTGCTGTGTTTAAAATATTTTCCTATTTTCATTGTTCTGCAAATGCCTGAATGCTCAGCCAAAGACAATTTGTTAATATTTGCATATTATGGTCGTTACTGGCATAATTCTTTAACGCAATGTCTGTGTTCTTCTGTCCTCCTTTCTCCTTTGCAAAATGATATATTTTTGAATAGCTATGCCATGGCATTATCTACAGGGGACAGTACCTGACAGCTCAGTGGGTAAAATACACACCTTAACTAAATATAGAAAACCTACCAGGTGGTCTCTAGTAGCAGAGGAGATGTGGCAGGACAGGTTTAGATTCCTAGATGAGATACAATCATCTTTAAATCTGCTACACATAGTTTAAGATTCTTGTGACACCCTAATGCAAAGAATTCTGGGGCTTACATACAGCATTTGTATAAAGAAAAATAAATCATTTTTTATCCAGAAAAAAAACAAATTAAAAAAGTAGATAATTTCATCTAATATTTAAAATTCAATATATCTTTATCCATTTAAATACAGAATAACTCTTATCGATAAGCAAAACAACAGAAAAACACTCAATAAAATAAAGTTGTGAAGAATGGTTGAATTTCAAGACACGACACACTTTCAAATAGCAAAACAGAGTAAAAATAAACTATCAATCAGAACACAAAGAAAAAAATGTATATAGAGTAGTCCTTATCAAACCACTTCCTCTTTCTTTGCTGTTCACCTCCAGGCCAAAGTATATGTTGTGCCTGCCTTATGGCTCTTATTTGTTGGACCAGGATGCGGGGCAGCCCTTTAAACACTGCTGGACAGAGTGTGATTCTCTAACATGTGCAAAGGAAGGACAAAATTGTAAATGTTTGACACCCTCCCTCCTGCTCCTGTGGAAGATGCTATGTATTCCGCGTTGGATGAGGATGCCTCTTCACTCTCTAAGCCTTTGGTTGTTATGGGTTTTTATCCAGGAGCTTTATATGCAAGTGTCTTTGTTCTCTTTACTGGATAAGGCCCAGACATCAATAAAGAAGGTGTTATGGAACCAATAGTGTGGTTTTTAATGGGCAGGAAGACAGCAGGGCTGTGACTCTATCTGTTTCAGGCCCCCGGCCCCAGAGTACACAGTGTCCATTGCCGTTCTTTCAGAACTCCTTCTATCTACCCAGACTGGTTTCCAGTATCTGTAGAGTCCATTGTTCGAGTGGTCAAGGACAAGTCTAATATATACCACAGGTAAGATCTTCCCATGTTATTGCTAGACACATTTCACATTTTTTCTATGTGTTGGCAGGTCTTACTTTTGATGTGTGGGTGTTGCAGTCCATGAAAGGGTAAGAGATATGCTGATAGACAATGACGTCTAAAAAAGGGTTTCTTGAGCAACATTTTCCTGGTCTGCAAAAAGACAGGAGATTTCCATCCAGTCATCAACCTCCAGGAGCTCAGTTCCTTCTTCTTGAATCACCATTTCAAGATGTTTCATGTATGTACTGCTATTTGCATTGTGAGAAGAATAAACATTTTTTTTATAAAGAAAGTCAGATTGCGTATTAAAATTCTTTGTGCGATATAAAATAATATGACAAGGAAGAATTATATGGCAAAGAAGAGAAAGTATATATATATATGAGATCATCACAGGCTGGGAGGAAGTGACTGCCCGTCACTCCTGCCAGCATACACAGAGCCCACGCGGGAGGAAGCAGAGGAGGGAGTCAGAGTGGGAACTCTGACTCCCATCAACCTGAGCTACCACTGGACCCCAGGGAAAGTCACCCTCCTGCACCTAAAAGGTAGGAAACAGGAGGGTGACTTAAATATTTTCTGTGTGTGTTTGTTTGTATGTTTGTATGTGTCTTTGTATGTGTGTGTGTGTCTGTGTGTGTTTGTGTGTGTGTATGTGTGTGTATGTGTGTCTGTATGTGTCTGTGTGTCTGTCTGTATGTGTCTGTCTGTCTGTCTGTGTCTGTGTGTGTCTGTATGTGTGTGTGTGTGTCTGTCTGTTTGTAT
Source organism: Pelobates cultripes (assembly GCA_933207985.1). Classification (NCBI taxonomy): domain Eukaryota; kingdom Metazoa; phylum Chordata; class Amphibia; order Anura; family Pelobatidae; genus Pelobates; species Pelobates cultripes. The sequence goes on along the minus strand of OW240918.1, from coordinate 106,111,445 downwards.
GTATGTATATGTCTTTGCATGTATGTATGTCTTGTGTGTGTGTCTGTCTGTACGTGTGTGTGTGTGTGTATGTGTCTGTCTGTCTGTATGTATGTATGTATGTGTGCCTGTCTGTTTGCATGTATGTGTCTTTGTATGTGTGTGTGCCTGTCTGTGCCTGTGTCAGTCTGTATGTATGTGTGTGTGTGTGTCTGAATGTATGTATGTATGTATGTCTGTTTGTATGTATGTGTGTATTGTGTGTGTGTGTCTGTCTGTGTGCATGTGTCTATGTGTGTATGTGTCTCGATGTATCTGTCTGTGTGAATGTGTGTCTGTATGTATGTGTGTGTGTGTCTGTATGTATGTGTTTATGTGTCTATCAGGGGGGTTACGGTAAAAGGGGGGGGTCCACGGATCAGTTTCGCACAGGGGCCCCATGGATTGTGTGTATGCCACTGGAGATCATATTACTCTTTTGAAAACAGCTTGAATTTAATTACCTGTCGGAGAAGATTTTTGAAGCCAGAAAGACTGTTTAAGATTATTTTCTGCAATCAAAAGAAGCACAAGTTACAACGTGAATTCTATGAGCAAGCACATGGCAAAGATTGACGAACTTCCAATCTACAGTGCGCAACTGTGTGAGTGAAAGCAGACGGAAAAATGTATTAAAGCATCTGGTTGTCAGAGCACATAAAAGTATACTGCAGATTTAATTTAAATTTACTAGCAGATGATCAAATGGTGAATTTTAAGGGCTTGTCTGTATGAACAATATAAAGAAGCAAATGCAGTCATTGATAAATAGTTGTCTTTAATTAAAAAGAAACAGAACATTAGAAATGTTTTAAAAGTGGTAGACACATTTAACATGATGGTTTTAGAACAGCTATGTAAGCAATTACCAAAACAAGCAGATGTTAAGAAAATACACAATAGACATTAATTAGAAATCTGTATGTTTAACAGAAATTATAGATTTAAGACCAAGGTTTGTGACGCAGAAGAATAGTTAGATCTTAAATCCAAACTGATTTGTAAGTTTATAAATTAAGTAAAACAATTGTGTGTGGTTACAAGGAATGAGCATAATTTAATACCAGAACCAGTTGATTTCTCAGAAATATTGAATATACTGGATATTAAATATTGAGTCCGGCTTACATAAAATGTTTTCTAAAATGGTACAAAATTTCTTATGGAAACTGAAGCTCAACTGAGTTTGACAAGTTTACAACTACCTTTGTCACCAAAGGCAGATAAAGGTAGTTGTAAAAACAAACTGATGTATGGTATTGTAAAGGTGTTGATAATATCATAGGCACAGACGTCAAGCAAAGAAGATGTTGTATTGTTGATTTGAGAAACAGAGCTTTCTGAAAAGATAAGAGAAGAAAACCTATGAAGAATTGTAATTGGATCCTACTGAATATGGTCAGATATGAATTGCTTGTCTTGTAGAAGCATTACCTACAAAAAAGCAATGGCCTAATACTGGTGATAATGTTGAATTTAAATAGATTGTACTGCAATAACCAGATTAATGGGAACAAGGTAAAAATGAATGTGGGAGGTTTAAAAATGTGCTGAATGACATATAAGGTTCTGATCCATTCCCACAGAGGCAGTATTAATTTACTCCATAAAAAATAGTTTATATTGCAAGTGTTATAAATGACTTGGAAAAAAAAATAAGTGTGATTAGGTAAACAAATAGTCCATGTAAGAATGATATGTGGCCAGTTTTGAATAAAGAAAAAATATGGAGATTAAGAAGTGATTTAAGACCCCTAAATTAATTTACACCACCTTCAACGCATGCGGTAGCAGAAACCCCAGATACGGTGTCATGACTGTTGTCACCTGCTAAAGTGTACTTAGTCCTAAATGTAAGGAATGTTTTTTCTGTACCCTTTACACATAGCTGTCAATACAAGTTTGCATCTACTCTTCAAAATCAACATTATGAGTTTATTGTATTACCCCAGGGATTTCACAGTTCTCCAACACAATTTCATCAGGCTTTAGCAAATGTCTAAATTTTCTAGACCAGAATGCTTGTTACATTATGTTGAAGATTTGCTTTTGCCGACAGTGAGGAAGAACACCTAATTCTGTTAAATTAATGATTTCATTTATTGCTGAAAGCTGGATTAAAACTGTTAAACTGATGCAGCCAGAGGTACAATACCTAAGTGGTCCAGGACAGAAGAAGCCAATGCAGGAAAGAGTCAAAATAATTTCTTCTCTTCCTGTAACGACTACACACAAGGTCAGTTCCAAGGGCTAATGAATTTAATGATGAATGATATGTTACGACATTTTAATGGGTATTGCAGCAGAAACAGAGAATATGAGAGCTCTGAGAACAGGCTTAGAGAAACTCAGTAGCATGCCATATGGTTAGTCCCTGCTCAGGTCTCCAAAATGTTTCTGGTCATTTGTGACATTACAAATAAAAGCTATAACATTTGCATATCAGACTGATCCCACTCATACAAACAGTCCCGAACAGAAATGCTGGAAAGTCCTCTTTGCACGAGAGATATAGCCAGGGCCATCTATTATATGATTAGGATCCTGGGCAATGCATTTTCTTGGGCCCCCTGGGCCCTGCTCCTTCCCCCCAAACACCCTAATTACACCCAACCCGCAATCACACTGACAGACATACTGACACATACGCACACAGACAGACATATTAAAACATTCTCAGATACATACTGACATACACATACACTGACACACAAATATATACTGGCAGACATATTGACACACATTCAGACATACTGACACACACACAGACACACATTCATGAATACACAGACACATAAACTGACAAATATACTGACACACACAGACGCATACACTGACAGACCTATTGACACACACAGGCATTCTGACACAGACACATAGGCAGACATACTGACAAACACACAGACATACTGACACACAGACAGACAGACATACTGACACACACACACACAGGCAGACATACTGACACACACACAGACACACACACAGACATACTGACACACACACAGACATACTGACAAACACACACACAGGCATACACACAGACATACTGACACACACACCCAGACATACACATACATACACAGACATACTGACATACACACACACACACACATAGAGACATACACACACACACACACACACACACACAGACAGACATAGACACACACACAGACCTAATGACACACATACATACACACATACTGAAACACACACACACAGACATACTGAAATGCACACAGACAGACATAGACACACACACACACACACACACACACAGACATACATTTAGCCATCCTCCAGTTTCTTACTTTTTTTTGGAGGGTGGTTTCCCTGGTCCAGTGGCAGGCTGAGGCAGATGGGAGTTCTCCTCTGGAACTCCCCTCCTCCCTGCCTTTCTCCTCCCGCGCGGTTGTGATCTCCGGTGGGAGGAAGTGAGCGCGGCACTCACTTCCTCCCAGCCGGCTGCCGAACAGGAAGGGGCCCGGTCGCGCTGTTTAAGTGTCACAGCGCCCGACTGGGCCCCTGCTGACACATGCCCACCGGGTTGCCCTTAGTGCATGGGTCACCCAGGGGCCTCCTTAGTGTGCGGCTGGTGTGGCTCTGTGCAGCCGCCCCGCCAGGTCCATGGGAGCTGCTCAAATCACGGGGCCCACAAGGCAGCTGCTCTGGGGCCCCTCAGGAGCAACTGGGCCCGGGGCAGCTGCCCCATTTGCCCCGCGTTAAAGACGGCCCTGGATATAGCAACCTGAGATGGTTGTTTCAGCCTTCTTTAGGCCTCATCAGCGAGGTGTAGCTGGTACTCCTCTAGGCACAGTGAGGAGTCCACATCTCGATTTCCCCTTTTTTATTTAATAAGGAATACATTGCAACAGAGAATATGAACAGACAATAGATCAGGCGAACGTTTAAAGAAACTCAGTAGCTTGCCGTACGGTTAGTTCCGACACAGGCGTCAAAAATGTTTTTGTTCACTTGTGCCATTACAAAGAGAACCTTTATTATGTGCAAATCAGACTGATTCAACCCATATAGACAGTGCAGAACTGAAATGCCGGCAAGTTCTCTCTGCATGATAAGTACAGCAACCCCAGATGATAATTTTGGCTTTCTTTTGGCCTCGTCAGTGAGGTGTAGCAGGTACCCTTAATGACGATGCAAAGAGTTCTAAAATCAGTTTGTTTTATTGTTATATGTTGATTTGTATTGAGTGTATGGGATATTGAGTGCAGATTTATCACAAATGTGAAAAAATGAATGGGTCTGAATAATTCCAGAATGTACTGTAAGTAACACTCATGACATTCCCACCATAGAATTACTAAGGATAATGTATCTAAGGACACCAAAAGTCACTAGGCATTATTTATACATGTGACGGCCCTGGAACAGATATTCCAATCTGGAGTACAACCGAGGCAGTGCTCAGCAAAATCAAAATTATTTTATTTTATATCTTGAAATGGGTAAGGAAGTAGGCAGAGGGATATTTCTGGTCTAAAAGGCAGGGAGATATCCAAGATGTCTAGTATCTTTAATGGCCAAATATAGAAAAGCATACCAATTTATGAACCACATCTCTAGCAGATAGGGGAAATTTAATGATGCTTATTTGGTGTTTCATATCATTGTGACGGAATTTTGTTATCTGTCTCCTGAAATGTGGTGCTCACCAAACTTGATTCAGGATTAAAATTTCAGACCACTGATTTTGGACTGCCACAATCTCCCAACATCTCCTCCCACCTTCTCTTAAAGTGGACTTGTTATAACAGATACAGGCTTGCAGTTTTCTAACCATATGGCTTGACTCATGTTATAAATTTACTTGTTGCTTCCCTAATACTATTAAATGCTTATATTTTAATTTATTTCTGCTAATTCTGTCTGCTGCTCATGTTTTCAGTGGGTGTAACACATGATGTAGGACAAACCTCTCCTGCAAACCACAGTTTGGTAAGCACAGATTTGGTTAAAAGTTCTCAACACTTTGTTTGCTTTTTCTCTCTCTTTATTCTCAGACCACCTGTCCAAAGCTGCTGCAATAAATCATTCTGAGTGTTTCTCTTCTCTCTCTTTTCTTTTTTCTTGTGCCCCTCTCACACAGAGCCTGCCCGTCCACCCTAATTCCTCTTGCAGGCATTGCTTTCCCGAAGGCTGAATTAAAGCCAGAGAGACACCCAAAGGAAGGTTTTCCTGATAAAAAAAAAACATGCAGAGCACAGCCTTTATAGCTCTGTGCCAATCGGCACAGGTTCAGCACAGACTGAACTGACTGAGAGGATGTTTTTTTTTTGTTTTTTTACTTTTATTTAAAAAAAAAATAGATATTTGGTAGCAATTCTGCTAGCACAATTTAAGATGAAATATGATTCACGATCATTTACGATTAAGTTTTATTTGTCATAACAGGCGTGCTTCAAGAAGGATGAGCAGCTGATACAGGAGATTCCCTTAGATATAAGATTATCTCTCACAGACAGATCTTCAAAGAAGATCAGGCAAATCTCTGCTTAGCTCGGATTTATTTGGTAATGAATCATATTAAAACCAAAAGAGATGAGATAGATCCACATAAACACTTCTAATGTCGGGCAACCCCTAACTTAAGCTGAAACCATATAGTTAAAAAAAAAAACAGAGTGTTTTGCATAAAGTTAGAGCAAAAAGTAAAAAAAAAAATTATATAATAAATGGATAACTAATACACTTTAAAACTTAAATGGAAACTCCAGTGCCAGGAAAACAATCCATTTTCCTGGCACTGCAGGTCCCCTCTCCCTCCCACCCCCCAATCCCCGGTTGCTAAAGGGGTGAAAACCCCTTCAGTCACTTACAAGAGGCAGCGACATGTCCCAAGTCGCTGCTTCTTCCTCTGCCGCCGCTCCTCCTCTGCATTACGTTGGTCGGTGGGCGAGACTGATCCCGCCCACCAGCCGGGGAGACCTAATACGCATTAATAATGCTTTCCTATGGGGAATTGACCGACGCTGGAGGTCCTCACACAGTGTGAGGACGTCCAGCGACGCTGTAGCACAGTTCACAAATAATGACCCATAATATGCAACAATGTAAAACCTCTATAAATGTTAATGCATGCAGGTTTAATTGGTTACCAGGAGAAAATAGAGTAAACTCCTAATGTGTGCCAATAAATATCTGTACAAAAACTAGCATATAATAACACATTATTACTACTATAGGAGAAATGTATAAAATTACCCAGAATACAATTACCAAATACAAAGAAACAAAAATGTTGCAAACCCCCCAAAAAGTGCTATGAACCACAATGCCTTAGTAGAAGGAAACTTACGTTGCTGAAAATAGATCAAAACAGATAATCCTGTCTATAAATGTCGATATGTGCAATGTATGGCAACCTGACTGTGCCTTTTAAGGGCATCTCTCTGTTCTCAGTCATATAGGTCTAATAAGTTAAACAGTTCCTAATGCTGCTAATGAATACATTAAGGTAGCTTATCACACACGCATGTATGCATTATAATTGCAACAATAGTGGTCCCTTTATAGGTAAAGTAAGGTTAGCAAATATATAATAACCAAAATTACCAAAAAAACAAAACCCAATAAACCAAAATGAGCACTACAAGCCCCTAATGCGCGCGTTTCGCCACAAAGCTCATCAGAAAGTGTTCCACCTTAGGAGATCCTGTGTTCCACTGTGATCACAGCTTCTTCTCCGTTCCACGTTCAGTCTTCATGAACAATAACAGCCTTACATGTTTCGTAATCTGACCAGATCACTTTATCAAAGGCTCGTAATTCATTCCCCAGTACAGGGGATTATTTATAGTCAAAGCATCAATTAAGACAGTTGTTCCTATAATTAGTTAATATTGATCAATTTGGAAATGTAAAATTCACCAGCATTATGTCTTTTTAAGAGATATACCCTGAATTCTTTAATGTTCCAAAAAATCTATATTACAATCATAAATATATAAATACCTCTGAGAGAGAAATAGCATTTAAATCCAATTAGGACTGATGGGTATATAAAACATTTTTAGCTCATGGGGGCCTGAATGCCATGGTGGAGAGACGTGTTCTGCATGAGCTCCTCTCCTACACAGCTAATAATAGAGATTTTCAGCCCCATCAAGCTTGTTTTCAATCTCATTTAACGACTCACCTGATCTGTACCCTGGTCATTGTACACTGAAGGGGTCTAATTAGCACCAGGCACGATTTAAATTATGCAGCCTAGTGTGCACCGGACAGGATAGGTGGCCGATCTCCCAAGCTGGAGTTGCACAGTAGCAATCAGCCCTGTTACCCCCCACTCTGCACCAACGAGGGTAATCCCGGTACATCTGTTGGTGGCTACCTTGCAATCAAGAAAACCCTAAGTGAAGCCACACAAGCTGCCAGGAATTTCAGCAGGCACTCAACATGGCGGATGCTGTATGGCTCCCTGGCAATGATGTGAAGCACGACATCCTGACCTGGCAATACGGATGTGACATCCTGAGCAAGCTGGGCAAACTGTGTGATAACTTTTAAAGAAGCTGGAGAGCAAGATTGGTCAAGCTGTTCCACAGCAGCTGAGTGACCACTCACTTGTAAGCTGATACATAATCCGCAACAGACATCTGAGGTTTTGGCAGTGACAAGGGCACCCAAATGGCGGCGAGGTTGGAAGCGCCTATTGTTCCAACGGAAGACATCATGACTGCGAGTACAGCTGAGACTTAACACTGGGACTCTTACCTTCTCTGAGGTACCGGGGGAATCACAATCGCAGCATCTCGCTTGATCCACTGCTCTTCCTCATGGATCAAAAGCCTGCAGATTACTCTCTTGCTATGGGACTACGTCATACCCCATGGCATAGTGTGACCTGAGCTCCTGGGAAGCTATCAGAAGTGTAGAGAAACCCAAATAACTGTTTTATATTCCAGAATTTGTTTTGAGTTTTCCTTAGTTGATAATTTTTCAAGCTTAGCCTTTAACTAGCTGGGTACATTCTAGGGAAACTCTCCTGCTCCATTATACTTGCCTGTTTCATAATCTTGTCTATACCATTCTCTTTTGATCACCAAAATGTCAGTTTCTATGTTATGGCTTACTCTCTATTCATTCTCACCTATCTACTGACATACTTTGCATAAGCATGCTTAATATACAAAATTGTGCAGTCTTATTCTATGCCATAACATTATCTACTTGGTACCTTCAGTCTTTGCTGCTGTGGCATTAACAAAAATAAAGCATTAGAAAATGTAAAAAAAAAAAATATTTAGTTTATAAAATTACTGTAGAAAAAAGTTTCATTATGGTTTTGTGAAAAATATACCTAAAATTAATTGATCTTCTACAGAAATAATCAATACATAAATGTTACTCATAAGTAAATAGATCTTAAAGCCAATCTATAAATATTGTACTATGCAATGGACTAATGGATATCTATATTATAAAAGCACACTAAATATTTAATCAATCATAAATTATCAAACAAAACCATTAAAAAATGACTGTTAAAAATATAAAATCAATAAATTGGAAATTGGGGAGTGAGCCAGAGAGTTACATACACATAATAAAGAAGCTCATAGAAAACAAAAATTGTACTATACTTTGGACTGACATACATACATCTGAAATAATACCTTATATGATAAAAGCACACTAAACATGTTCCACAAAATCATAAATTGCAAAATTAAAAGAATTGTAAAAATGATGTTTAAAATATAAAATCAATAAGTTATAAATTGGGGAGTGATCCAGAGAATCACACGCATATCAACAAAGAGCTCATAGAGAACAAAAAAAAGTATCTTACTATAAATTAAACGAGTCCAAAACTCAGGCCCTTCCATTTTATACAAGTCATTTAGAAGTCACCACTATCAAGAGATTGTATTTATTTGACTGGAGAAACGAGTATTTAGAATATTTAGGCATTCATTTAGGCAGAATCCTAGTAAACATGCATACCTGTAATCTGAGGAAAGCATGGTTGGACCTACAAAAAGAGATTGAGAGGTGGGGCGGGATGGATCTTTCTTGGTTGGGGAGGATTGCGTCTATTAAGATGACAATCCTCCCAAAAATGTTGTGTAACTTTAAGACTCTACCCCATTTAAACTCACGGAGATACCTTTGTTGTGTCCTGAAAAAATACCTAGAATTACTAAATTATTTTTATCAACTGAAACTACGCTTAGGGCCTGGGACAATGTGTTTAAGAATAATAGCCATACTACAAGATTATATAGAGCAATGCCAATTGAAGTATTGAAAGAACATATACCATCTTTGAACATAGAATTATGGAAAAATACTACATAACAAATTTAGATAGCTTTTTTCACGGTAATGTCATTCTTTCGTTTGAAATATTGAAAATTAGGTATGGACTAATGAATGACTCTGAATCTGAGTGTATGTTGATTATCGAAAAATTAAAAGAACTATATAACGTATCAGAAACTAACAAGAACTATAGGTCATTAGAGATATCAACACTAGAAAATGTTTTTTTATATGACCCAAACAGAAAGGGTACATTATCTATGTGTTATTCACTTTACAATGCTAAACCAATAGTTAAACTGAAATATATGATATGGTGTCATGGGAGACAGAGTTAGGTACACAATATGAGCTTGATGAATGGTTCAGTTTCTTTAACCCCTTAAGGACCAAACTTCTGGAATAAAAGGGAATCATGACATGTCACAAGTCATGTGTCCTTAAGGGGTTAAAGCTCTAAAAGGAATTTCTTTCTGTACTGACCATTTCGAGAATCATTACAAAATTCTATATCGTTGGTACCTGGCTCCATCTAGATAGCACAATATGAATAATATGTTCTCTGACCGGTGTTGGAGGGACTGTGGAGGTATGGGAAATATGGCCCGCATATGGTGGTATTGTCCCAAAATAACTAGTTATTGGAAAATGATTCACAACTTAATTGTTAAAGTGGATCGATCTGTTGGTATCTTAACCTCAGAACTTGCACTATTCAAAAAAGTCGGAGTCTGGCAATAGAACAGAATAATAATAGGCCACACCATGATTGCTGCTACCTAAGGTCTACCACGATACTGGAAATCCAAGAATGTACCATCACTTAAAGAAGTTTTGAATTTAATCTTTGATAAGAAAGCACTCGAACTGTCACAAAGGAAAACTATGCATTTATTCATGAAACTAAAATGTGATTGGGATAAATGGGAAGAAGAAATTTAAAAAGTATATAGTTTATAAAATTGATTATTGTTAAATTTTATTATTGTACAATCATTGTTCATAAACATAATTTTGTTTGCTACTAATATGGATGGATACCCTTTCCCTCTTCCAAGTTCCCCTTTCCTTTCTTACCCCAAATAGAATGTTTGTCTATTCATTATAATTTGTTGAAAAATTTCTTAAACTTTAATAAAAATTATTTGAAAAGAGAACAAAAAAAAGTATCTAAAAATACTCATATTATCATTTGGAGGATACAATTTATATAAAATAACCATACATTTGTAGGAGACAACAAACTTGAGATAGACCCTAAGAATAAAATATATCTAAAATCAATTAAAACATTGTATGTAATAATCTACATAAAAAATAACAATAAAAACAAACAAAAAATATAATAAATAAAAAAGTAGAAAAGAGTCAAAAACTTAAAAAAGCAATTCCCTTAATTAATTCCCCATGAGCGGACAAAAAAAGGATTGGATAAAAACAAAATACATAGAAACATACGTATATGAATATAAGAAATTGACTGAAAGTGGAAGGAACCTAGCTAAAGTAGGTAGGAACCTAACCCCACTAAAATTATCTCAAGCATAGATCATTCCAGGTAATAGCTAACAAAAAATGATAATACTTAACTTTATTGAACTTGATAAAAAGTAAACAGAAACCTCCAGATTTACATAAAATAAGGAGAGAAACGGACATGTGTCAAAAGGTGTAGGGAAAAAGGCAAAATTATAGAAAAATGGTATAGGAGTAATCCCACAAATGTCAGGGCATAAATCAGCTGAGCTCAATGGAGGGACCTCCTAACAGGAAGGGGTTAGATACGCTAAGTGGTGCGTCCCATTACAGATCAAAGCGACCCTAACTTAATACAATATGGATCAGCTTGATACTAAGTATATCTAGAGTCAACCTTGTTAGTACCCCCATAGTAGCTACAAATTAGACATCCGCTAAACATTGACTGGACTTCTCTCCACGAACTAGTTGACAGCCGCTGCTTCGAGGCAACCTAAACTGAATAAGCTTCTCCTCTAGACAGACTTCTCCATAGACAGACTAATCATAGGCTGCCTCGAAGCAGCGGCTGTCAGCTAGTTTGTGGAAAGAGGTTCAGTCAGTCTTTAGCTGATGTCTAATTTGTAGCTACTAGGGGGCGTGGCCTGACCAAGGTGCGAGCTGGACGCGTTTGTGTAGAGCTCCACTACTAACACGCTGCCAAGAGCACACAATAGCTTCTAATATTTAATAATATACCAAATAATGGAAAAGTGGAACCCCGAAAGGCCCTGAACCGGGAACCACGGTAATGGACTTATTTGCCGCTTAGAAAATCGGGCCGTCTGAAAACCAAGATAGCGCTGGAGCGGGCCTGGCTTCCCCACCACCATCTGCTCATGCTGCTTCCTCTACGAAGCCCTCCTCAGGTGATACCAGCCAGATATTGACCAAGCTAGCCGAAGTCCGGACTTATCTTGCCAGAGTTATTGCAAAGTCCATGTCAGTCTTACAGTCTGAGATCCACGACTTTGGGCACAAGAACCGTGTGGTTTGGAAAGCACCACTAAGACTCATAACGAAGTGGTGAACCGTCTCACAGCCTGAATGGCCGAGATGGAATTGGCGGTGGAAGACATGGCCAACCGCTCGAGACGTAATAATGTACGCCTAAGGGGCCTGGCAGAGAAGGATGAGGGGGGAACCCCTTCAAGAATTTCTTCTTGGAATCTTCAGGCCTCTGCTACCCGATATACCGGACAGCCACTGGCATATAGAGAGTATATCTTAGGTATGAATTCAATCTGACCACTTGAGTTTTTGTAAAACTTAGCCACATATTTCTGATAGATTGGATGTAAGTGAGCCAATTGTCACACCCACCTGGAGATTCGTGGAGCTGATGGAACCCAATTGCAGCGGAACAGCACTCCCTTACTATGACGACCCTTAGGAGCACCTGGAAGTGGAGACAGGGTCCCAAAGGGTCTGTGGTGGCGTGGAGGCCTTTAATGAATAGATGAATTCCAGGAAGCAGGAGCAGGAAAAGTAAATGAAAATTGCAGTCAGGCAGCAGGCAGAAGTAGTCAATCAATCTGGATTTAGGTCAGGAAGCAGGCGGGAGCAATCATCCAAGGAATCAAGGATCAGGAACCAGGAACATAAGCTAGAAATAGGCAGGTATAAAGCAATAAGCAAAATAACCAAGCACTGGCTGGAAGGTGTGCTGGGTTTAAATAGTTGGCTGGGATCACATGACAGGCCACCTCCCACCAGTAGGTGGAGCACACAGGGGTTATATAAAGAAGTCAAGGACTCAGCGCCATCTTGTTTTATACCATGGTCCCTGACCTGTTCCTCTCCTATGGATCTGCAGCTCTCCTCCTTGGCAGTGAGAGGAATAGTAGAAGCCGCCGCAGACCCGGAAGGGGAGCCTTCAGGAGTGGTGAGAACTGTGATTCTGCTGCGAGGATGGCGCGGGCGCCCAGGGGCAGGTGAGTACCCGGCCGTGCCATGACACCAATACATTAGATGATCGATCCCCCAGAAGGATTTGTTAAACATTTATGTATTTTAAGAAGATGATAGCATATGGCGATCTTTGGGTGTTTACAGAAAATATATTCATAATCTCTTCTGCTAAGAATGCTTCCTTCCTCTAATAAAGCAATATGTTACTCTGTAAATTTCTTGCAGAAATGCATTTCTATCACTCATAAGCCTCTTATTCATAATCAGAGAGGTTCCTAATGACAAGTTCCCCTCCTATTTTAGCTGCTCTGACTATTATTTGTTCAACCTCTGTATTTAATTTTTCAAGATTCTTTTGTTTCAGGTGTTGTACCGGAGGATTGGAGGAAGGCAGATGTTGTTCCTATATTTAAAAAGGGTTCAAAACCCTTGCCTGGAAATTATAGACCTGTGAGCTTAACTTCTGTAACTGGGAAAATATTTGAAGGGCTATTAAGGGATAATATTCAGGAATTCATTGGGAAGAACTTTATTTGCAATAATCAGCATGGTTTTATGAAACATAGGTCATGTCAAACTAACCTACTTGCATTCTGCGAAGAAGTAAGTAGAAGTATAGATCAGGGTGTTGCAGTGGATGTGATCTACTTGGATTTTGCCAAGGCATTTGATACGGTTCCTCACAATAGATTAGTCTTCAAACTAAAAGAAATTGGTCTAGATGAATATTCTTGTTCTTGGGTAGAACATTGGCTTAAGGATAGAGTACAACGAGTTGTAATTAATGGTAAATTTTTAGGCTGGACAAAAGTGGTAAGTGGTGTCCCTCAGGGTTCTGTTTTGGGACCACTTCTGTTTAATATATTTATAAATGATCTTGAAATAGGCATTGAAAGCCATGTATCAGTGTTTGCAGATGACACAAAACTTTGTAAAGTAATAAAATGTGAGCAGGATATTGCTTTGCTGCAGAGAGATTTGGATAGATTGGGGGACTGGGCACTAAAATGGCAGATGAAATTTAACATAGAGAAATGCAAAGTTATGCACTTTGGGGTTAAAAATGCACAAGCAACTTACACACTAAATGGTAGTGAATTAGGGATAACCACACACGAGAAGGATTTGGGAATTGTTATAGACAACAAATTAGGCAGCAATATACAATGTCAATCTGCAGTTGCTAAGGCCAGTAAGATTTTGTCATGTATAAATAGGGGCATAAATTCTCGGGATGAAAATATAATTTTGCCTCTTTATAAATCGCTGGTAAGACCACACCTTGAATATGCTGTGCAATTTTTGGCGCCTGTTCTAAAGAAGGATATCATGGCACTGGAGAGGGTCCAGAGACTAGCTACAAAATTGATAAAAGGAATGGAGCATTTTAGTTATGAAGAAAGGTTAAAAAAATTAAATCTGTTTAGTTTGGAAAAACGGCGCCTGAGAAGGGATATGATAACTTTATACAAATATATTCAGGGCCAGTACAAACCTTTATCTGGAAATCTATTCATAAACAGGGTTATACATAGGACACGAGGTCACACATTTAGGCTGGAAGAAAGGAGATTTCATCTAAGGCAAAGAAAAGGTTTTTTTTACAGTAAGAACAATAAGGATATGGAATTCTCTGCCTGAAGAGGTGGTTTTGTCAGAGTCCATACAAATGTTTAAACTGAAATTGGATAAATACTTACAAAAACATAACATACAGGGATATAATTTCTAATTAGTGGGGTAATAGCTGCTTGATCCAAGGAGACATCTGACTGCTATTTTGGGGTCAAGAAGGAATTTTTTCCTAGTTTGTGGCAAAATTGGAAGCGCTTCAGAACAGGTTTTTTGCCTTCTTTTGGATCAACAGCAACAACATTTGTGAGGAAGGCTGAACTTGATGGACGCAAGTCTCTTTTCAGCTATGTAACTATGTAACTATGTAACCTCCATTAAGTTCTTTCCTGATTTTCGTTCTTTCCCAGTTAAATTATCTTTAGATTTACTGTTGGTCTCCAGGGACCTCAGATCTTTCTCAACTGTCCTCTCAAATACTTTAATATAATCACTTTTGTCTATTGTGCAAAGTAAACTGATTTGGGGTATAAGTCTGTATGTAAATGTTGATCATTAATTTCACTTTGGGTATATTTGTTTTGCAAGAAATATCTTTTAAAGGTTTTCTAATAGTTTAAAGTTTTAAAGTTTTCTAATAAATTTAAGGTTTCTAGAGAAGGAATTTTCCTTACTTTGCTACAATGTCTACTCTAACACTATGGAAAGTACTGAATACAGCCGCTTAATAATGTAAATCTACAAAAAGAAAAATCAGCTGATTCCCAAAGGACTGAAAATCATAAATATATAATAAATAAATATAGATGTTTTACTGCTTCTCCTGCTTTTCCCCATCTACTGGTTACTTTTCCGCACTTGATATGTGAACCAAAAAGTGTACTGCAAAATATGTACATAATATTATATTATATATATATTTTTCAGTACACTAATTGGCCCAGTTTTGCATCCTCTTGTTTCATCTCATTCAAATTAGCTAATCCAACACTTGGCCAATATTCAGATGTCCTGAAAAAAAATCTTTTTTTCAGCAAAAATGGTTTGGCCGAGCCTAAGTTTCTTGCTGCGTACAAGTCTAGTCAGGATCAAATAAGGTTACAAAGCATTCTCTTCTATGCTAACACTATTCCTTAATTATCTATTGAATGTTCTTACTTTGGCACATAATCATCTATTATTTCTCTCAGCCAAATTTAATTAAAACTGTTACACTCTCACTTTAGAACTTGCCAACTAAATGTTAATCATTCTATAACATGTTTCTAATAATCTATTCTATAACTTTAATAATATTACAGTACAAGCCATTAGCAGCACCTGTATAGATCAGGTAGGTAGTGGGATGCAGAGAAGTACTCACAGTAAACTGGAATTCTTCTCCATGAATCATTTCTGCAACAACTGTTACATAAAGTGACGACACAGTTGTAATAAGTCTGTTTATGTCTCACTGCAATCCATTTGTCCCTTGATTGTCCCAAAAGTGTGGACAAAAATAAAACTTAAAAAACTGTAAGAATTTTTGGAGGACATAGTCATCATCATCTTCTGTGTATTCAATAGAAACACTCAATTCACCAGAGACTGCAAATTATTGGGAATAATGAAAGCACACAACTTTGAGCTTTGTCATCTATCAATGGGGTGTTCCAGGAAAATTATTAGTTTTGCTACCAGCAATACACTTGCCTACAGGTGCCTGCTGGATATGGTAGGCCTCTCTTTTCTCAATGGGACACCAAAATATCCAAACAGAGTGTCAGGCCATCCCTGCAAGATATCTTTGGGTAGCAGTCGAGGGATCAGTATCTTTAGAAAGTCGGATACTGACCTCAATTTGACACAAGCTTGAATGGGTGTAAGCAGTGATAGGGCACTCACCTTTCTTGAAGTGCAGTGGTAACACGTCTTAGCAGTTGGACAATATGCCATAAGCAGTTAATTTACATACCTTGCCAAGCTTTTCCCTCAAAGAATGCAAGATTAAATACAAAAAAATAGTGAAAGAATTAAAAAAAAAATAGTACAACTCAAGGCATCCTTCAGAGTGTGTAAGGTATACTGACATTCGGGAATTAGTTAACCAGTTTTTTGGCATCTTCTTCCAATAGCCTCTACATTAGCAAACTCATTTCAAAGTTATTCCCCTTTACAACACACAACTAAAGCACATCTGCCATCCCTACCTGGCACAGGATCAAGAGAAATCTTCCAGAATCCATCGCTCAGATCTAGTATCGTAACATACTGATCACTAGACATATGCACGATGGAGAGATTTGGTTCAGCCAAAACATTTTTCCTGAAAATGAAATTTAGTTTGGGACCTCCAACACTCATTCATGGGGCAGTTCACTCATCTGAATGTCTTCCATGGAAACAAATTGTTTTTGTTTTATTTTTGTTTTGTAAATTTTTGTTTTATTGAGGCAGAGATATTAACATTAATACATTGCAGAGAATGAACATACAGTCAAGAGTAAAACATTTACGAGTATGGTATGTCAGACATTCAGTTATAGCGAGCCTCAGTTTTGTTTTTTAAAGTAAAGAATCAGTAAGTGACATGTTGGTTTCAAAAAGGAAAACCTCAGGCTGACAGCAGAACACTTTTACACTATACCTCTGTAATAATATGCAAGTATACACCAAAATAATGAAATAAACATGGAAGGAGAGAAGTTGTAATGCTTGGTTATGTGGCAGGTAAAGTGCTGCTGGAGGGGGGTGGCAATCAGTAATCCACCAGACTCAGCCAATTCCCATGGGTAACATGATGGTTGCACCGCCAGAAGGAACTTGGTGCCAGGATCGGGTGCCTCTCCAGCCCTAGGCCTTGATGAGGACCAGCATCTGTGTGCCCCAGGCTCGGTTTTCATTACAGTCTGAGACTATCCCCTTGTGAGGGTGGTCGGAGGATTGGGGTGACAGGCACCACTTGACGTGGACAATCCTCCGCTCTGGTGGAGGATGTAGGGCATACAAGCACCATGTGGCCCTCGGCCTAGGTAAGTGAGGAACAGGATGCACAGGTTTTCTCTGAAGCTTTTCACCGTGAGTCGCCCCCTTTGTCTCTGGCCGCATGTCACCCAAGGCTCTACATCCTTTTTCAGCTTTGGTAGTTGCCATACATTGCTGAAGTGGGTGCCAGAAGCGTTGGAAATGGTGGTCAAGCCGCAGTTGGAACTTTGCAACAGCATTGCTGGGAGTCTTCTGTAGGGGACTCTTGTCACGTGAGTCCCTGAGAGGAATGCCTGCCATGTTGTGGATTTGCACGCAGTTTGTTGTTGCTCACACAGTGCAATAGGTATTTGCAAGCCAGATCTGTCAGCACTGAGAGGACTGGAATATTCCCCACCAGTCCACAGGGAGGAGGGAGTGCTGCGGGTCCCAGTATAGGGCTCGGGCCAGGGCTGGATTAACATAGGGGCTTATGGAGCTGCAGCTCCAGGCCCATGGAATAGGCCCATTTAAAAAAAAAAAAAATGTTTTTTACTTTTTTTTTTTATTTTTTATTTTTTTACACACACTACTCTCAGGTTTGCCACCTGACTGGTATTTTACCAGTATTTGAGGCTGCCTGGCCATGCCGGTATTGCAGTAATACCGACAATAGAAAATGTTTATAGAAAATATTTTTCTCAGTATAAACGGAGATTACTCTGTAATACCAGCACTAACCAGTAGGGGTCACTGTGTGTGGAGAGAGGCAGGGATAGGAAGTTACAGCATATCCCTCCCTGCCTTTCTCTCTCCTCACTGATCCGCAGGGGAGCAGCTACACAGCACAGAGAGTCCAGACAGCAGCTCCCAACCTGCAGAGACAGCCTACAGCTCAGGTAAAGGCAGCAGGGAGACAGGGGGAAAGGCAGCAGGGAGACATGGGGACATGGAGACACTAGGGGACACTGAAAAACTAGGGGACACTGTGAGATATGGGGATGCTGAGACACATGGGGACATTGGGAGACACACTGAGACACAGAGACGCATGGGACACAGTGTCTCCATGCCTCCAAGCCAGTGTCCCTATTGTCTCAGTGTCCCCTAGTCTCCCAGTGTCTATATCCCCATGTGTCTCAGTGTCACCATGTCTCCCAGTGTCCCCAAATGTCTGTCCCCATGTCTCCCAGTGTCCACATGTCTCCCAGCCAGTCCCTCTAGTGTCTCAGTGTCCCCATGTCTCCCAGTGTCCCTATGTCTCCCACCCAGTGTCTCTAGTGTCTGTGTCCCCATGTCTCCCAGTGTCTGTGCCCCATGTCTCTCAGTGTCCCCAAATGTCCCCATGTCTCCCAGTGTCCCCAAGTGTCTCCATGCCTGTGTCTCCATGCCTCCCAGCCAGTGTCCCTAGTGTCTCAGTATCCCCATGTCTCTCAGTGTCCCTAGTGTCTTAGTGTCCCCATGTCTTCCAGTGTCTGTGTCCCTAGTGTCTGTGTCCCCATTTCTCCCAGTGTCCCCATTGACTTCCTGCTTCACTGGACACTGCTGTTAGGGGGTATGGATTTACTTGAAAGATTAAAGCATAAATTAGAGAGAGATTAGCATAGAGTATGTGTTTTCTTAAAGCTGCATCCTTCGAGTTTCCCTCCAACACCATCTCCATTAGATACTTGACGCTTGAGAGGTATGACTGTTTTAGTGTCTATGGTCGATAAGATTCTTGTCATGACTACTAGTGTGGTCCAGCATGCAGAACTATGTAACATCTACATAGACAGAACAGAAAATGATAAAACGTAAACCGGTCCTTAGAATGGCCGGACAAATACGTTAAAACAGAGAATGGTCAAGGGAGCCAGAAATATACAATACCATTTAACAAGCCAAGTCAGGGAAGCCAGGAATCAGAATAGTCAGGAATAGCCAAGGTCAAAATACTGGGAATATCAAAAACAGGACAAGAAAACGCACTCCCAGGATTCAGGAACCAGGAACGAAAACCACGACAGGGCAATAACCTAGGTTAAATATCCCTCTGGCCTCTGACTGCAGAACGTGTGTGTGTGTGTGTGTGTGACCCTGGGGGGCAGAGCTATATCTGGCTGCGACCGCGTGTTCGGCACCATCTTGAACCCGGGCAGGCAGCCAGGAGAACCCGGCTGAGCGGCTCCCAACCTGCCACTGAGCAGGTAAGCTCAGTTCATTGGCGCGGTCACACTGGTCCGGTGCGACTGCACCTCACGGCGAGCCGGGGGCCGTGACAATTCTGTAATTAGGCCCCATCATAATTGTCAGCACCAGGCCCACTGGGCTCTTAATCTGGCCCTGGCTCGGGCACAAGGAGATCGGCCTCCTCTCCTCAGTCCAGGTCCCAGTAAGCCGCAACAGGATCTTCTGGCACTCGGTGGTGTAAATGTTCGAGAAAAGTATGAGACTGCTTACCCCAGCTCCCCTGCTTGTGGATATATCAAAGATTGAGCAAATAAGCCCCAGATCCAGGCTCAAAAAGCCTATTTTCAGCAAGAATGGCAGGAGCTCAAGCTATACACGTCTGATCAGCTTAGTGGGCAGGCTCCACTGACATATATGTGTATATTTAATGTTTGTATATTTTTTATAGTTCATAATAGAATTTTATATATGTATTTTATTAGATTTATTGGTCCATTTTTTCCTTCTATGATCTGGCTATATATTTTATTGAATCATTCAATGATTTAATGATTTGTGTTGTTTTCATTTGGATTTTTTACATAGCGCCTGTAAAGTTCCAGTAAAGTTATATGCATTCCTGTGTAGTGGACGCATGCGCCTGCACACCGTTCAGGCATCATGTCGTATGACGTCACGTCCAGGTGGCTGCAATCAAGAATCCTATTTAAATGTTGAAGAACACAAGGGATGGCAAGCTCTTAAGGAAGTCTCCTGAGATGAAATGCGTCGAGCAGAAAAGCAGAATGGCGAGGTGAACAAGTGAATCCACAGGTCCAGTAATAGCAGTGGAGGTCCAAGTTTGGGCTCAGAAATATCTTAGTTTGTGGACTGAGCTGCATTGGAAGGACTTGGTGGGATTGTGCCTTTGACACTATGCGCTTTTGCACATTAATTTAATTATGTGCCACTTCTCCATGTGAGTGTGTTTGTTTGTTTATACACAGGATTTTATGTTAATTAAAGGTTACATAATGATAGTTGTTTTCTTTTCTTTCATGAGGATTTATCATCGAAGCTGGTAATTATAAGTATACAGTATTGATTGTGGCGCCCTGTTCCCTTTTTTCTTCTTTTCTAAAATAGCCCCTTACTGAATCACAGTTGGGGAATATACGCAGCCTACTGCCACTACCTTGGGCCCACTGCTGTTACGCAATGCTTTGTGACAGGGGAGTTTATAGGTAGGCATTTAGAGCTTAAGGTCTGCACGGAGTCAGCTAGATCAATATAAAACAAAAAACGACGTCAATTTGCAGGTACAAAACAGAATAAAATAAACAATAAATAAGGAGATAAAAAAGCAAACGGACAAAAGTCTAATGCTTCCACCAGGACTAGACACTAACAGTCGCACATAAATGTAAAAATGGAAATATATACAAATAAATCAAATAAATATGACCAAACAGTGGGAACAGGGGTAGGTCATCTAAGTGGTGAATAGAAGAGAATGAGTACTTCGAGGGAAATATCTCAGGTACAATACATCTGTAACAATTGCATAACAGCCCAAGTAGTTACAATTGATGAAATTATCAGTCACTTTGTCCAAATGGTCTACAATGTATCAACCTGTGTACACTCTAAGCACAAAAATCCATTTTGAGCAGACAGCCAGGGATCTTATCTACTTAGCTGTATAAACCAATAGTAGACGATATAATAAGGATAGGGAATTTAGAAGGAATGTTAATGAGAATACCAACCACCTAAAAATCCCAAAAGTGGAGCGCTAAAATTATAATGTATACTCACCCCTACTGTTAAGGGTATTTCGTTGTGAGACTCAGCATATATGTGAAAAACAAAAGGGGGGGGGAGAGAATGATCCAATGGTGGAGTATATTAAGTTAGGAATCTGGTTGATAAGAATAGTAATATTATTAACTCACAAGTGTAGAGCCAAGGAGTGGACTGGCTCAAATCGCTCTCGCTTTGGTGTCCTTCAGGAGACACCCCCCTTCTTTCAGACTCCTTCTCTATTGCTTAGTAGGGAAACACATAAGAAACAGGAAAAATTCCTTTCTAGTGTAGTATTTTTGTAAATTAATATTTAAATATATACAAGTGCCAGGTGGTAAAGTGCTCACCTTGTTCAGAGCCAATGGGATAAACCTGGCTCTGGTTGATATCACCTTAACCCACTCAGGGGGGATAACCTTCTTTGGGATGTAGGCAGCAGCGGACACTGAATCCAGAAGTGTGATCCACCTATTTTATTGTATGTATTTTAAGCAGCGTGAGAAGTGATCCTCTCTCTGCTGCCATTCTTCTTTTAAATGTTGGTTACCTTCCTGATTCGTCTTCTCTGTGTTGCTCTGAACCAACCCGGTATCAGGAAGCCGTGGGTGTTTCATTCCTCAGCTGTTCATATTCTCCATATCGATTTACCCGGAAGTGATGTTACGTCCGTCTTCACTTCCGGTCCGGATTCCACCATCTTTATAACTGGCACACGTTGTGCTGTTGACAGTTACCCATGTCCATATAGGGAAGCTCTCATAAACAGAGAAAACGTGAAGTGCATAGAAAATAATAAGAAAGTGCATATCAGGATACATTTTAGATTCCAATATAAACATTTTGTATCAACCTTATGAATATATTAATATTGTTGTGTTGCAAGTCAGTATAGTTTTAAAGTGACACAGTGCCAAGGTTGCAGACTTAAAGATACATATCATCCCATGTATAAACACATAATAAAAAACTTTTAAATAACACAACACCCACATAGAAGGGGGGGGGGGGGAATTAAAACTTGGAACATAAAAAAGAGACTAAATGATTTTACAAAAAAATTTACAAAAATATATAAAAAATATATAAAATATATGTAATTATATATTTATAAAAATGATTTTAAAAAATGATGATATAATGGTAATAAAAAAGCATTAAGGACCCAATGGTGATAATAAATACATGTATTATAAAAAATGATATAATTCAAAATCAGCATTGAGTCCAAAGGGGATGAGGGAGTTAAGGTTAAAAATCCACCTCATTGCGGCCTTCCCCATTGCTGTAATAAGGTCCTCCCCTCTCCAATTAGTTGTAACCTTCTGTATCCCCAAGAATGAGAGTTGGGTCGGATCCATTTCATGTTTCATTTTAAAATGATATGAAAGACTATGTTTTTCAAACCCTCGCTTTATGTTCCTAACATGCTCCTGGATCCTCACATGTAGTGCTCGTGCCGTTCTTCCCACATATAATAGTCCACATGTGCAAATAATAACATATATTACTTTGTTAGAATGACAGGTTATTAACTGTTTAATTTTAAATCTCTCTTTATCATTTCTTGGGTGTAGGAATTCTTTAATATGTCTTTTCCTATTATTTGTATTGGAGCATGCTCCAATATTACCACAGCCATAAAAACCGCCTTCCTCATTAAACGGATTAGTTAAAACCTTACTCTTCTGCAGGTGGCTGTGGACTAGTTTATTCTTCAGGTTGGGTACTCCTCTACAAATAATACTAGGTTTATCAGGGAGTATAGAATTTAAAACTGAATCTTTAGTCAATATCAGCCAATACTTGCTACAAATTCTTTTAACATCCCTATGTTTACAATTAAAATCACAAACAAATGGAATTTGATCTATACGGTTTTCATTTCTTCCAGCATTGGGAGTAAAAAGCTCATCCCTATCTTTTAAGAGGGTTTCCTCCAACACTCTATTTAAAAGTTCTTTATCGGGGGCGGAGCCAACAGCCGACTGAAGCAGACGTGCACTCTCAGAGCTCCGCATCCGAAAGCCTGAAAAACCGCAAAATAACTGATTACAACTTAACAATAATCAACTATACCACAGCACCCCGAGATGGGAAAGAAATCCAGACACCAAGGGGCCGTAAAACCGATGGGAGCACGAGATATCGGAGCACTTCTCCTCCGACCTGCCAAGGCCGCAGAAACTCCCGCGCAAAACCAAGATGGCGACTCGGCCTCCTCTGGAGAACAGATCCTCGATGAACTAGATGACTTCCCCGGCACAAGGGGTCTACATAGCATATCTTCGGATGAAGACAACGAATTGCCTTCCACCAAGGGAGACATAAAAGCCCTCCTTTGCAATATTCGCTCCCTCTTCGCAGCGGACATAGCGGTCCTGAGGGAGGAGATCCACACCGTAGAGGGGCGAGTCAAGAAGACAGAAGTGGACTCGCAGAGCCTCAGCGCACGGTGCATACAATTAGAGGCTCAAAATACAGAGCTGCAGCGCACTCAGACCTTACTCACCCCCCGCTTGGATGCAATGGAGGACCGGCATAGAAGCCGTAACGTAAAGATAAGAGGGGTCCCCGAAACCGTGACCCAGGATGACCTACAGGGATATATTGGACGACTCCTCTCCTCCCTACTCACGCCACAGCAGATGAAGACAGCCCTCACAGACGGGATCTACCGAATCCCAAGGGCCGCCAGTGCCCCAGCAGACACCTCGAGAGATATCATCCTCCAATTTCAAACGCGGACAGGCCAAGCAACCCTCATGGCAGCGGTGTGGGGGAAGGCATCCCACCTCTTTGAGACAGCCAGCCTGTCATTCTTTCAAGACCTATCTAGGCCTACCCTGCTGTGGAGGAGCCTCCTCAAACCCCTGACGACCACTCTCCGCCAAACCTCCATCCCATACCGCTGGGCATTCCCCAGAAGCTTGATCATCACACATGAGGGCGCAACAACACGGGTCACAGACCCATCGGAAATAGACTCAGTTTTGGCAGCGCTAGGCCTACCTCCACGACAGGAACAAGCTACAACCGACCGGAGACCAAAGGCCCATCACACCTGGGATGTAGCAAACATCAGTCCGTTTCAACCCTCTAACATCAATGTCCCGTCATCCAAGGCTTCCAAGGAGCATCGAGTAAACTGGCACCGAGGGGATACTTAAGAGGACAGGTGCCCGAACCACAACAATCCCCCAGGGAGGACTAATGATCAGTTGCATTTAGATTTTTAGTTACTGTCTCAACCCCATCCCTCATGGACACGATCCCTAGACAAGCTTTACAGTGCTTTCACCGCACCGAGAAAACACCCCCAGCAGCAGACGGACACTCGACAACCGGACGCCTCGCGAACTTAGCAATAATGGAGGGCAGAGGCTGGTCCCACATCATCTGCAATAGTTCCACAGTTAAATAACCGCTCAGAATGTCTGATATTTTGCCCATGTCTCCAACCAGCTTTGAATCATTTGTTCTGTTTTGTATTGTCTCGTTTTGGCACTTAACTAGCCCTGACCAGATACCATAGGTACTTTTCAGCTCCCACTAAACAGTAGTCTCCTACCAGTCGAAGGTGGCCGAACGCCACATATCTTATTGACCGAGCCAGGAAAGGTCTCAAGTTGGTAAGGTAGTTTCAGACGCATAGCCCTACGGTATGTCCTATCCTACACTGACAGCTGAACTGTAAATATATATGTTTAGTCGCCATGTACGGCCAACCTATCCAATCTCTGCCCTGTTTAATATGAACAAGGCTTAATAACATAGACGTAGGATACGGTATTCATGTGTGACCTCATACTATGTTTAGGCCCGAGCAGATCTTAACACCTTACGTTAAGGTAACCTATGTATACCACTAATGTACAACCTACACTGGCTGATGACCTGGCGAAGTCACCCACAGACAGGGGCAAGACGAGGGCAGATATTACAGATACCTGCATGATAATCTTATGTCTCCTAATAGCCGTGTTTTTAGATAGCCTGTCACTGGTCAAAGTCATGCCAAATAACCTATGTGTCTGGCAGCTTACGGGACGCCTTGACTCCTAGATCAATCGAGCCTTATCAGCAAAGTTTTTTAGTTTAGCCGTATGTAGCTATACATGCCCTATTAACGCTCCATGTTCTCGTACTCTGTAATTATAACGCATAAGACGGGCATGGACAGCGTGTAAATCTACAAGAGGAGTCGTAAACCAGCTATCAACGCTGTTATCAAACATGTCTCACCTACACTTTCACACTTAGCACATGTTAAGCTGTACAGACGTTACTAAGACGACTATACTGAAAGTTAGATGGTGCTGCAAAAAGTCCCTCTTGACTTATTAACATAAAAATTTATATTGATACCTAAAGTACTGTTTTAACTATTGAAGCTCTAGCAAGTTTCTAACTTGTAATCACAATCTACGTTTAAATCCTAATGTTTAAGCATGTTTAAAAATTGTGCCTGTTATCCATGTGCCCCGCATGTCAAGCGTGGGAAAAGCCAGAGGACTGCTTTTGGGGCACCTCTCGCCAGCCTGTAATGTATATTTGCACTGCAAAAATAAAGAATTTAAAAAAAAAAAAAGTTCTTTATCATACCCTTTTTGCTAAAATCGTTTAAAATTCTCTTGGATTGTTGGTTAAAATCCCCCTCCTCCGTGCAGTTGCGTTTTAAGAGTTGTGACTTCGGTACATTACTTAGCCATGGGAAAAAGTGACAGCTCCCTTCTTCTACGTAGCTGTTCACATCAACTGGTTTAAAATAAGTTCTCGTCTTAACTTTTCCCTCCTCCACATAAATATTCAAGTCTAAAAAAAATTAACCTCTGATCTACTGAAATCACTTGTCAACTGGATTCCCCAGTCGTTGTGGTTTAAAAAGCTAAAAAAATCACAGAGAGAAGGTTCATCCCCCTTCCAAATGAAAAATATATCGGCGATGTATCGGTGATAGAGCACCAGGCCCGCATCCCAGCCACGCCCGCAATCAAACAAAGTGGTATTTTCAACCTCACTAAAAGAACACTCTCAAAACCCCAGACAGACCTATTAACCCCTTAAAGACACAGTTTCAGAAATAAAAGGGAATCATGACAGAATATTTCCGTCATGTGTCCTGAAGGGGTTAAACAGAGGTTTAAAATTTGCCCCTACACAAACATTGGATAAATTAAATTTTTACATAGATTTAAATAAATGTAAACGGAAATTATGTTTAAAAAAAATGTTTTTCTAAGCCAAAGAAGTTTCTGACGAGATCACCACTTTTGAAAAAATGGTTATATATGACGTTCAGAAAGTGGGTAAATTAAAGCGACAAGATTATAATTTAAGTCAGGTAGAAAGGGAAGCCCTAATTTTTTTTTAGAGAGGATGACACCCTGGTAATAAAACCGGCAGATAAAGGGGGAGGTATTGTGCTTCTTGAAAAAGAAGAATATATGAAAGAATCCCTACGCCTCTTAGGTGACAATAAGACATATCAGATTTTAAATAAGGACCCAATAGGAGACTTTAAAAAGAGTTACTCTGCACTTATAGATAAAGGGAAATTGCTTGGAATTTTAAATAAAAAATAATTTATTTTTGGGGGCGGAGCTTAACCACGGAGCCGAATGGACGCCATCATCCACGGCTCCCCGGCACCAAGACACAATCTGCCGCGCATCTCAGGTAGGGGGGGCCATCGACCCGCGGGACCCACAGCTACAATCCCAGGGCTCACAGGGCAACCCACCGATGCCCTTTTTATACCCACAACCGGGCAAAAAACGAGTCCGCAAATCCCGGGCCTACCTCACTCTCCCGCCGGCATCGCAGCTACCCGCGGGGATCCCCCTGAGCCTGGAAGACGGGTGCGGACAGCGGGCAGGTCACCACTCACCCGACAACGATATGGGGAGGCGAACACAGAAGCCACAACAGACCGCACCCAGGGACTCCCAAGATATTGGGACTCTGCTGCAACGCACAGCAGGCCACAAAATGGCGGCCGAACAAGACCAGGACCCTGGCCCCACACACTCAGTACAGCTGTCCCAGGGAAGCAGCAAAGACATGAGAGCTGAAGCTCCCAGCAGCCCACAAACAGAGGGGGATGACTCAGCCCCAGCCACTAAAAGGGACATCAGACTCCTATTACAGGAGATGAAGGGGCTGTTTGACACCGACATAAACTTAATCCGCACAGAGACGCAGGCGGTGACGGCAAGAGTACAGGCCTCTGAAGAAGACATACTAGACCTCCGACAGGAGGTGAAAAGCATGGGGGACGCCCTGAAACATTTACAGACAGCGAACTTAGCGCTCCAAAACACGCTAGACGCCATGGAAGATCGCAACAGGCGCACACATATTAAGATTCGGGGTATCCCTGATGCAGTGGGACCATCCGAATTACCACAGTACCTGAGGAGACTCACAGCCACAATACTGCCACATACACAAGCCAAAAAGCTGGAATTCGACAGCCACTTCCGCATTAACAAAGCAAAAAGGGCACCCACAACGGCCCCAAGGGACGTCATCGTCCGCTGCCATTCCATGACAGACAAACGCTGCATACTAGCAGCAGTGAGAGACAAGACACCCTTGGCCTTCGAAGCCTCACAACTTACCTTCTTCCAAGATATCACGCGGAGCACCCTACTCTGGAGAAAGTCCTTGAGCAACATAACGGAACAACTGCAGAAGGGGAACGTAGAATACAGATGGCTTTTGCCAAGAACCCTGGTGGTATTCAGCGGAGAAGAGGTTCTAAAACTCACCTCACTCTCGGAGGCCCCAGCGCTTCTCCAAAAATTGGGACTAACTCAGAACGCCCCAACACCAGGACCAACGCAAGCCACCCACTCATGGGACCCGGCATACGTCCCTAGGGGCAACAAGAGACCGGAGGCAGAGACCTGAACACCTTAAACTGTTTAACCTCTTAATTTTATTTCCATGCTCTGATATTTTCTCCTCTTCTCTGATCTCACCCTATTGCTCTACCAAAATACGACATTTTACTATTAACTCCCCATACAAAGTCGGAGACGATCTCCCAACCCCCGCGACCCTCTTAGGTTAAGGGCCAACACTACCTACTAACCCAAGCATAGCAAGCGCGACACAAAACCCACACTCAGGCACAGACAGACGCACATATACAATTTTCACCGACGACGAACAACAGCACTTTACAATCACCAACACCCTCCCTCAAACAACAGAGAGGAGTGCCACTTAACCACTCACAGGACCCAAGCAACATAGACACAATCACTCACAACCAGTTCACCCTATGGGAACCTACCGCATGGGCACACTCGACACATTAGAAAACCAGAAAAAGTGCAGAAACATGACCACAAGTTCTTCCTGACTACTAGGACGCAAGCTAATCCCTTCGACCATAGAACAAAAAAACTCATACTACATACTTGCTGCCAATCCTATGCTCCTGATATGTTATAAGTGTAAAACGTATAGACTGATCCAGACCCTTGGCAAAACAATTGTTATTTACTAATCTGCCTATGTTGAAAAGGCAGCTCAAGTATGTTATGCTTTTGTCACATTTCTCAATGCACAGAAAATAAAGAATTTAAAAAAAAAAAAATTATTTTTGTAAAATATTTTAAATCTGAGGACTCCAGTGTTTTATTGAGACATTTGAGGGACTCTCTGAGCCTTTTAACTATTTTAAAAGATCAAGTATGGCAGGAGGATTATTTTTTAGTCACCTCAGATGTTAGCTCCCTCTATACTATTTTTACGCATGAGAGAGGTTGTTTAGCTACTCAACATTTTTGAATTTTTTAAGGTTTTTCCCCAGACCCAAATTGATTTTATTGTCGAGAGTATACAGTGGATTTTAACACACAATTATTTTTGGTTTGAGGATAGGTTTTATAGTCAGGTGTGTGGTACGGCGATGGGCACCAGATTTGCACCCAGCTACGCCAACCTTTTTATGTCATTATGGGAAAAATAATTTTTCTATGGCTGGCGTGGCTGGGATGCGGGCCTGGTTCTCTATCACCGATACATCGACGATATATTTTATGCTGAGTCTCACAACGAAATACCCTTAACAGTAGGGGTGAGTATACATTATCATTTTAGCGCTCCACTTTTGGAATTTTTGGGATTTTTAGGTGGTTGGTATTCTCATTAACCTTCCTTCTAAATTCCCTATCTTTATTATATTGAACTAGTTGTTGACTGGAAAGATCCACCTATAAGTGTTGTAGCTGCTATAGTAACCTTACATTTTTCGATATTTTCTAAGCGCCTGTCTGTAACACACATCACCTTTGACAATAGTAGACGATAGTCCAAATCAATGGTAGTGTCATCCAATAGTCCAAATAGTATTAGAATATTAGCTCTTAAAAAGGCTAAGCTAAGTGCTCTAGTAACAAACTAGAATCCACATAGATAATAGTATGGTACAATACATAAATAGATGAGCAGGTATACAGGTATATAAGGATTAACAGGACCAGGATCGTGTCTTTATATAAAACATAATCCATTTATTCGTTCCAAAATATAAAATACAGAGACAAAGGAGCTCTCTTGATTAAACTTTAATTTTCAATATAAAATCAGTCACTCACATGAGGTGCAGTATAGTCTTGAGCATAAAGTCTCTCTCCCAACAGTCTAGGTACTCCTGTTAAGCTGCCTGTGGTAAGCCGGCTGCACAGACAGCTGGAGAGTCCGTGATGGTTGTTCGGGTGTAGGAGAGGTTGGCCGCATGCGTTCCACTGTGGCTCAATATGCATTCCCCTGCGCTCAATGTCTTCCCCAGTAGTGAGTTTAAATGCAACCTTACGCGTTTCTTGACTCTAGTGGTAATACGGCAGCGTATGAGTCCTATATGGACTTTTGCAGTAAAAACGGGGGGCGGGGGAGAGGTGGGGGCAGAGGGCTTGCCTGTTCTCAAGTGTTTGATGGTTTCGGTGCATTATGTGTCCCCCTCTGGGTAAGTCCGCCCTGTGCTAGACCCAAGTCCTGCAGTAGTGCAGCCGACCCTTGAAGGTGTTGTGTGCATTTTTGCTGTATGATGATCAATATTGCTTCCCTGATTCCCAGCATCTCACACTCTTTTATTGCAAAAGTAATGAACTTCCACATAGTTTTCAGTGAACT
Source organism: Pelobates cultripes (assembly GCA_933207985.1). Classification (NCBI taxonomy): domain Eukaryota; kingdom Metazoa; phylum Chordata; class Amphibia; order Anura; family Pelobatidae; genus Pelobates; species Pelobates cultripes. Next base: position 106,081,097 of record OW240918.1, on the reverse strand, counting down.
AGCACGCACTAGCCATGCATGAGAAAAGGCATGCCAGAGAAAGCAAACAAAATATATATTACATTTATAAACATTTATTACATACATTTCAAGCTGCTCTTGCTTTAATTTTGGTTGCACATTTGGGTAAAGTGTTTGCCTGCTGGTTTAAAAACAACCTTACAGAAATACACTATATTCACCAAAACAATGTTAGCTTAATGAAGCAGTTGTGGTGTATAGATCATGCCTCTGAAGTTTCACTGTTCAATTCTGTCACTTATGCGCTAAATCACTTTTGTTTCTGACAGAGCTTGCATGAAAACATGTTTTCATTTTTAATCAACTTTAATCAGATGTTACTGTGCAGGAAATAAGAAATTCTACATTAAACCTAATTTGCGGTAAGGGTATTATAACTATTAGATTTCACTTTTCATTAAGTGTTTCAGAAGGCTGTGTAAGTCACATGCAGGCAGATGTAACTTGGGCTGTATAAGTAAAGAGATTCAAATAGGGATTCCTAAATGGCAGAGAACTCAGCAGTGAGACTGCAGGGGCCTGATCTATACATCAAAACTGCTTAAATAAGTGTGCCGAAACCAACCTCGTCACTGTACACTGGAGAAGCCTGGCTGCTCGCCTGCTGCCTTTGGACTATGGCCCCATGTTAAAAGACATCTTTTTTCCCTGCAGAAAAGACTTATTCGTGCTTTTCTGCCGGGTGTTCGGTAGATTCAATCTACCGAACAATCGCACGAATGAATAGACCACCTGGGAGCTGGAGTGTGCCGGCAATTAACCTCCCTGAAGCTGCGGTTAACCGCAGCTTAATTGACGAATGCTGGGTGGCCGCCATTCGTATCACGAATACGAGGTAGCGGCCATTTTAAACACGCGAATGCACAGCGGTGTTCGACGCTTAATTCATGGAACTGAAATCGGACACAGTTTTGCGCGAACACTGCTGAAGCCGCCTACCTCCCTTCTTGTTCACGGAAAGTGCAAGAACGGCCCGGTGTTCGGTAGTTTTGTTTGAGTGTGTTGTGCCTCAGATAGGAATCCCATGGAGCCCATTTGCATGAAATTGACTGTGTAAAGACTTTGGCTCCATGGCGATTAAACTGTATTCGTGTGGTCTGAGCGCCATTCGCTTAATAATGTGCGCTCAGACCTGAGCTATCTGGGGATATGTAGAACATATATGTTTTATGTACTGAATGTAACTGTAGGTAATTTTATGTCTTTTATTGTTTGTTTTCTGCCATGTGGTTAATGGAGTTTTGCCTCTGTCTTTGGATATAATTGAATTACTTCCCAAATTATCTCCAGGGCAGAGAGGAGGGATTGTGATGCATTGTGGGATGGTTGAAATGTGTAAGTCTGTGATTGGTCCTTTTACCCTTTGTGTCCCAGTCTCCCATTTGGTCCCCTAGGGGAGTGTCCACCTGGTGGGAGACCTGCATAAAAGCCGGGCAGTTAGCCCCAGTAAATCAGTTCCTGCTTAACCCTCAAAGTGAAGTGTCGTCTCATTATTTGGGGAGGATTTACTGTATGCTGTTAGAGACTGATTGCCAGGAGTGTAAGCCGCTTGGGGGCTTTTCCTGTTCGTCTGCTAGCAGCTATTCGTGTGTCTCCAGTTCGGGACTTTCGAGTATTCCCTTGGTTGCAGTTCGGGAGTTGGTGAATTTGTGGGTTTGCAGTTCAGGAGATTGTACTGGTGCTTGCAGTAGCTGTTGGTGCAGCTGGAAAAGAGGAATATCGCCTAAACGGTTTTTAACCTCTTTTGGGCAAAACGGTCCGTTACAATAAGTTGGTGACTATAGTGTCGCTTTCACAGTTGCCCATGTAAGGATGACAGCAATCACAATCACCAATATTTTAAAGGGACTATTGATATAAGGTCACAAAACCTTTTATCCAAAATAAAAAAGTGTGGTAACCCTAAACCTATATAATCTGAATAGGAATGTAACCAGGATCAGTGACCGCCTGGATCTTGATCAGAGCCAAATTAGAAAAAAGGTATAAATAGTTGTAAAAGTGTAAATCTTTATTCATATATTGCAAAACAAAAATAGAGGAGAGAAAAACAGCAAATGAATCCTGAATGAATGAAGCTACTACAGGCCAAGGAAAAAAAATAGGTTTATATGATATTTTAACCCCTTAAGGACCAAACTTGTGTAATAACAGGGAATCATGACATGTCATGTGTCCTTAAGGGTTTAAGGACTATCCACAAGCACCATTTTCTAGTCCTGAAAACTTTGGAAACTCTTATCAGTGATAAGTCCCTGGTGTGCTTGTATCTAAACTAGGCATATCAACTGTAGCAGTACCTTGGAGGGAAGCCCACAGGGAATCCTCCAACCTGAAGGTTAAACTATCCAGAACAGCTCAATTGTAATATCTGGACATGTGCCTTTAACAGATTAATCACCAAGGACACAGTAAAAACCACCCACTGGACATTGTGACATTATGGTTTTATCTAACTGACACATGAAGGGTTACATTTGTGGAGCACAAACCAGTGTGGACAACATAAGGTTAATCTAGTGTGGGTCTGTTGCAGTTTACAAAGTAGTACGTTTAAGTATGTGCTTAATTATTCTCCTTCTCATGGTTCTTTAACTGGATAACCCTGGTCAGTGTGGTCAACTACAAGAGCACTTACCCTCCTGGCACATATCTGCAGATTGAACGAACTTGCTATGATGCCTCAAATTCAGCTAGTAATGTTGCAAGTACCTGCAAACATTTCGAAGCATGTCATTCTAACCCCTTTTTTATTGCCCCACCTTGTATACACTAGGGACTCTCTCCCATACCCTTTAGTCATTTGCCCAGCTTAGCCCAAACATATTAGCACCACGTATATGTATGTGCCAAGCACTCTGGTTCCCACTGTGGCGCTACCTTAAGGCGGCACAGCCCAGGGGGTGCAAGATCTGGCTGACTGGCAGGAGGGGATTACACTGTACAGTTCTCTCCTCCAGCCAATCACTCATCTGTAGCATGGCTGAAGAGCTTGTGTAACATCTACCCCGGTCTGACAGGAAGTACACACAGGGAGCGCAGAACTGCTTCCTGTCAGACAGGGGAGAAGTTACTAAAGATCCTCTACCCTGGTCCATGCTATACAGGAGGGAGGTGACACATGGGGTGAGGTGGAAAGGGTTAAGTATCAAAGGTATTTGCAATCCAGATATGTCAGCACTGAGAGGAATGAGATATCCCCCACCAGTCTGGGGGAGGGGGGTGGGAGGGCAGCGGGTCCAAGTGTAGGGCTTGGGCACAAGGAGATCTGGGGAATAAGACACATTGATGGGAGGGCTGGGGGAATGAGACACATTGGTGGAGCTGTGTGAATGATACATATTGGTGGGAGGGCTGGGGGAATTAGACACATTGAGGGGAGCTGTGGAACGAGACACATTGGGGGGTGCTTGAAGAATAAGGCACATTGTGGGGTGCTGGGGGAATAAGATACATGAATGGTGGAGATTGGGAAGGAAATGAGACACATGAAGTGGGTAGGAAATGAGACACATGGGTGGAGTGGAGGGAGAAAATGAGACACATGGACTGGAGGGACTAGGAGAATGAGACATAGAGAGGTTGGGGGAGAAAGAGACTAGTTGCAGGGGAGTGACACACAAAGGGGATGGTTAAAGAGACATAGAGGGAATGGGGAAGGGCAGAGAGCAATACATAAAAGAAGGTAAGAAATTCAAGAAGGTGAGTTACACACAGGTAAACATGTACTATTTACATAGTTACATAGCTGAAAAGATCAAGTTCAGCCTTCCTCACATTTGTTTTTTGCTGTTGATCCAAAAGAAGGCAATTTTGCAACAAGCTAGGAAAAAAATTTCTTCTTGACCCCAGAATGGCAGTCAGATTTATCCTTGGATCAAGCAGTTATTACCCTACCTTGAAAGAGTATATCCTTGAATATTCTGTTTTTGCAAGTATGCATCTAGTAGCTGTTTGAAAATCTGGATGGACTCTGATAAAACCACTTCTTCAGGTAGAGAATTACACATCCTTATTGTTCTTACAGTAAAAAAAAACCTTTCCTTTGCCTTAGACGAAATCTTCTTTCTTCCAATCTAAACGCATGACCTCGTGTCCTATGTAAAGTCCGGTTTGTGAATAGATTTCCACACAATGGTTTGTATTGGCCCGGAATACATTTGTATAATGTTATCATATCCCCTCTCAGGCGACGTTTTTCTAAACTAAATAGATTTAAATTTGTTAACCTTTCTTCATAGCTGATATGTTCCATTCCTTTTATTAATTTTGTAGCCCGTCTCTGCACTTTTTCTAGTGCCATAATATCCTTCTTTAGAACAGGTGCTCAAAATTGCACAGCATATTCAATCTGTGGTGTTACCAGTGATTTATAAAGAGGCAAAATTATATTTTCATCCCGAGAATGAATGCCCCTTTTCAGGCATGACAATACCTTACTGGCCTTAGCCACTGCTGGTTGACATTGCACATTGTTGCATAGTTTGTTGTCTATAACAATTCCCAAGTCCTTTTCATGTGTTGTTATCCCTAATTCGCTTCCATTAAGGGTAAAAGTTGCTTTTGCATTCTTTACGCTAAAGTGCATAACTTTGCATTTTTCAACATTAAATTTCATCAGCCATTTGAGTGCCCAGTCCCACAGTTTATCTAAATACCTCTGCAGTAAAGTAATATCTCGCTCACATTGTATTATTTTACAGAGTTTTGTGTCATCTGCAAACACTGAAACATGACTTTCTATGCTTTTTTCAAGATCATTTATAAACATGTAAAATAGAAGTTGTCCCAGAACAGAACCCTGAGGGACACCACTTCCACCTCTGTCCAGCTTGAAAAGTTACCTTTAATGACAACTCTTTGTACTCTATTTTTAAGCCAATGTTCTACCCAAGAACAAGCATTTTCATCTAGACCAATTTCCTTGAGTTTGAACACTAATCTATTGTGTGGAACTGTATCAAATGCATTGGCAAAATCCAAAGAGATCACATCCACTGCAACACCTTGATCTATACGTCTTCTTACTTCTTCATAGAACGCAATCAAGTTAGTTTGACATGACCTGTGCTTCATAAAACCATGCTGATTTTTGCTGATAACCATGTTCTTCTCAAGGAATTCTCGAATATTATCCCTTAATAACCTTTCAAATATTTTCCCAGCCACAGATGTTAAGCTCACAGGTCTATAATTTCCACACAAGGATTTTGAACCCTTTTTGAATATAGGAACCACATCTCCAATCCTCCGGAACACTTCCTGAAAGAAAATAATCTTGAAAGATTAAAAACAGAGGTTCACTTATTTCTACACTTAGTTCCTTAAGTACTCATGGATGGATACCGTCAGGCCCTGGAGCTTTGTTTATATTAACTTTCTTTAGTGAGTGAGGGTGAGCGGAAATATGCATCTTCACCTGTGTAGCCAAAAATCCTTGCACCAGCCCTGACTGAACTGTATAATATTATATTTTAATATAAATATATTAATCTAGTATAAATTACATTATTCCGCCTTTCAAGAGCACAATACTATGAATTTACTGTTTTATGATTTATGCTCTTCTAGTTGTTCTAAGATCTTGTGGGTTTTTATTTTTTTCCCAATTATTATTGCAGAGAACAGAATTCTGTCTCAATTCTAAACTAGGCTTGATAATCCCTAAGCAGCAATTGCGTCAGACATTCCAACATAATGTAAACAAGCGATTACTGGGTTTATTAATCATATTCCTGTATTATAATGTTAGAACATCCTGAAGTGGTCATTGTTGAAGTGGTCATTCAAATACATATTTTTTTATAGTGGAAATCATTATATTGTGCTAGTACTTGTCCAAATCCACCCATAGGATAGGAGATAAGGGTACTTATCTTTTTATAAAATATTGAACCCAAAAGAAAGCAGACGAGAAAAATATCTGGATTAGATTTATAAAACATTTTATTTTATTATTTTATTGGCATCTCAGTAAAAGCACCATAATAAACACTTCCATTGTCTATTAAGTAACACTTACTAACTTTTCTATACTTACTTAATTATTTGTCTTTCTGTGGGAAGAGCTATTTATCACATTATTTAGTATCTGGCTGAAGGTTGGCCGATATTACTGAATAGGTTACATAGTTGCATAGTTATATAGCTGAAAAGAGACTTGCGTCCATCAAGTTCAGCCTTCCTCACAAATGTTGTTGCTGTTGATCCAAAAGAAGGCAAAAAACCTTGTCTGAAGCGCTTCCAATTTTGCCACAAACTAGGAAAAAATTCCTTCTTGACCCCAAAATAGCAGTCAGATGTCTCCTTGGATCAAGCAGCTATTACCCCACTAATTAAAATTATATCCCTGTATGTTATGTTTTTGTAAGTATTTATCCAATTTCAGTTTAAACATCTGTATGGACTCTGACAAAACCACCTCTTCAGGCAGAGAATTCCATATCCTTATTGTTCTTACTGTAAAAAAACCTTTTCTTTGCCTTAGATGAAATCTCCTTTCTTCCAGCCTAAATGTGTGACCTTGTGTCCTATGTATAGCCCTGTTTATGAATAGATGTGCAGATAAAGGTTTGTACTGGCCCCGAATATATTTGTAAAGGCTAATAGGCGAGTAGCCACAATGTGTCAGGATGCTGAGTTAGATTTTTGATGTCCCCAGGGGTATGGAGAAGGGTGGACACACTAGCAGGTTCAGCTCTGGATGCAAAGTCAGGGGCCAGGCATCCTGTTCCTGTTACAAATACAGTGAGGCAAAAAGCAGATAGCTAATTAAACCATGTAAATACTGCTTGATAATTTAAATAAAGAAAATTCCTTGATACCTTGATAACATGAATAGAGTATAAATAAATAGGACAAAATCACCAATTTAATTTTCCTCTAATGGAAAGTAAATACGAGAGCTAGCTCTACATGAAGGTTACCACTAGGAGAAAACCTGCTTGATACAACTGAGGAAGACCAGACTATATGTGAATTAAACCAATGGTAGAACATCAACAGCATATTTACAGACAGACAGATACATACAGACAGACACACACACACAAGACACACATACATACAAAGACACATACATACAGACAGACACACACATACATACAGACAGACAGGCACACATACATACAGACAGACACATACACACATGCATACAGACACACACACACACACACACACATACAGACATACAGACACACATACATACAGACACAGACAGACACACACACACACACACACACACACACAGACACACACACACACACAGATAGACAGACACATAAACACATACACATACATACAAACAAAAACACACACATACAAAATGTTTAATTCACCCTCCTGTTTCCTACCTTTTAGGTGCAGGAGGGGGACTTTCCCTGGGGTCCAGTGGTGGCTCAGGCTGGTGGGAGTCAGAGTTCCCACTCGGGCAGTCACTTCCTCCCAGTTGTGATGGCATGGGATCCGGTCGCGCTGTTAAAGCACCGCAGCGCTGACCGGGGCCCCTTGGAAATTCATCTCTATCGGGTGGCCCTAACAGCATGGGCCACCCAATTGGCCCCTTGAACGTGCAGCCCCGGTGGTTTGCTGCGCGTGGCAGGGCCACAACACATGGTAGCGGGAACCCGGTTGCAGGGGTCCGCAGGGCTGGTGCGCCCCCGAGAGTGATGGTCCCGGTCACAGCTGCGACCCCTGCGACCACGATATGTGCGCCACTGACTAAAGGCTATAAAGTAGCATGTTATTACAAAAAAGAAATATAGGACAAATGAAATATAGCAAATGCACATGTAGCATGCCTATGATACAGCAGGCTGTCCATTTCCCAATGCCCACTAAATGACTTGCTGCCTCTCTAAATGTGCATGTCAGACCAAACAAAAGCAGAGGAGAATGAAGCAGACACCTACTCCCTAGGCTAAACAATAAAGTGACTCCTCAAGAATAACTGAGAGGGGAGGAGAATAATAAAGCCACTGTAAAGTGACAGCTCAATCGGAGTTAACAAATTAGAAAAATGTCATCTGTCGGGTCATAAAGTAAATTGGATGAAGAGACTGGTGCATGATTGGACCCGGCTTAACAATAATGGCGATCATGATTACAATCGTGGCTGTGATATATATATACCTGACCATTCATAATCACGCGTGAAAATGTCTACTGTTAAATCACAACATAAAAACATGGTATACTAACATCCAAAAGAATAGATTGTATAATCATACTAAAGCCTCGATTATACCCTTTCACTATCAAGCAATTCTTCATTGAAAATAATATTAGCATAACATTTATTTGAAGCAAGGGATGTATAAATATATAAACATATTACAACACAGCAATGTTCTGCAAAGATTGCTTTGCAGAAAAACTTTAATTATGTAAATTTACACAATTGTTCCTATTCACTTATTGTTTTATTCTTTTTTTTTAAATATTTGGGAAATGAAAACCTACTGTGTCCTTTATCTGGCAATATTTTACATAGAAATATAAGTATTAAAGCAAAAATGCTGTTTTTCTTATATATAATAGGTGTGACAAAATGACATACATACAAATAGTCAAATACCTTGCTTGTAAGTATCTACAATCCTGAATCCTGTCTGCATGGACCCTGAATGCATTACTGGTAGTACAGCTTACTAAAGATTGCATCAGAATGTAATTTGAGCATAATTTCCTGCATACAGTAAATACATTTAAATCACATATTTCTAAAATATAGATTTATTTGTCCCTCCTCTGAAAAATTTGTATTTCATGAAGATACAATAAATACTCAAATCTACTCAGTGGGAATTTCACTGAAATTCCAACCATGCCCAGAGACATACTGAGACAAAGTATGGACTTTGACTGGGTATATTTTCTATGCCTGACACCTCTAGATGTCTAGAAGTGTCAATCACCCCAAAAACATTAATTGATTGTTTGTTTTCTACTTAACGCTTTGTTTGTTGCTGGGAGGTATCAGTAAAGAAAAAATAGTGTTTATTAAAATATATCTAAAAAAACAGACTCGCAGAAGGAGCTGTCAAACTCACTTCGACACCCGGACAAAGAATTCTAGGTCGGGATTGTACCACCCACACTTCATACATAAAATTGCAAAGGTTGTGTTTTTCACTATTACCTTTACACTTACCCATACGGAGAGCATTATTTTGTTTCTTTTTCTTACTTTGTATGGTCACTATCCTGTTGCTGACTGCCATGTTAAAAACATCTATACATCCATAAGTGTGGATTTAAACCACTATACGCTGTATGCACCGGAGCTGGTTTTAGCTCCAGTTCATGTGAGTTGGCAATCACGCACCTATGTGTTGTGTGTGTGTCTCATTTGAGTTGATGTATTGCACTACTGGATCCCTTTTTTATTGTTCTCTTTCATGTGTACATAAGGATTCAAGTGATAACAAAAAGCTTTGCCCTGGTCGCCCTAACGGAAAAAAAAAAAAAAAACAGAATTTAAGGTCACGCCAAAGAATAATATGAACAATGCGTACTTACATAAAATGAATAAAATAGAACAAAGTCCTGATAAGAGATGTTGGGATGGGGGGCGTGGTCTGACCGTCGATGAGACCAGACGTGCTTCACTAGAGCTCCGTCCCAACGGCGCCATAAGCAGACAAAAGCGACCTTTTTAAGGCATTTTCCCCCTCACTAACCTATACAGGATGGAAAAAAGACTCCCCAAGAAACAAGCGAAGAGGACTGCGGAGTCCAGCGGCTCAGTTCTGGACCTGCTCACAGCCCATCGGCACGGCCGGGCCGACAGCCAAGATGGCGACGGAGCATCTCCACATGCGTCGCCCGGCGCAGACAAGGAGGCACTATCCGCGAAACAAAGCACTGTTCTCGCAAAATTGGCGGAGGTGAGATCGTTCCTTGCTGGGGAAATAGCCAAGTCAACGGCTGTTCTGCAGGCCGACATAAGTGCCCTGGGAGAGCGCACGGCAAAATTGGAAGACCGCATGGAAGCGACAACTCAGGCCCACAATGAGGCAGCCGACCGGATAAATCGCATGACAATGCATATGCTCGACATGGATTTAGCCCTGGAAGATATGGCAAACCGTTCTCGGAGAAACAATCTCCGCATAAGAGGCTTGCCTGAGGGGTCGGATGAAGACCTACAGGGCCTTTTAACATCAGTCTTTAGGCCGCTGCTCCCACACATCCCAGAGGAACAGTGGCACATGGAGAGAGTTCACAGGGCGATGAAAACGCAGAGGGCCGAAGGCAACGCCCCGAGGGACGTAATAATAAAATTCCTCTATTTCAAAACAAAAGAAGCCCTGATGAAAAAGAGCCGTGATGGGCCGATCCGGCACGCCGGAGCCACAATATCTTTTTTCCAAGACCTGGCTCCCTCGACATTACAACGGAGGAGAGACTGGCGGCCCATAACCGGGGCTCTGCGAGGAGCAGGCCTGAAATACGCCTGGGGCTTCCCTTTCAAGCTAATGGTGTTCCGCGAGGGGAGAGCCCACGTCCTGTCACCGGGTGGAGATCCGAAGCTCTTACTCCAGGGCTTGGGAATCCAGTCCCCCCCCAGACCTACCTGATCTGACGATGGGCCCGGCGGAGCTTCCACAACTTCAGACGGAGTGGCGTGGAGTGGGGCCCAGAAGCCAGCGCTAACGAATAGCGGTATCGTATTCAGAGAGTCTCGTTATGATTGTTTCTTCAGTCCAATCCTCTATTTTTGGTGCTGGGGCCTTGTTTTTCATTTTCTGTTGGGTGGGGGACGCGGGTGCGGGATCTCGGCAGTACATGGGGAGCTTGGGGTGGGTCACAAGGTATGTCTTTTGCCCTGTTTTTGGCCAGTCCCGGGATCCCTATGTAGCTCAGCGGATCTGACAGCGCCCCACTACGCCTGTTATACCAGAAGCACATTATCACATTGTTTGGGTGGGAACGAGGGGGTGGCGGGTCAGTCCCTGGTCTCCCCCTTTTTACCCCTGTTTTTGTCCCGTGGTTCCCCCTTTTTCTCCTGCCCATCCCCACCCTTAACAGGGATGCCCGAGGATCTCCTGGCCTCCCGTCGGGGCCATTGGGGCTCTTAGGATTGAGGGTCTCCTTTCCTCTCGGCCGGTAGGGCAGAGTTGGGGGGGCCCCCGGCCACCCTACGGCACCAGTGTACCGGTCCTTGGAACTGGGTCATAGACTTTTTTCCCCCCCCCATTTTTTGTGTGAAGACATCTGAGAAGGACAAATTGAGGGTCTTAGACACCCCAGGACAGGTTCGGTGTATTGTTGTGTTGCTCTATTGTCCTGCTGGTGCGACCACCGGATCTATGCAAAGTTAAATGGAGGTTGCGGGAGGGTGATATCATCCTTTTAAATGGTATCGAAAATTGTTCAAACAGAGGGAGGGGAAGGGGGGGGCGGGGGGAAAAAAAAAAGGGAAGAGAGAGAGGGGGACGGTACGGGGGGAGGTCACGAGGGAGAGGAGAAAGGTCAAAAGTGGTTCACTACTTTCTAGATACATGTATACGAGCGGCACTAAAATGAGTGCTTGCTATTAGACGACACAATTCTCATCAAGAGTCTCCCCTACGGGATGGGTCAGACCTGCAATTGCTACACCAATAGCCCCTCCCAGAGTAAAGGTGGTGGCAGAATTCCACATTCCCTGTCTTAGATAGCTATACCCCCCATTATAAGCACCATTAACGTTGGTGATAAGCACCTCTACATTTCCATACAATATGGCTCTCCCGGGCACTCGGCTAGGGAGATACAGGCTGGGAGTGTACATTTGTGGGCCCTTTTGGCACAATCAGCTGTCCCCCTGTGCGGCTGCTTGCCCCCTCTGGCAGGTCCGATGACCGTCTCGTGTGAGGCCCGGCCATGGGGGGCGACCATACGAACGGGTGAACATTAACTCGGACAGTAGGGCGGCTTTTTGGGTGTCCCCGGCAGGGAGAAAATGATGTGGTGTTGGCACATAATAGAGTTTTACCTGTCTCCCCAATGTACGATTGCGCCATATGGTCCTGGAGGTGGACAATTGTAATGAGATACAGGGGATTTTTATTCACGAGGCAGAGAAAACTCAAAGCGATATACGGCCCGTAATGAACGTACTTAGTTTGATCTGCCTGCACCATTGTTATTAGCTTGTCTGATACTTACGATATGGCATCCCTGGATGCATCCTTACGCATAGTTTAGTACAATCCCCCAATCCATAACACCCAATCAACCACGGGGGTCATGAACAAACTGTTAAACGTAAGGATTGGCTCTTTACGGGCACGAGGGCGGTATGGGGTTGGGGGGGCCTGTAGATGGGAGATAGACAGACAGAAGCGGGATTCAGGGGTCAGAGGGAGAGGGGGGGAGGGAGGATGAAGGAGAAAGGGACAACGGGGAGAAAAAAGGAAGAAAAAAAAACGCAAAAATAATGAAAAATAACAATGTTGTCAAATGGCAAAATATTAAACAAGGACCAAATGCGTTGTATGTTACGTATTGATCGAGCTGAACCTACTAGCCCGTAACACGTTTATTAAAATGTGATCTGTAAATAGTTTCATTAGAATTTAGCGCTTCCTTTGTCCCAGTGGTGTAGCAGCGGGGAGGAGGGAAATGAACGAGGGTTGGCGACCCCGATAGCACAGGGCCTTGAGCCCAGACAGTTTGTTTTTCTCACTGGGCCCAGGCAGGGCGGAGTATTTTTGCGAGGGCTCCGCGATCAGCATCAGAACACATGGGGGGTGGGAAAGATACCCCCAATAGACTGGGTGGCGCGGCTCCCTTAGCGGTTAATATAGAGGTCCAAGCGAAATACACGTGGCGCCTATGCGGAGGAGCGCTAGATCCCATCGTTTCCTCCCAACGTTGACCGTGGCTGGAATGAGGGATGATGTCCCCCACAAAAATCTGGCGAATGGTAAGACCAGAATTTCTGTTCATCGGACTGAGTCCGGATGTAGTTCTTATTATTCTATATCTTTTTCACTTTCTACCTTTTCTTCCCTACTCTTTACCTTTATCCTGAGGGGTGGTGGATGCGGGGGGCAAGCAGTGGTCCTCTTTCAGGGACCTATTGGGGTACAGGTAGTGCCCTCGGTCTTGAGAAACACATATAGCACCATAACGGCTCCGCCTGATGGAGATTAAGATAATTTCCCTGAATACAAAGGGCCTCAACACTCCAAAGAAGCGTCGACTCCTGTTCCGAGAATTAAAGAGGATGAGAGCGGACATTGCTTTTGTTCAAGAAACCCACCTACCTAAACAGGCCGTTTTTCGGTTGAGGGACCACACATATGCTGGTTCATATGAGGCTAGGTCCCACTGTAAACGTAACGGGGTGGCAATTCTCATTAGAGGCAGTTGCCCCTTCCGGGAGACACATCATGAAGCAGACCCGGACGGTCGGTACATTATCGTTTCAGGCATCTTACACTCACATCCCATCCATCTGATTAATATATACGCACCAAATCAGCCGGACCCAAGGTTCTGGGAAGGGCTACGAGGAAAAATCTCGGGGATGACCCACGGAATGATATTCTTAGGCGGCGACTTCAATGCGGTCCCGTGCCCAGCGGCAGACAGGAGCTCACGGAGGGGTACTCCTAGATCACAGGGTAGGGGCGGCCAGGATCGCCTTCTTAAAGACTTCATGTCCGAGACCAGACTGGTAGATATATGGCGAGCTCACCATCCGGGGGATAAGGACTACTCCTTTTATTCAGCTCCCCATGGAACGTATTCCAGGATAGATCTATTCTTAACCAACGCTGCGGGAATGTCCCGAACGGTAGGGTCACAGGTGGGTAATATATCTTGGTCGGATCACGCTGATATCTCCATCACATTAGGCAACCTATGCGTAGCCTCACCATGGACATGGAAATTGAACACGTCCCTGCTTCGTGACCCGATAATCCTGGAACAAACTAGGAAAGAAATAGCAGATTACTTTGAGATCAACACCACGCCCGACGTGAACGCGAGCACGGTATGGGCGGCCCACAAAGCGGTCATCAGGGGGACCCTAATTAAACTGGCCACTAGGAGAAAGAAAACGAAGTACCAGAAACTGGAATTTTTACTAGGAAGACTGAGATCCCTAGAACAAAAACACCAAACTGAGCCAACAGAGGGCACTCTCAGACAATTGGAGGCGATCAGACGTGACACCCGAACCTTATTACTTGATGATACGGCGAGATCTATGACCTGGTCCAAAAGGACCTTTTTCGAAAAGGCAAACAAGATGGACACCCTCCTGGCCAGGACGCTTCGCCCGAGGCAGGGGAGGTCCCACATAACTGCACTTAAACACCCGGACGGCATGACGAGGACAAACCCAGTGGAGATAGCAAAGATATTCGAGGATTTCTACCGACGGCTGTATAATCACACCCCAGATGGGAGTCCCTTCGGGGAGCACGAGGAGGAGTATATAAGGCAATATCTGGACAGGTTAGGAATGAAAAAATTGAATGAGGAGATGGCAAACACTTTAGCGGCACCTATCTCAGAAGAGGAAATAGATAAAGCTATATCGAGCCTGAAAGGCAACAAAGCACCAGGTCCAGATGGTTTCGATGGCACGTACTATAAAACATTCAGGGAAGAACTCACGCCTCAATTGACCCGTCTTTTTGACGATCTCCGGCAGGGTGGTCAACTAGCCCATGATATGTCACTGGCGACCATGGTACTGTTGCCCAAACCTGGAAAGGATCCACTTTACCCCGAGAACTATAGACCTATCTCGCTGATCAATCACGATCTTAAGATCTTAGCAAAAATTCAAGCAGATAGATTAAATCCGCTTTTGCACTCTATAATTCATGCAGACCAAGTGGGTTTTATCCAAGGTCGGCAATTGTTCGAAAACACAAGAAGGAACATTGACTTGATTTGGAAACAAGTGACCTCAGAGACCCCTACATTAGTTGTATCCATAGATGCAGAGAAAGCTTTCGATAGGGTCAGGTGGCAATTCCTCTTTCCAGTTTTAAAGAGTTTGGGCCTCCCAGATGAATTCCTCACAATAACAAGAGCAATGTACCACAACGTAAGAGCACAGGTGCAGATATCGGGAGCTCCGCTACATCCTTTCAATTTGTACAACGGAACAAGACAGGGTTGCCCACTATCTCCCCTTCTTTTTGTCTTAGCGCTCGAGCCCTTCCTTCAAGCGATACGCCGACATCCGAACATTGCAGGGGTAAGGGTGGGAGACAAAGAGTTTAAGGTGTCGGCATACGCAGACGATGTCCTATTGACCATTACAACCCCTCATGAATCAATGATGGCGATACAGGAAGTAATAATGGAATTCGGTATGGTATCAGGTTATAAAGCAAACATTCAGAAGTCCAGCGCCCTCCCGATTTGTATACCACAAGACGTCATAGCTAGATTACAGGAGACCCACCAAATAAGAATGGAAAGGGATTCTCTGAAGTACTTAGGGATAAATCTGACAGCGGACCCCGGACGTCTATATTCTGCTAATTATGCTCCGCTGCTCAGAGAACTGACGGGAGACCTCGACAAGTGGACAGATAAATCTATTTCCTGGATGGGCAGGATTAACTCGGTAAAGATGAACATTCTTCCACGTATATTGTTTCTTTTCCAGGCTCTGCCCATCCGGGTCACAAAGACACAACTGATTCCCCTGCAAAGATCTATAGGAGATTTTATTTGGCAGAATAAGAGACACAGAATCTCTAAACAGATCTTATACAGACGAAAGGATAGGGGGGGTCTGGGCCTCCCAAATCTTTACTTCTACTATCTGGCGGCCCAATTGACGCAGATCGCCATGTGGCACTCCACGCCAGATGAGAGAAGGTGGGTAGACATCGAGTCTATGATGGTGGGTGTAGATGTGCCACAGTTTACAATATGGGTTCCCAAAGAACACAGACCGATGATACGGGTCACGTGCCCGGCGATCCTAAACTCGATTTGGATATGGGACAAATGTACCACCAAATATGGGCTGGCGTCATCCCCCTCTCCCTTGACCCCGATCCTCCGCAATAGAGAATTCCCTCCCGGCATGGCCCCCAGAAATTTCCGCAATATAGAAAGAACGGGTTTACAACGGCTACATCAGCTCTATCAAAACGGGGAGCTTATACAATTTGCAGACTTACAATCGGGTAACCATCTAACCCCCGCGGACTTCTTCAGGTTTGTCCAAATTCGGGACTTCGCGAAACAACAACATATTAAAACTGCTGCCCTGGGGAAACCCACCTTCTATGAGAAGTTATGCTCCGACGGGGTTTCCCCCAAGGGGATGATCACGTTAATATATGCACATCTCAGTGAAGAAAATAGAGAATGGGGAAGTTTGTCTTATACGGCCCAATGGGAGACCGACCTCGGGAGGTTCTAGAGGGGGTAGAGTGGCAGGAAATATGGGAGGCGAACGCAAAAGTCTCAATATGTGTCACCCTCCAGGAGCAGTCTTGGAAAACTATGTTTCGGTGGTACACTACCCCAATCAAATTACATAAAATGCACAAACTGGAGACGGATGATTGCTGGAGGGGATGCGGGGTCCGAGGATCATACATCCACATGTGGTGGGAATGCCCGAAGTTGCGGGGTTTTTGGGGATCTGTGGAGGATTTGGTGAGACAAACTTTCAATCGGCCCCTAAAACTTGATCCGTGGATCTACTTGCTGAATAGATCGGTGGACGGGTGGACAAAGAGGGAACAGACACTAGTACACAAGATTACCTTGTGTGCACGTCGCGCGATAGCGTTAGCGTGGCTCACTCCTGAGGGCCCAGAATTCTCAGGGGTTATCTCTAGAATCAAAGAGTGTAGAATCATGGACGATCTAACTGCAAGGGTTAGAGGGAACACTACGACATTCCAAAAAACATGGGAACCATGGGACAATAGCATACTGGGTTCGAACGAAGATTGAGAGCCTCACACAGGGGGGAATGAACTCATGATATCCACATCCTTATGTAAAGCGACACGTCTGTTAATGCCACAACTGAACTGCCCCGCCCTCCCTCCACCTCCTTCTTGGCTATTTCCTTTTTCTTGGGTTTTCTATCCAATCTTTTTCCTCTCCTTTTCTAATTCTTCTTAATTCTTTGTTTTCCGTTTCTTTATTCAAGCAGGATCATACGGTCAGAGGATTGAAGTAGCTAAAGTACTGAAGGGATAAACGTACATAAAGGCTAATCGTTTTCCCTATCGGTCTGCCCTAGGTTAAAATAACTTACCCTAATGGACTGGGGGCCCCAAGGTTTTTTCTAGCAGAAAGCGCATGCAAGGTCCAGGTCGAGTATTACCTATCTACAAGCTATGTAATTCCTTGTGGCTCCCTTGTGAGCCTAAATGTGTATATATACCTGTTTTGTTTATAGTGTATGTAAAACCTTCTGTAGCCGTCAGGTACCAAGGTTTTCTTAATTCGAGGAAAGGGCTAAGGTTGTATCAGGGGATGTACGCCATGTTCTCAAAACTTATATCCAAGTTGGCTTCTGCGTAAGCCCCAAAGTTATATGCATTCCTGTTGTGTATATTGTGCTAAATCAAAGTTTTATAAAAATAGAAAATCCCTTGGCAGGTAGCCAAATTAGCTTATCGGTACCATAATTTACTGTCTATGCATTATATTAGCACATGTATAAATACAATTGAACTTGCTTACTATTTATCAGGCTTTTGCACAAGCCGTCACGTTAATGTTACCTGACTACCATTGCCAAGATGAAAAAATAAAGAATTATAAAAAAAAAAAAGAGATGTTGGGATAAAAACAGTCCAATTTTGATTGTAGAGATGAAAAAAAGTTGAGTGAGCTTTGTAGAATCCGAGGTGGTCAAATGTCCAGATGATGTAGAGCCATGCAGATGAAAAATAAAATTCAAATAGTGTAAAACTGTGGCGAATAAACAAAGGTAATGGTAAAAGTAGTCCTCCTACTCACCTATAGTAGAGCTATGGCCAGCTCAGGAGTAAATCACATTCAGTGGCATTGATCCCCCACTGGTAGGATATAGGTGTCGGTAGATGGTACAGGTCCTCGGTGTAGGGAAATAGAAAATAAAACAAGATAGTGCTCTCTGTATGCAATGGTAAGGGTAATAATTTAAAAGGTATAATACTCACATATAGGTGAGCAGGATATACTGCTCACTATAATAACATAGGTGGTATAATCCCCACCTAGGATTCTTGAGTGAGTAGATGATCCAGAGTTTTTCAATGACCAGGTAGAAATTAAATAAAAGAAAAAAGTAAAAATTGCTATATAAAAAGGTATATGGCACCAACACAAGATAGGGGCCAATATTCCTTTAATAAAATATGATAAAATACAATTCAAACAGCCATACGTGTTTCACCAATATATGGCTTCATCAAGTGGCAATTTCAGACACCTCCCTCTCATTCCATTATTAGCAATCCTTACAGGGTGGAGCTCACTGATAAAACAAGTGGCAATTTCAGACACCTCCCTCTCATTCCATTATTAGCAATCCTTACAGGGTGGCGCTCACTGATAAAACTCCAAAAACCTATATAATATGATTCATATATTATATATAATATATTTATATATATATATAAATATATACAGTATATATATATATATATATATATATATATATATATACACACACACACACACTGCATTCTAATTCTCTCTTTTGTTTTAATTTTTAATGGGCTCATGGACATCAATAACTCTTTAGTTTTTTTGTCCTAGTTTGAAATCATCTAAACCAGGGGTACCCAAAAAACCACAGCTTCCATGATGCTTTGTCATTCTAAAGGCATGCAAAGCATCATGGGAGTTCTACAACATCTGAGGGATCTATCTTATGACAAATGCTCCTTCCCACATAAGTTTGCCACTGACTCCTGGAGGAGTGTGGAAACCGGCATCCTGCCCACCCACTATGGTCCACGTCTGAGACACCGTTTGGGAGTTTCTGTGCCCAGCTGTCATTGGCAGCTTTCCCTGGGTTTCCCTTGTTTGGCACTTGCCCTTCATGCGAATAGAACCGAATGCTGGCTCTTTGTAGGCCGTTCACATGAACTAAAGCCACGAATAGTCCCGCGACCGCTATGGAACTAAATTCGGCATTAGGACTTCGTGGGTTCCTGGTCACTTCAGCGGGACTTAGCCGCGCATGTTATGGATCTGTTTGAAGTCCGCAAGGAGAGCGCTTTTTGGAGGGAAGGTGCCTGAGACTAAGGGGAACAAACGCTACCTAAGAGCCATACAGAGTACCCTGTATTGCGGCCACAGGTGCTCCCGAAAGTTGACCGGCAAAAAACACCAAACGCCCTGGAACTATTTTGGGAATAGGACTATGTGTGTGGCCGGTCCGAACTTTAACACAATTTCCCCTACACTGCATGGATCTGAGCGCTATTTGGAGAACTTGGGCGCTCAGATCAGGGCTATTTAACTATGTATTATTTGTGGGGTTATTTTATATTTTTTTTTTTTGTCAATCTGTTTTTATTTAAGGCATTAAAGATGGGGTACAAAAGAGAAAACAGGAAAAACGTACGTAAGAGTTACATCGCTGGGTTAAGACATCAATAAAGTATCACATTTCCAGATTAGTAATGCCTCTTTTTTTTTTTTTTGAACATAAGAATTATGTGAACAAAAGCAGAACCGTAAAAGTTAAAGGTTAGCATAAACAGCACAGCCTGCATCTAAGCAAGTTAGGTACATACAGTACTGCAACACTTGGGCAGTTAAGTTAGTGTATACAAGTATGTTATGGCGTGTGCTTAGGCAGTTAGGCCACGAGTGTGGTCGATTGAACGGTAGTAGTTTAATTTAATGCAATTCTGACCGTAGGGCCTGCATGCAGAGGTGGTTTTATAGACAGACTGATATATTGTGACCTTGATACAAAATGGTCGACTTGCTTAGTGGCAGTTATGCAGGCAGAGTCGACTGTAGTAGGCCAGGTCCCAGATATGCATCTCCAGGCAGCAATATAAATGATAAAACAAAGAAATACAACAAATTTGCAACGTAGGCTGCTGTAAGGGTAGCAGTTAAATGCAAGGCGTTATACTTTAGTATGTCATACATATTAGCTAAATGCAACCACTAGATGATACCATTAAGCCATGTGGTAAGTGTGTCCGCGGGTGGAAGTCCAGTGAGGGGAGTTCATGCAAGTCATTTGGGCCCGGTCCCCCAGAGTCCTTGGTAGTGATTGTTATAAATCGGGCTGCCAGTCCAAGAGGCTGGTTTAGCCTATACCGCTGCTGGGTAGGGCCATAGCGCGGTCCAGTAGGATGGCATAAACGGTACCGTCGTCTTGGGAAATCCTCAAGAGTGCAGCATGGTGCTGGTTGATGGCGGCCGCCTTCCGGCCCCAGGTCTCCACAAATGCCTGCACCTGTAATCCACCGACTCGGTTGCTCATAGAGGCCGGGTCGACCCATCGTCAGGCACCATGCGAGGCCTGGGTGTTAAGCCGCCGCCAGCGGCGGGCAAGCCTCCGGCGATGTGGTCGGTGCCTCGGAGTTTGACTCTCTGCGGCCTTCAACCCGGGAAGGCATTGTGGGTGGCCCACGGTAGTTGCCTCCGGTAAATGGCGGAAGCGTTGGGTGGTTTGTCGTGGCAGTTTAGTACCACGTCCCTGCCGCTGTGGGTGCAGCTTTGGGCCCTTAGGTAGGTCTCTGGATCTGGCTGGGTGTTTGTGAACTGGGCTTCGTTGTCTGGTCCAAGGTTGAGGTGCCGCCTTATTCAGGCTTGTTTTACCTCTCTGATATGCTGGGACTCGTTTTGTCACAGGTCGCTTGTTTCTACCTCGTGAGTTGGGCAGGTACTCATGTGGGAGGCTGGCTTTTATGTGGGTTTGGGCCGGACAGTTCATCAGGACCTCCAGCTTGCGCCATAGTTCGTGAAAGAGTCTCTCCAGCCTGGCCTCATATCCCATTTCAGCCGCTGCTTCACCGAGCGTCCACATGGCTTGCACTGCCCCCTTAGTCATTCGGTTCTGGTAATCGCCTGGGTGTGTATCGTCACCAGCCTCATGTTGTGTATGATGGACCGGGATATCCCCCCCGGCCCATTGGGGGGGGGTGCGGAGCCCCGAGTGGTTCTGTCAGCAGGAGAGACAAGGGACGGGAGGTCGGCCGCCGCCCCCGCCCAAGGCCTCCGCTAGGCCGCACCCGGCCCTCGACGGTCGGCATTCCGGCAGTCCACGGCGGAACACTCCAGCCGTCATCTACGGTCGGTAAGTCCATAGTTGGGTCAGTTTGTGTGTGGCAGGTGTCCCAGTGAGTCGCTTGACAGAGTAGATTAGTAGGGAGCTCCTGCAGAGTTCGACCGTCCGCCATGCCAGTCCTATTTTATATTTTTATTATGTTTTGGGGTACTTTTATGTTTTTATATTTTTGTGTTTGGCTCTCTGTTCTTGGGAGATAATTAGTTTACCAGTCTTTAATGCAATTATCTCCCAGGCCCAGAGATTCCCGGGAGGGGCTTGTGCTGAATACAATGGAGACCCCCTGCCGGGGTCTGTGCATAAAAGGCTGAGTTTGGCTCATTAAAATCAGTTGTACTCCCAAAACTATGTGTCATCTAGTTACTGGGAAGGGAAGGGCTTTAATCACTGCTCAGCATCTTGTTCAAGCTCATGAAGAATTAGGCAGGGACAGTCCTTGTAAGGACTAGAGCTCCCAGGACTGTACAGGGAGTGCAGAATTATTAGGCAAATGAGTATTTTGACCACATCATCCTCTTTATGCATGTTGTCTTACTCCAAGCTGTATAGGCTCGAAAGCCTACTACCAATTAAGCATATTAGGTGATGTGCATCTCTGTAATGAGAAGGGTGTGGTCTAATGACATCAACACCCTATATCAGGTGTGCATAATTATTAGGCAACTTCCTTTCCTTTGGCAAAATGGGTCAAAAGAAGGACTTGACAGGCTCAGAAAAGTCAAAAATAGTGAGATATCTTGCAGAGGGATGCAGCACTCTTAAAATTGCAAAGCTTCTGAAGCGTGATCATCGAACAATCAAGCGTTTCATTCAAAATAGTCATCAGGGTCGCAAGAAGCGTGTGGAAAAACCAAGGCGCAAAATAACTGCCCACGAACTGAGAAAAGTCAAGCGTGCAGCTGCCACGATGCCACTTGCCACCAGTTTGGCCATATTTCAGAGCTGCAACATCACTGGAGTGCCCAAAAGCACAAGGTGTGCAATACTCAGAGACATGGCCAAGGTAAGAAAGGCTGAAAGACGACCACCACTGAACAAGACACACAAGCTGAAACGTCAAGACTGGGCCAAGAAATATCTCAAGACTGATTTTTCTAAGGTTTTATGGACTGATGAAATGAGAGTGAGTCTTGATGGGCCAGATTGATGGGTCCGTGGCTGGATTGGTAAAGGGCAGAGAGCTCCAGTCCGACTCAGACGCCAGCAAGGTGGAGGTGGAGTACTGGTTTGGGCTGGTATCATCAAAGATGAGCTTGTGGGGCCTTTTCGGGTTGAGGATGGAGTCAAGCTCAACTCCCAGTCCTACTGCCAGTTCCTGGAAGACACCTTCTTCAAGCAGTGGTACAGGAAGAAGTCTGCATCCTTCAAGAAAAACATGATTTTCATGCAGGACAATGCTCCATCACACACGCCCAAGTACTCCACAGCGTGGCTGGCAAGAAAGGGTATAAAAGAAGAAAATCTAATGACATGGCCTCCTTGTTCACCTGATCTGAACCCCATTGAGAACCTGTGGTCCATCATCAAATGTGAGATTTACAAGGAGGGAAAACAGTACCTCTCTGAACAGTGTCTGGGAGGCTGTGGTTGCTGCTGCACGCAATGTTGATGGTGAACAGATCAAAACACTGACAGAATCCATGGATGGCAGGCTTTGAGTGTCCTTGCAAAGAAAGGTGGCTATATTGGTCACTGATTTGTTTTTGTTTTGTTTTTGAATGTCAGAAATGTATATTTGTGAATGTTGAGATGTTATATTGGTTTCACTGGTAATACTAAATAATTGAAATGGGTATATATTTAAGTTGCCTAATAATTATGCACAGTAATAGTCACCTGCACACACAGATATCCCCTAACATAGCTATAACTAAAAACAAACTAAAAACTACTTCCAAAAATATTCAGCTTTGATATTAATGAGTTTTTTGGGTTCATTGAGAACATGGTTGTTGTTCAATAATAAAATTAATCCTCAAAAATACAACTTGCCTAATAATTCTGCACTCCCTGTATTTCATGTGATAAATTGAAATAGTCCCATGCTGCATCAGGGTAGAATGTCTATCCTTTAAAAAAAAAATTATTCTAAAGCAATTAAAACAAATCATAATGATTGAATTAAGTAATCAAGTAGAATTTTAAAGATAAAAAATAAAATATATGATAGAAACTGAACAATATATTCAGTATAAACCATTTATAGGGAAAAAGACAAAGTCAATAAATCTTACAATCAACAGAAATAAGTTATATTGGTATCTTCATTCAAGCCATATGGTACTGTGGTTTTCAAAATCCTTACTCACAATCTTTTTCTTTCCAAGGATTTCTCACTTAGATAAATGTACATTCTTATTTTGTGCTGTAAATATTTTTTGCTTGGTCTTAAAGGACCACTATAGTGCCAGTAAAACATACTCGTTTTCCTGGCACTATAGTGCCCTGAGGGTGCCCCCACCCTCAGGGTCCCCCTCCCGCCCGGCTCTGGAAGGGGGAAAGGGGTAAAAACGTACCTTTTTCCAGCGCTGGGCGGAGAGCTCTCCTCCTCCTCTCCGCCTCCGTTACGCCCCGCCGGCTGAATGCGCACGCGCGGCAAGAGCTGCGCGCGCATTCAGCCGGTCTCATAGGAAAGCATTTACAATGCTTTCCTATTGACGCTGGCGTGCTCTCACTGTGATTTTCACAGTGAGAAGCACGCAAGCGCCTCTAGTGGCTGTCAATGAGACAGCCACTAGAGGATTAGGGGGAAGGCTTAACCCATTCATAATTATAGCAGTTTCTCTGAAACTGCCATAATTATGAAAAAATGGGTTAACCCTAGAAGGACCTGGCACCCAGACCACTTCATTAAGCTGAAGTGGTCTGGGTGCCTAGAGTGGTCCTTTAAGAAGAAAATGCATGCCATTTCAGTATCTATCATGCATATATTTTCTGTTCCTTATCAATAGCATGATTATAGAGGTATTTCAGAATGCAATTCCAGTGTACCTAGTTATTATCTATTTTTTGGGGGTGTACTTTTGAGCTCTAAATATATAATGACCAGTATTGTACTCTGGTCTTTATTTTCTAATATCACTATAATTAGTCTTTGTCTCTCAAAAGAAGGTGTCTGAGATGACAAAGACCAAATGATGAG
>OW240918.1:106027370-106048080 GCA_933207985.1 Pelobates cultripes | reverse complement strand
ATATTTATAAAATAATTAAAAATAATATATATGTAAGATAAATCAGGGCAAAATAAAATTGTAACTATATAGGATCTCTAATAACTTTTAAACTGAAATTATTAAAGGCTTATTTAAATTAAATGTTAAATACATTTACAGCTTTAAATGTGACCAAAAGATACTAAATGATGTGTTAAGCAGCCAGTCTTCTACTATTTAAATTGCACAATTCCTACACATAATGACTTTGCTTACTCAGGTACAGTCTTTAGTCTATTGCAATGGCAGTAAAGTCCACCAATTTTAAAAGGGAAAGCTTACTTAAATCAGTGGTACTATCCCACCGTACTAGCAGTAAGGAAATTAGAACAATGATATTGTACTACTGAATGTAATCAGATCAGACACATGTAATCTCATAAACTAGGTTTTCATAAAATATAAAATTCAATTTCAAAGTTGTTCATATATAAATATATTAATGTTTTTTTATAAATAAAAGTATATAGACTAGGCAATAACAGCATTTACATGCATTCAGCAGCCTGCTCTCTCAAAGCCAGAAACGGATTTATAAACAAATAAAAAGTAGGTTTTAAAAAGTCCACAGTCAACCACACATGAAGGGTGAAAAAATTGCTTCTTTAAAAGCTATATGCTGCCGCAATTATGTATATAAATACAGATTAGGGCACAGCGTAGAAATAAAAAATACAGTTTCAAATCTCATATATGGGGATTCAGTTCCACCACATATTTTACAATTCTGAAAGAGGCTAATTTTAATATGTTGTAAGAGCATTGTGAATATATATACTGCAAAATTAATACTGCAATTAATACTGCAAAGCCTGCAATATTCTAAACAGACATTAAAATATAAGAAAAAAAAGAAAAATAATAATGCATAAAGAGTAATGCATAAAAAAATGCAGTGTCAATTAAAGTGATAATACTCTGATGTATTAAATCACATTGCATATCACATATCTGCTATATGAAAAGTATAATTAAAGTGACATTACATCTATTTTATAGAATCTATACTTTTCAGTGGTCACCTCCAAAGAAGCCTCTGAAACTGGAGGGCTCAGAGGGGTGCTCATCACAAAAGGAATCAGATTCCAGACTTAATTTTTTTTTAAATAAATAAGTAAATGATAGAAAAGGAATCACGGAACACCCAGAACATGCATTTTTGTATATAATCTTAATTTGCAAATATTTTATGCCTTAAAGACATATAAAGGATATTTAATTAAATATTCAGGTATCTTTAAAAATTAAGCAAAATAAAAAAATAAAAAAATAATAATAATAATAATAAAAAATATATATATATTTATACCACAATATAAACAGTCACAATATAAACAACTTTGTTAAATAGATTTAAGTACAAGTACTTATGACAAGAAATATACAGAATACGTTTACAACAGGCAGGTTTAGCATAAATGCAAAGTTGTTGTTTTTGGGGATTTATTATTGCCCAAGAAATCTCTGAACATATTCAGAATTTTTGAGAGCAGCAAGAATAGATAGCAGATTGCAATGGACACCATTACAATATTGCTTTGCCGATTGATGTCAAAGCTCTAAAGAATAAATAAATAAATGTTCTATAGCTCGCTAGACCACTGGCTTTTAATGAACAGTTTGCACAACACTTATAAATAGTTTGTAATACTGCACATTATAGCTGTGACAAAATAATACACAGGGTAACAATGCTATGTCACTGTTTAATAGACTTACCCGGTATTTAAGGACGACATGTTTCTTGCAAAGTCATCGGGACTTTGAGGGAGGTTCTAACTACGTTTAATTAATTAATTAACTTACAAAAGAAAAAAGAAGAGGTTTTGTTTTTCCCCTGCAAGTGAGTTTTCAGCGCAAGGTCATTTCGTGTTCACTGACTATTCGGATTTAAAAAAAACAAAAAAAACAGCTGTTCTTTATCTCACATTATGAACGGCCTTGTAATTCCTATGCACACTAAAAGTTGGCTTTTAAATGTTATTGTTTTAACTTTAATATTTCATAGTTAATACAAAGGATAAAGTAATATATTGAAAGTATATTAATTGATAAGATTTAATTTATCTATTTTGGTCCACTGTTCACTGATCTCGAGTCTCAGTCTGGTGTTCAAACACTTTTTCTTACGCTACGTCTAGAGTTTATATCCACAACTGCATTTTGCTTTGTGGAAACAAATTGAAAGCCTGGCATTGTAATACGTGTATGGACATGCTTATAACAAAGCATGGGCCCTCTCCTCATGTAGTTGGTCATTAACAGGCACTTTGATGCAATGTGTCTACCAACGCTTTTCTGTGATCACTGGATCACATCGCATACCCTATCTCTCTGTCATGATGCAGAGTTTATGCTTGCAAGCATATCCAGACCTTATCCACCTGGTATCCGCATAAATACTCCTATCGTTTAGAGGGGTTAATTACATAATAACCATTAAAGGTAATATGTTGGTTGTTCTTCCTATAGAGGAAAGATAGACTTGCCCTAAAAGCTAGGACAAGCTCTTATAGAGAGAGGTAATGTACTTCTGACTCCTGAAAAGGAATACTGGTGGTCCAATATGGGAAATACTGTAATTCATGTGTTTAGTAATCATAAGCATTTGCTTGTTGCCACATTACTGATGTACTGTTTATTGAAATATTAATATCTAACGTACTTTTTGAATTACTATATATTGGAAGTTTTCCAACATCTCATGGTTATAAATATGTTTTTGTATGTGTTGATGCATGTACCAGGTTTACTTGGATATATCCTGTGCGAAGTGTAACCTCTGATGCCACGTTTTCTAGTCTCACTTCCTTAGTATGCATTTGATAATCCCAGGACCATCCATTTGAATGGTGGTCCTGCAGTTACTGCAAAGGAAACCTAAAACTGGGCAACCACATTTAGGTTCCTTTGGGATTTCAGTACCCCAACCACCCCCAAAGAAGTGGGGTTGTGGTCTGGGAAAATGCTGAGGTTAAATGATTATTAACCAAGTTACTAGTTGCTTGCTCCACACAGTGGTATCTATTTATTCCTATGGTACAGATGAGCATTCACAACATACCTGATGATACAAATGGTGAGACACCATATGAAATGTTACATGTTTTTTCATTGACCATTATATTTCTGCACCAGGGAGAGCTTAGAACCATTGATTCTATTAGAGAAATTTTGGGAATTTTTTTTTTCCAGCCCACCTCGCATTGCACCACCAACGTTTTCTTACTGTTGGCCAATTTGTCCTGGAGAGGGTGACTCCGAGAACTTTTACTACAGAGAACAATCAGAGCCAACAGAGAACAGTAAGTTTTGATATTTTACAACTTGCTAAATACTAACAGGACGTTCACAGAACCACTGACTGACACAATGGATGCTTGTAAAGATGACAAGATAAAACAGAGGACGACAGAATCATAGCCACGTAACAGACTGAATTGTGATCTGACATCTGAACCTGCAAATGTGAAGGAGAAGGATGAACAGACAGACGTGATACATTCACAGTTAACATGGAATGTATGAAAAAGGAATCATCAACATCATTATAAGAAAGACTCTGGAGAAAACAGACTGAACCTGAATGATTTTATACAGTAAGAAAGAAATGCAAAGATGGAAGCAAAAGGATGCTAGAAAATTGGTTATGGTGTCTCCTTCTTACAATCTGCAGCATTATCATAACATCAACCCTAGCTGTCGTTTTAAAACTGCATTGGAATTATGTTAACAAGCAGGAAGCACCTGAACTGAATTGGACTGCACATAATACAAGTTCTATGATCGTGAGGACTACCTCCAAGAACTCTCAAAAGGAGAGACACAGCTCACAGTGAAATGATTGCTAATGTGACCTACACTGGTATTTCACAAGGAACCTATTGAGATCATTCCAAAAACCGATTATACCGGAGAAAGATGTGATTGAACTATTACAAATCCTAATAATGGACTGAGCGATGATGGCAAAGCATGCTGAAATCAGAAAAAGACGGGACAGATGCTTGTGAAAGACTTTGGATGCACCTATGAAGGTGATGCAAGAAAAGACTTTGCCGTATAGTTTATCATTGAATGACTACCGTAAACAGCCTTCTTATGCTGAAAAGAAGTGCTATGCTAATTCTGGACATTGCTATTATCCAGACAGAAGATGACCGGAAAAAGAAATAAAGACTGATAGCTCTCAACACCTAGCTGTTTCTCAAGATGGAACATGGTACTGAGAAAACCTGATTGACTATCAAAGCACCTCACAGAACAAGACACAGATTGTTAACCACAACTCAGAAAAAGTGGTTAATAGGAAGGAGCAGAAGAAGAGGAATATAGATTTCCTACTGGAGTGAAAAACCATCCTGGAACAATATTCTGCAACAATGAACTTTACAATGACATTTGGTGGCATATGAATTTGAATTCGGAAGAAACACGACAATTAATAAATAATAACAAGACCGGCTTACTAAGAGCAGATGCCCTGCCAAGAGAATGGAATATAAAAAGGCCAGCAAAATCTTTCAGAAACCTGACATCACGGGACACTTGTACTAAAGCACTATTTGCAGCTTTTCTTAAACTCTACATATTATGTACATACCTGCAAAGCAAGGAACTCCTGTAAACATAAACACAGAGACATTGATACAACAAGGAATCTGTAATGGTTCTGTTGCAGATGTGATCTACCGTCGTACTCCTTGCTCTTTTGGTATAACGATACCAATCAAAACGTTAAATGGCTCCATAGAATCAAACAACAAAGAATTCTTGCTATATTCTGGACTTCCAGGAATGTGGTGCATGGACCGAAAATTATAATTACTAAAGCAATCATGCTATTTTTTTCCCTGTATCAGAAATGTGTCAGTGACAATGTGTAATATAATACAGATACTATAATTAATGGTATAAAATAAACACATAATGTGTTAATTACAAAGGTGGATAGACTTTGTGAATATCTGAAACGCAATTGAAGATTATTGCTAAAATGCCATATGCAGCTGCAGTATGGCCTACAAACAAATATATTAGACATATGTGTAAGAGCATAACAGCTAATTACCCAGATGAATAATTGAATCATGATAGTTAAAGATCATATGATTCCAATAACAACTGCAATAATGCATGTTTTAAACTTTAGAAGAAAATGTAAAATGTTTTTATTAAATCAGAAACTACTCAATAATTAAGTTTGCAGAGTGGTACTCAATAATTAAGTTTGCAGAGTGGTATAATATATATAAGTGAAATACTTCAACAGTTAAAATTTAACTGAAAGACAGGCAGAAACTTTACTTCAACTATCATAAAGTTTATTTATAATGATAAAAATATTCAGTCTGCCAGAACTAAGGACAGTCAATGGAAAGTAAGAGTATCATGGATTAACCCGTCCAGGTGATATACATGATGATTTTGGAAATTGATCATTTAGGTCACCTAATGCAAATTGGTGAAAATATGTCAAAGATATAAATTCAACATCCATACCACTCTATGTATATATATTAAAACCACTTATACAAAGGTAGAGTTAAAATATAAATACCTTCAATATTGTATCGGAGTGCTTTCTTAACTCTCTTTTAGAAATAATAATAAAAATTCTAATCATCTTAAGCTACACCCAACAGCCGCTGGTAAATATACTTAAACAATTAAGATTCTCATTGTTAAGCATCCAATCTCACGAACGTAACTTTCCACAATGGCTGTCAGATACTGGTAAAAAAAAAATGTTTTCTAAGACAATTTTTGGGGGTTTCTGGTATTTTAAGCCACTAATAACTAGGGAATAAGTTGTCTTCTCCCTAACAGGTCAACAAAAAAGATAATTAATGTCATATTTCCAATTTCTCTAAATAGATTGAGAGATTTTGAATAAAGAAGTATTTTTAACATTTAAAGAACAAAAGTGGTAAATACTTTGCTGCTTCAAATGATCCGTTTTATATCTCTAAATCATATACAAGAGTGTTTATATTTAATACAAAACACTAGAAAGATTAACTTAATTAATGTTACTAGTTCATCTATCATTATTATACAAAGTATAACAAATGTAAAGATTTTTCCACAGATTTTACCTGTTAACATTTTTAGCACAACACCACCTGATGTCAGTGAGATGTCTATCACTGAGATGTTACAAAGATTCCAATACAGCAAAAAGAGGCGTTCTTGAGAATCTGCTGTATCAACATAACATTTACTATAATGGGATCCATGTCACTTAAGACAATGTCTTGGAAATGCTGTCAATTAATTTATTCCGTAAAAGAATATCGGAGAGTATCCAATCTATAAACATCATAAACGGTGTAAAAATGTTTCATGGGAAAAACAAAATGCAAACGAGCAAAGACAGAAGACAAAAAAAGACAAAAAACTATACCAACACCATCAACACGGTGATAACAGATTATGCTGATTCAATATCTGCGACCAATTCTAGCCAAATATTTGGAAAGCTGGACTCTACAACCTATACTCTACAACAAATACCCGGGTATTCTACAAACACAACCTCCAGCAATGTATCTAAGGAATGTAAAATTCTACAGGCCTTTAAAGACTTTGGATTACAAATACAATTACTACTTTTAACTTTGGATTACAATTCGTATCCGGATCCATCCAAGAATATCTTACTATGGAACTTGGTGTTCTTTTCAATTCTTTCCCAGACAAAAGCTTTGCTCATTTTAATCAACCACTTTTACATGCAAAGATCACACTACGGATATTTTACTGTTACAACAATGATCAAAGATGCTGGGAGCACAAAAAAAAACCTAAAGACTGTTGGAGAACTTTGGTTTACTAATTTAAGGAAGAAATGCGCTACAATGCCCACAGTTTAATGGAGAGGGTGTTATGGGCAAATGCAAATATTACAAGTTTTAGAATGAAATGTTGTATTTCTTAAACTGTGTACTTTGTCTTTAAGAGATATTGCAAACTGACAAGGTGTTAGAAATGGAACATATTGTTTCTCATAGATGTTTCTTTAAGCAATAACCTCAGTGCATAATATGTTTGCGCCATTTTGTCCCAGACGAATTACAACAACAATAATGCAGAAACAAGCTTCAAGGCTATACTACGACACTTGCAGTACACAATATACTGTGGTAACCCCAAGTTAATGGAACTTCCCCAAATCCGGAAATCTCCCACGACTGTACACTTACGACTTAGTATAAACAACAGATAACCTATTCAGACTTTAAGATGCCATCTTGAACTAAGTCAGGAAAATTTCCATGATGTATACACCCTTTAGTTATGGCCTTGTATGTTTGCCAAGTTAAGGGAGGTCCTAAATTGAATAAAGTAAAAGAAGTGTTACTTTTTCACATTTGAACTATGGTAACCCGAAAATGGAGACACCTAAGGTATAAAAAGGTGTACTTTTAAATGTTAAGACACAGAGGAGAGACTTGGAGACAGACGCTGCTCCATCTTAAAATGACAGAGAGGCTGACATGATGACATGTTCAGAAGGGTATGTTAACCTATTAATGATATTTGCAAGCATGTAATTTAATCTTATAAACTCTGCTATAATGGATTTTATATTTATATAATAAATATCCAAAAAGACAATCTTGCTTCCAAGACAATCCTTATTTTATATTGTATTCTCAATTATTTATATATGTTAAATAGAGGATCTCTTACACTATATAAAATTATGGCTAAGATATCTGTATGGTTAGCCCTACTAAGTTCTATGCTTTAAGACATTATAGTGGTAAATAAGGGAACCAGCCACGGTTACAACAGCATGTCTCAAAATAAGACGAGCATAATAGGGGTTAGCCTCATGATGGAGGCAGCCATGACAGGGGCGAGGAAGGAAATGATGGCAAGGGAGGAAGTGAGGGGGGTGACATCCATGATATGTGTGGGAAAGGAAGAGACAGGAGGTGTGGACATGGTAAGGGCGGAAGTGACGTTACTTTAGGAGCGACCGTGACTGTAGATAATGGTAATTGGGTGGAGGTCACGGGACTGGCAGGGCCAACCTCCTTCTGTACTAGGCGCCATCTTTTAGGGAGGTGACTGACGTACTTTCAACATTACACTATATTATAACAAATAAAATAAGTCAGATAAGCAACATTTTTTTTTTTTTGCAAAATGAAATATTAAACTATAAACAAACCTGGCAGGTTAAATAAGACAGTTGAGAATATTATGCATTTAACAGCCCATAAAGCTGTCCATAGAAACATGTACTTTAAAATAACATGATGCAAAATAAACTCACGGAATTCAACCAATTTCCCTTCTCATCCAACAACCATAAATCCCCTTCCTCTTCATATACTAACCTAGCTATTCTGCGTATTCCCTCTATCCACATTGCTTAGTATTGCAACAAATCACACTTGCCTTTTACACTTAACACGTCCAAATATTCCTCTATTATTGTATCAGCTTCACCTTCCTAAATTCCGTAATCAACACTGAATGCATTCTTGTGAGCTAGTCTCCCCCACAGTCCTCACTACCTTATCACAAAACACAATATATATATATATATACAAAGCACTACGGAATCTGTTGGCACCATGTAAATGGCGATAATAATAATAATAATAATAATAATATTATATTCAAACTCTAGTAACCTCTATACGACACGTCACTCCGTAACCTTCCTTACAACGTCTATATATATATATATATAACAATGTACACAATATTACACAATTAGAATATTTTCCAGCAAAAATCCCGTCTCTAACTCTTATCAGTAGCTCTGCCCGGGGGGAGGAGAAAGTGAGACAGAGTGCAAAAAGGGGAGAGAGAGAAATGAGAGAAACTGCAGGCATGAAGGTCAACCATGTGAGCGCCGTAAAGTAACAAGACAGAAGGACAGAGACTTATACGTTACAATTATTGCAAGCAAAGAGGCACATAAACAGGTGAAGACACAATATAGAGACTGCACTACACACGCACAGATGCAAATACACCAAGCAATCATCACAATACAATATGAATAAGGTTACCGGGTGACATTTGAAAACCAGAAATCTTTGCTAACTTTATTTTCAGCATAGCTTCTTCTCCTGCCCTCTCTTTAACAATATCTCAAGCCAAATAACCTTTGAAGGTCTAGCATGTTCTTGTCCCATTTTAACCAAACAAAGGGCTCCACGTGATAGGGACAGAGGGAGAGAGAAGAAGAGTCTACAGTGCTTGACTGCCACGAGGACCTAAGTCCCGTGCGTCTTCCCTAAACGTAGACTAGTCACGGGGGTCTGCCCACCCGAGGTGGTGGTCACGGACCAGACCGGGTGAGCGTGGGTGACTAACACAGCTCTGGGCAGCAAGTACAGGAGAGGTAGAGAACAAGTGAAAAGATGAACGTGGAGAGGCTAATCAAAAAACATTAGCAAAAATCACATACATAGAGATGAGCATAGATTCCGGAATCAAGGACGAGCCACACAATGCACACACACACCCCTAGGGTACCCACACTATAGCAACAATTGAACAGAATCCACAGAATGATGGAGAGCAATATGGCCATGTACATATTAAAACAGTGAACATAGTAAAACAATAAAAGACAGCAATAACCCCTGATCCACTCAGGACAATACAATAACAATCCCAGCCTCTCTAGGCTGTACCCCACCTTTACCAGGTGGACAACAATAACACAATAACCCCACCCTTTACCAGGTGGTCCCCAGCCCTTTACTGGCTGTAACAAGTCCCCAGCCCTTTACCGGCTGTAATAATTCCCCAACCCTTCTCCGGGTGGTTCCCCAGCCCTTTACCGGCTGTAATAATTCCCCAACCCTTCTCCGGGTGGTCCCCAGCCCTTTACCGGCTGTAATAATTCCCCAGCCCTTCACCGGCTGTTGCGTCCCCTGCCCGCTAGGCAGTCAAGCTAAGATTTTAAAAAGTAAAACACATACACCGGCCGCCACACACATACATACAAGCACTCAGGAGGCAGATAGACAATCGACAGGTTCGCTTAAAGAGGCACCGGATAAGAGATTACCTGTCTTGTAGCCGGAAGTGGACACAGAGGCAGACCAGCACAAAACAGGAGGATACAGACAACGGCTGTATTTTTGGAGGTGATCAGGCTCCGGTTGTCCCACTTTCTGGGGGTCCGCTCCGGTCCTTGGTTTCCGGCCGTCCAAACCGGAAAATCTGGGGCCCCACGTTGGGCGCCAAATGAAGTGGATATCAATTCAATCAATTGATTATTTTTGTGTATCTGCCCCTTTCCAAATTGGTTATGGTGCATGCATGCTTTCCAAAGTAAATCACACCAGACACATGTTTCCCGGTTGATGAAATACTCTGGAATGTTTATTTAGGGGGGACGACATGTCCCGTATAAAGCACAATTACACCATAAGCACTGTCAGAGATAACATGAAATAATACATTAATAATTGGTTAAGTGTTTTATTCAAAGCACGTTCTTCTGGGAGTGCCATCTTATGTCATTACTGTCGTCATGAAGTTCTCCCCCGGATTCCAGCGCCATCTTGTAAATGAGAGTTTTTAGTTGATGAGTGGGGTACTCCTGAGTGACATCTAGTGGTCAGTTCAGTAATTTATTGAATAATACTGAGTATAACTAAATGGAGTAAATAGGCATTGTACTAGCTAAAATTATGTTAATATCTCATTTCCACAACAGTTACCAATGATTCCATAAAGGAGTTTGGAATCCAAACCAGATTACTTTTGGGTTGTGCACCCCGCCCAGCCCCTTCGCTTCAGAGGCCCCTTTAGAGGTTAACACAGGTATATATTTGAGGAGATTTTGGATTGTAATGTTCCTTTAATTATAACATTAATTGAGCATATATATGATTTGCATTGGGAGTATGTACATCAAAGCACTGTCACTTTAATTGTTTAGTTTTGACATTGTATTTTTTTTTTTAATTGCATTTATCAGACTTATTTAGCATTATATATTCACAATGCTTTTATAACAGATCATTTAAATACACTTCAGCTATTTGATTTGTCTCCCACGTTGGAATTGGTGTAGGACCCACCGATACTGGGGTACTGTGATGGGCATAACACAATATGGCCATATGGTGGAACTAAATCCCCATATATGTTTGCTGAGAGAGGCAATATTAAGTAGCCTTATAGAATTTAGAAATGTATTTTTTTAAGTGTGCACTGTTCTTTAATCTGTATTATGTGTAAATTTGGTCACTACCGGGTGTGTCCCCAATTCCCTTTTGATTTTACTTGGTAAAGAAATAGTAGTGGGGAGCGAAGCCTGAGCTTCATTGCACCTGGTTGCATCTTGCATGAGCTCATTACTAAGCTCTTACTTTCATACTTTTACCATAATATAGCGACTCTCAGCACTCACAAAACTCCCAGCTGACACAACTGTAATACCTCCTGTCACTAATACTGAGCGTAACGATTTGGTTCGTTTTTAAGCAGTGATGACCCTTCCTGTCTCTGGTGGAGCCGACAAGGCCTGGTCCAGAAACAGGGCGGGAGAGGCAGCTGATCTTCTGTTTCACAATGCATCAAGAGTAGGGCGGGCCAAGCTCCACTCCTCAGTTTTTACACAACTGAGAGAAATAAGGTCCAGGCCAGGGTTTGGATTGTCTCCAACCCACTGCTCAGCTGCAGGTAATCAGCTGCAGCAGTGCAAATAAACCCCTCCCTGCTAGAGAGGTAAGGTGAGATTTTTGTTTCTCCCTTGGAGGGCTGAAAGCAGCAGGCTGACTGATCACTGGAGTGCAGAGAGTTGACAAGACACTAGGTTGGTGAAATCTATATTGTTTTTGTTATAGTGTAACACTTGAGAGATAGGGAATTTGATGTTAGTAAGTGCTCAGGCAAACTAGGATTTTGTTTACAGGGATTTCTGTTATATTGTTTCTTTCATTTCCTGCTGTCTCTGTGGTGAATTTTAACAATAAAGTGCCTAGATTTATGTTACTTCAAAAGACTGTGCATGTTTGTACCCTAGAGGACCGTGCTAATTGCTATAAAGGATCACAATACTTAGACAGTAGTTGTGACAAAACTTCAATTTTCACAGATATTAAATACTGCTTAGGGTACATTTTATTAGGGCATATGGTCTTTTTGTGTGCTCTGAAACATACAGAACAAACATGAAACAAGATGCAAAAACTAAAACCACCAGAACCAGCACTGAAAGTATGTCCTTCAATTCTCTTTGCTCGACTCATATTGTGTTACTAGTATGCTGAATGATAGTGGTATGTGCGTTAATATAATATATAGTATGTTGATAGGTTGGCTGAATTTGATGGAGAAGCACATATCACACATGCTGGTGTCCTATGGCCTGCAAAAGAGCACTGTATCCAACTCCCTCCAATCATTGTTTAGCTTTAACTGCACCAAGGCTTCCACCACCTTGGCTGAAAAGTATTGTTGGTTGTCCTAGAATGCAGAGCCCCAGTATTTGTAACCCAGATCCACGCAGATGTGCAAATTATAAGTCGAATTATTCTCTACGGTGTGGGAAATATCTCTGTATATAGTAAAAACTAGTACAAATTCAGGAATAGATAACTTTTTGTTCAGTCTTAAGGTCAGGTCCCCCCTGCTCGCGGCGGCTTCCGGGTCCCGCGCGCCACTCGTGTCAGCTTCTCTTTGTGCCTCACCATGAGTGTCGACATCCAGGTTACTTGCGCCACTTGCGGAGGTTTCTCCCTCCTCCTCCCAGCTCCTCCTTGCCTTCCAGCGCAAGTTCGTGACACTTAGGTCTCTTGCTACAAGAGAACCATAATTAGAATTACCTGTTTGTACTGGCTTGCTGAGTAATGTCAACTATCGAAATTATTAACTAAGTGGGTGACAATTACATGATTTTGCTATTTCATGACGAAAAGTCATGATTTTATGAAAGACACGGAGGCGAGTATTGCATATCCCTT
Source organism: Pelobates cultripes (assembly GCA_933207985.1). Classification (NCBI taxonomy): domain Eukaryota; kingdom Metazoa; phylum Chordata; class Amphibia; order Anura; family Pelobatidae; genus Pelobates; species Pelobates cultripes. The sequence goes on along the minus strand of OW240918.1, from coordinate 106,035,106 downwards.
TCTTTACTGTCCACCAATAGCAGCAAAGGATACAAACAGTAAAAAAAAAAAAAACAGTAACCATAGAGATAGGACACTCCCATATCAAGTCCCAGTATAATAGGCAGCACCTTCCCATCCAATTCCTCTTTCTTTGGAGATGCTACCCGCCAACAGCAAACAGGAAACCAGGAACAGTCCAGAACTAGAAGGGCAACGGCCCAAAGTCCATCTGGATACTTGACCAGAATATGCCCAATAACAGGGACAAAACCAGGAACGAATGATGAAACGTTAACCATAGGGAGTCCATCTCAGCGTTAACCACCGAACTCCAGCTAACTTGGAGAAGTCCTGTGTAGAGAGATGCACTTCATGCGATGCATCCAGAAGTGAGTCAACCTGTGAAAACATAACAGGAGCCCAAAGGTTAAATCGGTACTAACACCAATTGTACATGCCAAGATACGATACATTGGAAATCAAGTCACCCCTTAGTGTCCCCCCATTCTTTCTTAAGTCAAGAATCCCCAGGTATGTGTAGTGTCATGAGTCAGATGTACATATAAGTCATACGTGATGGAGCGCAATTCTATACTTACCGCCCTAAAACGAGATATAACAGGGGGGGGAAAGGTTATACAAATAAGTAAAAGGGAGGGGCAATACTCGCCTCCGTGTCTTTCATAAAATCATGACTTTTCGTCATGAAATAGCAAAATCATGTAATTTTATGTCAAGACACGGAGGCTCATATTGCAAGTTTAAAGCTGAGCAATGACCGACGAGAAAACGTGAGGCTGAGGTCGAAAGTAGAATTCCTTGAAGGTGGATTCTCTGGACCAGTCCGCCATTCTCATAAGGTCTTCCAGGCGTGCCCCCGAAGAGGCCATAGAAGTGGCTGAAGCCCCACGTGTGGAGTGGGCGCTAAAAATGGATGTGTCTACACCCGCCTGTGACATAACCCACTTCACCCAACGAGCCAGAGTCGTGTTGGATACTGGGGCGAAGGGTTGACGGATTGAGAGGAAAAGTTGAGGAGTTGAAGCCGACCGATGGGCCTTCGTCCGAAGTTCGTATTCTCTCAAACAGGTCACTGGGCACAACTTAGGGGTAGTTGGGAAACTCGGGTACGAGACTGAACGTATGGCCGTCTTAGTCCTTCTGGAGATATTGAATGTCACCCCATCCGGGGTGAAGGATCTCGCATCATGGTCCAGGGCACGTACCTCTGAGACTCGTTTGCACGAAATGAGGCAGAATAGTGATACCAACTTGGCAGAGAGTTGTTGCAGGGTGAGGTCCGAGTTGGTCGGTGAGGAGGAAAACAGTGATAGGACGCAGGATACGTCCCATGTGGCTGTGTATCGAGGTCTGGGGGACATGAGAGGCGTGAACCCTTGAGTAAACGGAACACCAAGGGATGTTGGCCCGCTGGGCAGCCGTTGAAACCCTGATGAGCTGAGGAGATGGCCGATCTGTATAGGTTAATCGTGCGATATGCTTGGCCCGCTTCAAATAATGATGTGAGGAACTGGAGTATCGCCGTCACAGGAGCCGCCATGGGATCCAGGTCCCTAGCCAGGCACCAACCAGTCCAAGCTCTCCAAGCGGTCCCGTATGAGCGTCTAGTGCCGGGAGCCCATGCGTCAGCCAGGAGGCGTCGAGTTGTATCCGAAACTCCTTGGACTTCCCAAGGACCCCTGAAATCCTCCATGCGAGTAGCCGTAACGATCCGTCCAGTAGGAGGGGATGTTGTTGGCCCAACGGGTTCAGCAGAAGGTCCTGGTTGAACGGCAGGAGTGCGGGAACGTCTATTGCCAGTTCCAGGAGTTGTGGGAACAACGACTGGGTACCCCAGAATGGGGTTAGTAGGACCAAATCCGCCATCTGGTGTTGTACTTGGAGTAGCACTCGGGGAAGCATGGCAAATGGAGGGTAAGCGTAAAGGTGTGAGCCAGACCATTCCTGTAGGAAGGCATCCACTGCTTCCGCGGCCGGGTCTGGACGCCAGCTGTAGAACCGGGGTAGTTGGGCGTTGAGCCTGGAAGCGAAGAGGGCGATGGTGAAGGGCCCCCAGAGGGACGAGATAGTGGAGAACACCTTTGTATCCAATTTCCAATCGCTGCTGTCTGATAGATGGCGTGAGCTCCAGTCCGCATGAGTATTGTGAAGGCCGGGGAGTTATTCCGCCAGGACCATCAGGTTCCTGGCAAAGCAATAGTTCCAGAAATCTTTCGCTAAACGGGCCAGTATCGCTGAGCGTGTGCCGCCCAGGTGGTTGACATAGCGAACCGCTGAAATGTTGTCCATACGTAGCCTGATGCATGCACTGGCCGTGCCGTTCGCAAAGCTCCGGATCGCAAAGGAACCGGCTAGTAGTTCCAGGGCATTGATGTGGAGTCAGGACTCTGCTTCTGTCCAGCGACCCCCGGTGGTCACACCGTTGCAGTGTGCGCCCCAGCCGTGGAGACTTGCGTCAATTTGGTGAAGCACCACGGAGCTGATGGGAGTCCGAAAGGGAGGCATGTGAATCAGGAAGTGTCTGCTGACTGTGAGGTTCCGGGTCAAAGTTTACTCAATGATGACGTATAGGGGGCGGACCGGAAATCGGATATGTTCGCCCAACGCGAACACGCTATTGTTCACCGGCGGACAGTTCGCTAACAGTTCGCGACATCTCTATTGGTGGACAGTAAAGAAAGGGATATGCAATATGAGCCTCTGTGTCTTGACATAAAATTGAGGCCCTGCTAGGTGTCAAGTGGCTTGAGAGGCATTATCTATGTGTTAGGATTCTAACATTACCCTATAACCAGTAAAGAACTTAACCTTGACTAACTATAATGTAGGGAGTTGGGTTGAATTGAACAAGTTGTATTTGAAACGTACCTGTTAAGAGTTATTTAAACCTAGTGTAAGGAGGCTGATCAATGAATTGCGCCCCAGGTCTAAAATAAAATGCATACATGACCTAAGTATATAATACTAGAATAAATCTAAGCTAATGACTTACAATATCAAAATGGTACTAGTAGCTAGGGTTATTAATGTCTGTTAGGGAATTAATAATATTTCAAAATTAATCTGGATACTAAGATTGAACCTCTGGCCTAATGGAATAAATAATATATGTATGGATACCTTTAGTATTTATTTGGACATAGGGTAATGTATCTATAGAAGTAAAATTCACATACCTTAGTAAGCCAGACTTAAAGAAAAAATGAGCTTGTCACCAATACTATTATAATCTACATAATGTAAGAAAGTGACCTCTGTGACTATGATTTAGCACCTAAACTGGCATATAGGGGCATCAACATTTGTCAGTAACTTACCAGGTAATAACTGAACAGGTTTCTATTAATTCATTCATAATGGCAGGATAGTCATACCTAGAATGTATAGAAGTGTAAAAAGCTGTGAGCGAAAATGTGGAATGGTGGTTGAGGGAAGATATTTCAGGCCTGCTTTACTAAACCGCAGTCTGAGGTTTTACAATTTAATGTCCCAGGGAGAGATGTTAGGTTTGCAAGATAGATTGCTGATAATCTGCAATCCACAGTAAGGGTCTCTGGGGCTGGGAATTTGGAGAGCAGGGTGGGCCAGCGCTCCAAAAGCACTAGTTGCTATGTAACAGCCATGCCAGAACCTGTATTTGACTTAAGAGTTCCACAGATGTGACTAATTGAAACTCACCTGTAGCTGGTCAATTAGCAGGCAGGCTTAAAAGAAGGGATCAGCCTGCTGCAGAGTAGTGATGTCGCGAACCCGAAATTTTCGGTTCGCGAACGGCAAACGCGAACTTCCGCAAATGTTCGCGATCCGGCGAACCGCCCGAAACGCCATTGACTTCAATGGGCAGGCGAATTTTAAAACACACAGGGACTCTTTCTGGCCACAATAGTGATGGAAAAGTTGTTTCAAGGGGACTAACACCTGGACTGTGGCATGCAGGAGGGGGATCCATGGCAAAACTCCCATGGAAAATTACACAGTTGATGCAGAGTCTGGTTTTAATCCATAAAGGGCAGAAATCACCTAACATTCCTAAATCACAATGAATATGGATTGACACCTGACATGTGACATATTGACACCTTGACATATGGATTGACACCTGTCCTCAAGAGCCCCTGATGCACCGGGACACAGAGCAGAATAGGGACTATTTCCCCTACATCGGTCACTTGGCAGATATGGATTGACACCTGTCCTAGGGATCCCTGATACACACTGGCACAGAGCAGAATAGGGACTGTTCCTCCTACATAGGGTCACTTGGCAGATATGGATTGACACCTGTCCTAAGGATCCCTGATACACACTGACACAGATCAGAATAGGGACTGGTCCCCCTACATCGGGTCACTTGGCAGATATGGATTGACACCTTGTTACAAACTGCTATTTATAACGGGCCCTTTAAATGGCATATTGCCCTGCTTCCCTGGGTTGTGGAGAAGCCTACTTGCCAGCCTCCTCCCGCATGACTATGGCCCCTGGGAGATTGTGAAAATGTATGCACTTTTATTTGGTGTGTATGGCCCTTTAAGACTGTAGGTGGGCATATTGGGGCTTATGGACTCTTTTATGTGACTGGTGCTGGCCCGCTTTAAGCACCTTTTTTTTTTGGGACATCAGGAAGATTGGGACACTGCTTGCTGGGCAGTGTCCCCAGACTTGTTGGGGACACTGCCCCTTTAAAATAATTGTCCCCTGTGTCCCAGACCTGGGTGCAAACCCTTTGTGCCTGCCTGGCTAGAAATTACCACTTGGTTCAGTAAATGGGGCTTACTGAACCAAGTACCACACAGGCAGACCACCCAGGAGTGGAAGTGTGCAGGCAATTTACCTCCCAGAAGCTGCGGTTAACCGCAGCTTAATTGACAATGCTGGGAGGTCTTTGTTCGTTTGCCGAACACGTGGCGGCGGCCATCTTTGATCATTCGGCGAGGTCAGCGGTATGTGTAGCCAAATTCATGGAACTAAAATCGGCTACACATTTCCGCGAACACCATGAGCTCTACCTTCTCCCCTACTTTGGTTTTACAGCTGCGAGACTGAGATCCCATTCGCGATGGGACTTAGTCGTTTTTTCAGCCTGAAATAGACCGACCTCACAGCCCAAATCTATGGAACTGTTTGGGCAGGAAAATGTGCTTGCGGTCGGTCATAAAGGGACCTCCAGCTAACTTTTTAACCCCTGGATGGATTTGGCTGATTTTTGGTTATGTTTATGTTTTAAGTGTGCTGATTCCAAATGTAATTGTTATGAAGATGGGATGTGTAGTTTTAAAGTTACAGTGTATGGATAAAAACTGTATTTTTACTGCCTGTGTTTAATTATGTTAATCTCTTCCCCAAGTGTTTTAAGTTTCAAAGTGAATTGAATGTTAAAAATATATTTTTGTTGGTGTGAAATGCTTTTCAGCCCGCTTCAATCTTAAGCATCATTTGAGGGCCATACAGGAGAGAAACCTTCTATTTGTGGTGTGTTTTAGTATTGTTCTGATCAGTTTAATACCTTCCGCGTCTCATATCAGTGGACGTGTATATGGCAGCCATTTTAGGAACCGTACACCTGGGACCCGAGCAAGGTCACCTTGTTCAACAGGCTTGCAGCGTATCCTCCAGGAAGAAGAGCCTGAACCCTTACCGGCTGCACGTGTCTTACCTGTACATGGAATGCTGCTCTGGTTCCTTGATGAGCCAGCTGCCCGTGAGTTAACATGTCCCGTGGAGAAGCACTCTGTCCTGTAAAGCCTCACCAAAAAAAAGGAGTGGTGTGTTTAGTATTGTTCTGATCAGTTTAATATCTTCCGCGTCTCCTATCAGTGGACGTGTACACGGCATTGATTTTTAACAGGAGATGGAAGAAGAGGCTTGGAGTGGATTCCTCTTACTGCAAATTTGGGGCACTCTTGTGGTCAAGCTAATGTGACACCAGATAGAATTGGTGTGTTTAGTACTATTTTTATCAGTTTAATACCTTCAGCGTCTCCTATCAGTGGATGTACACGGCCTTGATTTTTATCTAGCCGTAAACTTTTGCATAGCGATGTAGATTCACTGCCATTGAAGGAGTGCATGTGAGTGGTGTGGGCCCTCAAAAAGCCGCAACCTACTTGTATGGACAACCGTTTACCTTACTCACAGATCACAACAAATTTGGGGCACTGCGCGTGCAATCTAATGTGCCACCAGATAGGAGTGGTGTGTTTAGTACTATTGTTATCAGTTTAATCACTGTTACGGCCCCTATCCGTTGATGTGGAGCAAGACGCAGCAGCAGAAGAGGACTAAGCCGAGGAGGTTATGGAAGAGGATGGAGTAGAAGGAGTAGAGGAGGTGGTAGCGTACTGGCAGAGTACACGCTGTAGGGCTGACACACCTGCTTGAAGATAACTAACTGCTATTCAATCTATAACTGATGTTTGTTTCACAGGCAGAAAGTGCCCTAAAAGATGGCGGCTTGAAACCTAGTTGGTGGCGGATCAGTCACGCAAGTCAACAGGCATTCAGAGCTAAAATACAGCAGCGTGTGGACCATTTTAGCCCAAGGCAGCTCATCTCATCAGGCCTTTTTTAATCTAATGTATCGCCCAGTGTCAGTCCCTTCGGGATCCATCCCTCATTTATCTTAATAAAGGTGAGGTAATCTAGACTTTTTTGACCTAGGCGACTTCTCTTCTCAGTGACAATACCTCCTGCTGCACTGAAGGTCCTTTCTGACAGGACACTTGAAGCGGGGCAGGCCAGAAGTTCTATCGCAAATTGGGATAGCTCAGGCCACAGGTCAAGCCTGCACACCCAGTAGTCAAGGGTTCATCGCTCCTCAGAGTGTCGATATCTGCAGTTAAGGTGAGGTAGTCTGCTACCTGTCGGTCGAGTCGCTCTCTGAGGGTGGATCCCGAAGGGCTGTGGCGATGCGTAGGACTTAAAAAGGTCCGCATGTCCTCCATCAACAACACGTCTCTAAAGCGTCCTGTCCTTGCCGGCGTGGTCATGGGAGGAGGAGGATGACTTCCACCTCTCCCCCTGTTAGATTCCGTTGTGCTGTGACATCACCCTTATACGCTGTGTAAAGCATACTTTTCAATTTATTTTGCAAATGCTGCATCCTTTCATACTTGTTGTAATTCGGTAACATTTCCGACACTTTCTGCTTATACCGGGGGTCTAGTAGCGTGGACACCCAGTACAGGTCGTTCTCCTTCAGCCTTTTTATACGGGGGTCCCTCAACAGGCACGACAGCATGAAAGACCCCATTTGCACAAGGTTGGATGCCGAGCTACTCATTTCCCGTTCCTCCTCCTCACTGATGTCAATGAATGTATTTTCTTCCCCCCAGCCACGTACAACACCACAGATACCAGATAGGTGACAACGAGCACCCTGGGATGCCTGTTGTGGTTGGTCTTGCTCCTCCTCTTCCTCCTCCTCAAAGCCACATTCCTCCTCTGACTCCTCTTCCTCACAATCCTCTTCCAGCGTTGCCGCAGGTCCAGCAAGCGATGCTGATAAGGCTGTTTCTGGAGGTGATGGTGACCACAACTCTTCCTCTTCCTCTTCACGCTCATCTACGACCTGATCCAGCACTCTTCGCAGGGCACGCTCCAGGAAGAAAACAAATGGTATGATGTCGCTGATGGTGCCTTCAGTGCGACTGACTAAATTTGTCACCTCCTCAAAAGGGCCTACAGGCATTGCGCATGAGCGTCCAGTAACGTGGCAAAAAAATTCCCAGCTC
>OW240918.1:106004965-106027270 GCA_933207985.1 Pelobates cultripes | reverse complement strand
GGGTGTTTGGGGGGAAGGAGCAGGGCCCAGGGGGCCCAAGAAAATGCATTGCCCAGGATCCTAATCATATAATAGATGGCCCTGGCTATATCTCTCGTGCAAAGAGGACTTTCCAGCATTTCTGTTCGGGACTGTTTGTATGAGTGGGATCAGTCTGATATGCAAATGTTATAGCTTTTATTTGTAATGTCACAAATGACCAGAAACATTTTGGAGACCTGAGCAGGGACTAACCATATGGCATGCTACTGAGTTTCTCTAAGCCTGTTCTCAGAGCTCTCATATTCTCTGTTTCTGCTGCAATACCCATTAAAATGTCGTAACATATCATTCATCATTAAATTCATTAGCCCTTGGAACTGACCTTGTGTGTAGTCGTTACAGGAAGAGAAGAAATTATTTTGACTCTTTCCTGCATTGGCTTCTTCTGTCCTGGACCACTTAGGTATTGTACCTCTGGCTGCATCAGTTTAACAGTTTTAATCCAGCTTTCAGCAATAAATGAAATCATTAATTTAACAGAATTAGGTGTTCTTCCTCACTGTCGGCAAAAGCAAATCTTCAACATAATGTAACAAGCATTCTGGTCTAGAAAATTTAGACATTTGCTAAAGCCTGATGAAATTGTGTTGGAGAACTGTGAAATCCCTGGGGTAATACAATAAACTCATAATGTTGATTTTGAAGAGTAGATGCAAACTTGTATTGACAGCTATGTGTAAAGGGTACAGAAAAAACATTCCTTACATTTAGGACTAAGTACACTTTAGCAGGTGACAACAGTCATGACACCGTATCTGGGGTTTCTGCTACCGCATGCGTTGAAGGTGGTGTAAATTAATTTAGGGGTCTTAAATCACTTCTTAATCTCCATATTTTTTCTTTATTCAAAACTGGCCACATATCATTCTTACATGGACTATTTGTTTACCTAATCACACTTATTTTTTTTTCCAAGTCATTTATAACACTTGCAATATAAACTATTTTTTATGGAGTAAATTAATACTGCCTCTGTGGGAATGGATCAGAACCTTATATGTCATTCAGCACATTTTTAAACCTCCCACATTCATTTTTACCTTGTTCCCATTAATCTGGTTATTGCAGTACAATCTATTTAAATTCAACATTATCACCAGTATTAGGCCATTGCTTTTTTGTAGGTAATGCTTCTACAAGACAAGCAATTCATATCTGACCATATTCAGTAGGATCCAATTACAATTCTTCATAGGTTTTCTTCTCTTATCTTTTCAGAAAGCTCTGTTTCTCAAATCAACAATACAACATCTTCTTTGCTTGACGTCTGTGCCTATGATATTATCAACACCTTTACAATACCATACATCAGTTTGTTTTTACAACTACCTTTATCTGCCTTTGGTGACAAAGGTAGTTGTAAACTTGTCAAACTCAGTTGAGCTTCAGTTTCCATAAGAAATTTTGTACCATTTTAGAAAACATTTTATGTAAGCCGGACTCAATATTTAATATCCAGTATATTCAATATTTCTGAGAAATCAACTGGTTCTGGTATTAAATTATGCTCATTCCTTGTAACCACACACAATTGTTTTACTTAATTTATAAACTTACAAATCAGTTTGGATTTAAGATCTAACTATTCTTCTGCGTCACAAACCTTGGTCTTAAATCTATAATTTCTGTTAAACATACAGATTTCTAATTAATGTCTATTGTGTATTTTCTTAACATCTGCTTGTTTTGGTAATTGCTTACATAGCTGTTCTAAAACCATCATGTTAAATGTGTCTACCACTTTTAAAACATTTCTAATGTTCTGTTTCTTTTTAATTAAAGACAACTATTTATCAATGACTGCATTTGCTTCTTTATATTGTTCATACAGACAAGCCCTTAAAATTCACCATTTGATCATCTGCTAGTAAATTTAAATTAAATCTGCAGTATACTTTTATGTGCTCTGACAACCAGATGCTTTAATACATTTTTCCGTCTGCTTTCACTCACACAGTTGCGCACTGTAGATTGGAAGTTCGTCAATCTTTGCCATGTGCTTGCTCATAGAATTCACGTTGTAACTTGTGCTTCTTTTGATTGCAGAAAATAATCTTAAACAGTCTTTCTGGCTTCAAAAATCTTCTCCGACAGGTAATTAAATTCAAGCTGTTTTCAAAAGAGTAATATGATCTCCAGTGGCATACACACAATCCATGGGGCCCCTGTGCGAAACTGATCCGTGGACCCCCCCCTTTTACCGTAACCCCCCTGATAGACACATAAACACATACATACAGACACACACACACATACATACAGACACACATTCACACAGACAGATACATCGAGACACATACACACATAGACACATGCACACAGACAGACACACACACACAATACACACATACATACAAACAGACATACATACATACATACATTCAGACACACACACACACATACACACAGACCGACACAGGCACAGACAGGCACACACACATACAAAGACACATACATGCAAACAGACAGGCACACATACATACATACATACAGACAGACAGACAGACACATACAGACAGACACACACACACACACACACACGTACAGACAGACACACACACAAGACATACATACATGCAAAGACATATACATACATACAAACAGACAGACACACACACACACATACAGACACACACAGACACAGACAGACAGACAGACACATACAGACAGACACACAGACACATACAGACACACATACACACACATACACACACACAAACACACACAGACACACACACACATACAAAGACACATACAAACATACAAACAAACACACACAGAAAATATTTAAGTCACCCTCCTGTTTCCTACCTTTTAGGTGCAGGAGGGTGACTTTCCCTGGGGTCCAGTGGTAGCTCAGGTTGATGGGAGTCAGAGTTCCCACTCTGACTCCCTCCTCTGCTTCCTCCCGCGTGGGCTCTGTGTATGCTGGCAGGAGTGACGGGCAGTCACTTCCTCCCAGCCTGTGATGATCTCATATATATATATACTTTCTCTTCTTTGCCATATAATTCTTCCTTGTCATATTATTTTATATCGCACAAAGAATTTTAATACGCAATCTGACTTTCTTTATAAAAAAAATGTTTATTCTTCTCACAATGCAAATAGCAGTACATACATGAAACATCTTGAAATGGTGATTCAAGAAGAAGGAACTGAGCTCCTGGAGGTTGATGACTGGATGGAAATCTCCTGTCTTTTTGCAGACCAGGAAAATGTTGCTCAAGAAACCCTTTTTTAGACGTCATTGTCTATCAGCATATCTCTTACCCTTTCATGGACTGCAACACCCACACATCAAAAGTAAGACCTGCCAACACATAGAAAAAATGTGAAATGTGTCTAGCAATAACATGGGAAGATCTTACCTGTGGTATATATTAGACTTGTCCTTGACCACTCGAACAATGGACTCTACAGATACTGGAAACCAGTCTGGGTAGATAGAAGGAGTTCTGAAAGAACGGCAATGGACACTGTGTACTCTGGGGCCGGGGGCCTGAAACAGATAGAGTCACAGCCCTGCTGTCTTCCTGCCCATTAAAAACCACACTATTGGTTCCATAACACCTTCTTTATTGATGTCTGGGCCTTATCCAGTAAAGAGAACAAAGACACTTGCATATAAAGCTCCTGGATAAAAACCCATAACAACCAAAGGCTTAGAGAGTGAAGAGGCATCCTCATCCAACGCGGAATACATAGCATCTTCCACAGGAGCAGGAGGGAGGGTGTCAAACATTTACAATTTTGTCCTTCCTTTGCACATGTTAGAGAATCACACTCTGTCCAGCAGTGTTTAAAGGGCTGCCCCGCATCCTGGTCCAACAAATAAGAGCCATAAGGCAGGCACAACATATACTTTGGCCTGGAGGTGAACAGCAAAGAAAGAGGAAGTGGTTTGATAAGGACTACTCTATATACATTTTTTTCTTTGTGTTCTGATTGATAGTTTATTTTTACTCTGTTTTGCTATTTGAAAGTGTGTCGTGTCTTGAAATTCAACCATTCTTCACAACTTTATTTTATTGAGTGTTTTTCTGTTGTTTTGCTTATCGATAAGAGTTATTCTGTATTTAAATGGATAAAGATATATTGAATTTTAAATATTAGATGAAATTATCTACTTTTTTAATTTGTTTTTTTTCTGGATAAAAAATGATTTATTTTTCTTTATACAAATGCTGTATGTAAGCCCCAGAATTCTTTGCATTAGGGTGTCACAAGAATCTTAAACTATGTGTAGCAGATTTAAAGATGATTGTATCTCATCTAGGAATCTAAACCTGTCCTGCCACATCTCCTCTGCTACTAGAGACCACCTGGTAGGTTTTCTATATTTAGTTAAGGTGTGTATTTTACCCACTGAGCTGTCAGGTACTGTCCCCTGTAGATAATGCCATGGCATAGCTATTCAAAAATATATCATTTTGCAAAGGAGAAAGGAGGACAGAAGAACACAGACATTGCGTTAAAGAATTATGCCAGTAACGACCATAATATGCAAATATTAACAAATTGTCTTTGGCTGAGCATTCAGGCATTTGCAGAACAATGAAAATAGGAAAATATTTTAAACACAGCAATGCTGTGACTGGGAGCTCCTGTCACAATGAGACATTTTCATAGCTTGCTTGAATATTTTCTTGATTTGATAGGCAGAGAGAGCAATCCTGTGATTGGATTACATATGAATGCTGCAGTTTCTCAAGGTTTAGAAATCTTTATGGAGGGCAAATGGGCAGTAGGTCACTGGCCTCAGGTTTTTGCATGAAGCAGTTTAGAATTTTAATATGGTGTTAAAAGAAATATTTCTAGTCTCTCTGCAATTATGGATAAATCAGTAAGTCAACAAGATACATTTATTTTACTGTAACAATAAAGGTATAGTTTTGATTCTCAGTTAACAGCTAACAAAATCACTGATGCAAAATAATAAAGTATTACAGTTTCATGAAATATATATTTTTATTGAACTAGCAGAAATTTGTAATGACAAGCTCCTTGTTCCTCCCTTTAACAAGGCTAAAGCATTATTAACGACAGTGAAACAGGCAAGCTAACAGATGTAATGCAAAAGTTAAAGTGGCAAAAAAAAACCTAATACATGGGTGTTATAAATCTGCCCTGGCAGACGGAAGTGTAGTTGAATAGCTCCTCGTCCCTGACTGCAAAGCATGTTGGGCATAAGCAGACCAAAACCACTATGGTGTGAATTAAGAAGCTAACCACCACCTTTGTATCCTAGGCGTGCTCCACAGGCAGATCTATGTTTCCTATGGATTAATTCCTGTCCATGCCAGGTGACCTTCGTGATTCACACCACAAAGACAGGATGGTCGCCACATCCCCAGGCACAGACAGTGTAGCAGTTTTTTTTGCCTGGAGTCAGCTAATTTGAGAGTTCTATCACAAATACAGACCAATCTACGGTCTATTTCTACAACAATGCTAACGAAGAAGGATACAGGAGAATTTATAGACAAAATCAGCTATAAAATCTGAGCTGGCTGACAAAAAGGAGGTGTGGCGAAAGTGACCTCGCCACTGGTTTTTGGAGGGGCCTGTTTGCTTGCCTCCTTCCCTGTGACTATGGGCCCTGCAATATACCTTGCCCAATACACTTTAAAAGGCTCCATTCATGTAATGCAAGTACTTTTGTACTCCATAAAGAGAGACCGACCATTGCCCTAATTCCCTGGAACTGTTTTGGGCATAGGACCATGTGCCTGGGGATAATTAAGTTAGTACATTATCTACCTTAATTATATCACAGGCAGATGGGAGGGATTGTGTGCTGTATGTGTGGGTGTTAGACATTGTTATATTGTTCTTATTGGTCTGTACAGTTTGTAGTGCGGTGCTCCATCAGGCCCAGGATGTGTGCCTCTGGCCTGAGGAATTGTATATAAAGCCAAACCTTCGGTCTTACTTCACCCTCAATACCGAGTTCCAGGGCCGCCATCAGGGGGGGCCCGGACTGCACAGGTAATCCTCTGCATGCCCGGGCCCCCAGCCCTTCAATCTGCATATATATATATATATAGCGAGTACCGCTATGTATATATGCCTCTGCGGGCCCAGGATATACTTACCTTCCCCTCCAGCACTCTCGCGAGCCACAGCAGTAAAGCGTTGCCGCGGGTTGTCATGACAACGCTCCGTGGCATGCAATGCATGCTGGGCTCGCGTCATAAATAGAGCACTGGCTGGCAGGAGGGAGAACATGGAGGGAGTCTGCTGGGCTCCTCCTTGCTGGACCAACAAGCGGAGCCACCGGACCACCAAGGAATCCAGTGTGTCCCCTCCCTGACTACAGGTAAGAGGCAGGGAGGGGGGAATACTTTTTTTTTTTTTAAATACCTCCCAGCAGCATTTGTCACACATCCACCACACACATATATCAAACAGACAAACTGCATCCACTACACAACCACACACATCATCCACTACATAAACACACAAACTGCATCCACTACACAACCACACACATCATCCACCACATAACCATACACATTATCCACTACATAAACACACAAACTGCATCCACTACACAACCACACACATCATCCACCACATAACCACACACATTATCCACTACATAAACACACAAACTGCATCCACTACACAACCACACACATCATCCACCACATAACCATACACATTATCCACTACATAAACACACAAACTGCATCCACTACACAACCATACACATCATCCACCACATAACCATACACATTATCCACTACATAAACACACAAACTGCATCCACTACACAACCATACACATCATCCACCACATAACCATACACATCATCCACTACATAAACACACAAACTGCATCCACTACACAACCACACACATCATCCACCACATAACCACACACATCATCCACTACATAAACACACAAACTGCATCCACTACACAACCACACACTGCATCCACTACATAAACACACAAACTGCATCCACTACACAACCACACACATCATCCACTACATAAACACACAAACTGCATCCACTACACAACCACACACTGCATCCACTACACAAATACACACACTGCATCCACTACACAACCACACACATCATCCACTACACAAATACACACACTACATCCACTACACAACCACACACATCATCCACTACACAAATACACACACATCATCCACTACACAAATACACACACTGCATCCACTACACAACCACACACATCATCCACTACATAAACACACAAACTGCATCCACTACACAACCACACACATCATCCACTACACAAATACACACACTGCATCCACTACACAAATACACACACTGCATCCACTACACAACCACACACATCATACACTACACAAATACACAAACTGCATCCACTACACAACCACACACATCATTCACTTCACAAATACACACACATCATCCACTACACAAATACACACACTGCATCCACTACACAACCATACACATCATCCACTACACAAATAAACACACTGCATCCAATACACAATCACACACATTATCTACCACATAAACACACACACTGCATCCACTACACAACCACATACATCATCCACTACACAAACACACACTGTGCATTAACTATACACACATATTACATCCACTACACAAACACACACTCTGCATTCACTATTCACATACTACATCCAATACACAAACACACACTCTGCATTCACTATACACACAATACATCCACTATACACACACACTCTGTCCACTACACAAACATACAATCTGAATCCACTATAAACAGCGTATCTACTTTACTCACGCACTTTGTATCCACTACACACATTCTATAGCTACTATACACACACAAAAAAATACAGTACACACACACTTCATCCTTGTGGGTGGACTTAGGAAGGGCCGGGTCATGTGGACTGACTTGGGGGCGGGCCCGGGGGGCCCAGTCCGTGGGCTGTGTCAGGGTGGCCGCCCTGCTGAGTTCTGTCTCTTATTGGGGAAAACTGCTACAAGGGATTGCTAGGCTCATCATACTCCATTGAATAATCACTAGCTCTTCTAAGAGCTGTTCCTGTTACGCTCTCCTGGAGGAGAGGTCTTCCTCACACGGTCCTGGATGTCAGAGGTGGTTCCAGGGTGGAAAGAAGATGGTGAGATTCCAGCTAAGCTACGGCGGTTGTGGAGTCTGCAGTGCTTGTGGTGTCCGGTGCAGTGCTTATAGTCCTTGGCATCAGCTAGGAAGCATTCGTTGATGGAGGTGCCCAGTCGGGGTGCCAGGTGATCCCTTACAGGAGGGATATCTCAGCCTTGGAGACCAGTGTTGAGGCTCTGTAAACTGATGTTCAACATCAATTTGTCTAAGCATCCACTTCCCAAATACCCCCTAGATCAGGACTTGCCTATGTTTACTCTAGATGCATGGCGAGCGCTACAGCTGATCGCGGCAATTCTCAGACAGAAGGGGATTCCATATAGGTAGGGATTCCCATTTAGCCTTTAGGCTTGCTCAGGTAACACATGGCACTTTTTACCTTGACCAGAGGATATCCCTCGTTTTCTACGCTCACAATGACTCTTGAAAACATCTGTGCCAAACTAGATATTCAGCAATCTGGGTTCTCTGAGCCCAGCTTCTTTGAAGGGACTCCCAGGGAGAAATATGGATCCCTCTTCTTCCTCCTCACTGCAATGCTGAGTAGGCTCGAATGGCTTGGAAGAATAGGCCTTTACTCTCCAACCTTCAGAAGGGAGAATAGGTCAATCCACTATAGGTAACACAAATGTGTTTAGAGATATATATTAGAGGTATACATTGCAACTGGGGCCTTATCTTTTTCAGTTGGGTTTTTGATTTTATGTTCTGTGTTACTTATTTGGCCTTTCCCTCTCGGAACAGCAACTTTCGGGCAATTTTTGCATGTTATAAAATAAGGAGGTTTGGTGGAGGGGTTGACATGGATGGGCTACTGAGTGCCTCTCTTTGAAGCACACACTCACAAGAAGATCCAGCCTATGGGACTGAACATGTACTACATGTGGGGCCCATTTTCCTCCTGGATGGTGAACCTGAGAACTTTGGATGGGGGATCAGGTATGATGGCAGATCCATACTAAGTTTATGTACCTGTGGCCCAGTTTCTACTGAGGATTGCATAAATGTCCTATAGAGATTTCTTTTCGGACTTACTACTCAGGCCTGAAGTTCCCACCCACTGGTCTTGATGCTGCTGTTTTGGGGTGGCACACTGGGGATGGTCGATGCTCTTTGAGGTATCCAGGGGGGAATCGGCATTTGGTAGTGAAGCTATTACGTTTGGTGCCCTTATTTTCATAGATGTGCGATTAAGTAGGCAGGTTTCCGAGTGGGTGGCACCATAAAGTTGAGCTGAGAGCTTGACTGTTGCCTCTACCCTCTACATATCCCCAATCCTGTTTGCCACAGTTTGGAGGGGACTGATTAACTCTGTCCTGCCTGTTGTCTCTGGATTTGTGAGGGTGGAGGGGTTCCGGTTTCTTGGGATCCAAATTTTCCTATACTGTTGGACTGCACCACTCATGAAGATATGTTATATTGAGTAGTCTGCTTATTTCTTGAGCAGAAATGGATGGGGACAGTGTGATAGAATTTATCTTGATTCCAAGGCTCAAGCTTATAGGTGTCATATAATGATATCCTATATTAAAATTGGCTAACTTGGACTCAGGAAATGCTTGATGCTAAAACAACACTTAAGACCATATATGTCTAAGTTCTGGGAGCAGAGAGCCCCCACCTAAGATGTCTCTGCTCTAATCATTTTGTTCTCTCTTACCTTGAAAACGTATTTGTTATGTGTACATGACGCTCATCCCTATGTCTTATCTGTATTCTCTTCCTATTACTGTTCTAAGAGTATTTGCACGTAAGCACTTACTTTTTAATGTATAAAACCCAGCTGATGAATAAAACGTCAGAGGCTTATTTTGAATACCAACAGGTGTTTGGTGTCTAATTCTCGCTTCTCCAAGTGCACTTGTAACAACAATTTGGGCTTCCTCTGAATATAACAAAGATCAATTTCTGATCCACAACAACAGGGACCCACACCTGACGTTATTTCCTTATTTATATATGTTAATTGTGTCAATTTGTTAAATCAGTGTTTTACACTTAGAAGAAGTTCTTCTGCGAACCCACGTAACTCATACATACGTGGGGGATTATCAAGTTGCGCTTGAGGTTGGGCTTAATTTCGGGCTGTTTCCTCTGCTCATCTTTGCTACTGTGTCAAAGTTTCCTTTGAAAATAGAATTATCTTCGCCCACTGCCCCTTTTTTGTTTTGTTTTGTTTTGTGTATTTCTTCTTCACATGACTAGTCCCATCGTCCATGCACATATGGGCATACAAAGTCAGTGGCTCTTTTGCAGGAAACCCATTTTAGTGAAGGACATACCCCCACTTTAAGAGAGAGACACTTTGCATTGGGGAAATCTGCCACATTGGATCTTACGTACACTAACACAGGCCCTTACACACACTTATTGTCTTTTACTATTATTAAACCTGGGCCCAACTAGGTGTTGCTGTCATATGGAAGCTGTAATTCTTTCTCCAGATAGCTCATAACGTGATTAGCCGCAACTGCTCCCTTTCTCTACTATCACCTCTGAGGCTGCACAGTATTTTTTTCCCCTCACCCGACCAGCACTTGCATCAGAGTACAATGGGTGAGTAAATGTGGTATGGCTATATTAAAGCAGCACTGTCATGCCGAACTTACCTTTCCTCAATCTCTTCCTCTTCTCCCCTCTCTCGGGATCTGTTATTCTTTTCTTCCTGTCTTCTTTAGTTTTCTTTAAAATCATAAGACAAAGTAGGGACTCTTTGCCTTATGGAGGATTCCTCCGCTTGACCAGCTCTGACCAGCGGAGGAGCAAAGTGTGCTTCATTTCCACTGGTCAGAGCAATTTTCCCATGATCCCTAGCTTTCCTCTGTGTTCCCACAATGCTTCCTGTCACTTTACACAAAACTGCCGAATTGTGTTCTAACTGAATGAGAACATTATGTTAGTTTCTTTTAGAACGCAATTCGGCACTTTATTCGGATCGGAATTTCATTCGAATGAATGAAACTCCGATCCTATAGATTGCTGTGGCTGCATCTTGCAGCCGCTTAGTAGATAACTCCCTAATTCCCACGGTATCAGGGAGCTATCTACTAAAAGGCTGAAAGACCTAAATTGGTCCTTCAGCCACATTTACTAATACTAAGTAAAGATTACTTAGTATTAGTAAATAATATGCCCCTACTCGCTGTACCGCGAGTAGGGGCATGTCTGATAAACAGTGAGCAGCCTGCGGCTGCTCACTGTAAAAAAAAACCAAAAAAAACTATTGGCCCCCACCCCTAAACGACGGGTGGGGGGCCCTAAAGTAAAATAAGGGGGGAGACCTAATGTCGTCGTCCCCTGGCCCCCACCCCTGGGCGGCGGGTGGGGGCCATAGTGAGAATGAGGGGGGGGGAACCTACTGCCCCCCCGGCCCTCACCCCTGGGCGGCGGGTGGGGGCCATAGTGAGAATGAGGGGGGGACCTACTGCCCCCCGGCCCCCACCCCTGGGCGGCGGGTACGGGCCATAGTGAGAATGAGGGGGGGGACCTACTGCCCCCCCCGGCCCCCACCCCTGGGCGGCAGGTGGGGGCCATAATGATTACGAGGGGGGGACCTACTGCCCCCCCCCGGGCCACCACCCCTGGGCAGCGGGTGGGGGCCATAGTGAGAATGAGGGGGGGACCTACTGCCCCCCCCGGCCCCCACCCCTGGGCGGGTGGGGGCCATAGTGAGAATGGGGGGGGACCTACTGCCACCCCCCGGCCCCACCCCTTGGTGGCGGGTAGGGGCCATAATGAGAATAGGGGGGCGGCTGGGGGCAATAATGAGGGGGGGGACCTACTGCCCCCGGCCCCCCACCCTGAGAGGCAGAGGTGGGGGCCATGAAATGAATGAGGGGGGGCCTGCTGTCCTCCCAGCCCACCCACGGCGGGTGGGGGCCCCTAAGTCAGCCACCCCCCCCACCGACTGGGGTCCCCAAGCCCCCTAGTCACCCACCCCCCCAAATAAAAAGTCCCTACCTAACCCCCTCACCCTAAAAAACAGTGAGGGGGGAATAAAATAACTAACCTGTAAAATAAAAGTAAACTTACCATTCAACGTCTTCTTTTTTCTCAAATCTTCATTTTTCAGCCCCAAAAAAGGCCAAATAAAAAACCAACATAACCATCAAACAAAAAAAAAAAAAAAATCCCGAGCGCAAAAAAAAAAACCAGGCGAAAAAGAAAAAACCCGAACGCAAAAAAATAATCCATCTTCACCCATGGAGGGCTCCGGGCAGACTGAGCTCCGCAGGGCAGGGGAAGGCTTATAAAGCCTTGCCACACCCTGCAATTAGGCTAAGAACACTCTGATTGGTGGGTTTAAGCCAATCAGAGTGCTCTTTGTCATTTTACACAGCGTGGGAGAAAATTCAAAGAACTTTCCCAGCTGTGGCCAAACAGCTGTGATTGGATGGCTTGAAATCCATCAATCACAGTGCTCTGTGTCATTTTACACAAGCGTGGGAAAATTCAAAAGAACTTTCCCACGCTGTGTAAAATGACACAGAAGCTGTATGGATGGATTGAAATCCATCCAATCACAGTGCTCTGTGTCATTTTACACAGCGTGGGAAAATTCAAAAGAACTTTCCCATTTTTTTGCGCTCAGGTTTTTTCTTTTTCGTCGGGTTTTTTTTTTTGCGCTCAGGATTTTAATTTTATTTTCAATTCGACGGTTATGATGGTTTTTTTATGTGGCCTTTTTTGGGGCTGAAAAATGAAGATTTGAGAAAAAAGAAGACGTCGAATGGTAAGTTTAATTTTATTTTACAGGTTAGTTATTTTATTCCCCCTCACTATTTTTTAGGGACTTTTTGGGGTGTGGGGTGGGTGACTAGGGGCTTGGGACCCCTAGTCACCTTGGTGGGGGGGGTAATTGACTTAGGGCCCCCAGCCGCCGGGGGGGGGCAGTAGGTCCCCCCCCTCATTCTCACTATGGCCCCTACCCGCCGCCCAGGGGTGGGGGCCGGGGGGGGAGGACAGTAGGTCCCCCCCTCATTATCTTCATGGCCCCCACCCACCGCCCAGGGGTGGGGGCCGGGGGGGGGCAGTAGGTCCCCCCCTCATTATTGCCCACACCCACCGCCAAGGGGTGGGGGCCGCGGGGGTCAGTAGGTCCCCCCATTTTCATTATGGCCCCACCCGCCGCCCAGGGGTGGGGGCCGGGGGAGGTCAGTAGGTCCCCCCATTCTCATTATGGCCCCCACCCGCCACCCAGGGGTGGGGGCTGGGGGGGGCAGTAGGTCCCCCCCCTCATTCTCACTATGGCCCCCACCCACTGCCCAGGGGTGTGGGCCGGGGGGGACGATATTAGGTCTCCCCCCTTATCTTACTTTAGGGCCCCCACCCGTCGTTTAGGGGTGGGGCCAATAGTTGTTTTTTTATTTATTTTTTACAATGAGCAGCCACAGGCTGCTCACTGTTTAGTAGACATGCCCCTACTCGCGGTCTAGCGAGTAGAGGCATGTGGGAGATTTTAATCTCCCTTGTGCTATTATGGGGGTCATATTGACCCCCATAGAGTGAGAGGGGAACCTGGGGGGGGCTTATGAAGTGGTGAGGAGCACTGCTCCCTGCCACTTCTATAGTTACATATTACAAGGAGGGAGCTGCACGCCGGTAGCTCCCTCCTTGTAATAACCTGCACGAACAAGCAAACACTGATACATTGTGCTTGTTTGTTCGGCTGATCTTTTTTATTCACTCATTCGTCTGTCTGATGAATGAATGAATGAATAGATGAAATTCCCGTTCGCATGTCCAGGTGTTTCACTGGGCATGTGCGGGAATCTCACAGGCTATCTAGTGTGGGCTGATGACGTGTCCCACAGGGACTTCACCTACCCACACAAAGATGGCGGCGCCCTGAATATAGATCGGGGCAGAAAATAAAGATTACAAAATAGGTAATGTGGGGGGTTGGGGGGGACATTTGGGGGTGACTAGGGTGTTAGTTAGATGTAGTGGAGGCCGGAGGGGGGTTAAAAAAAAAACGGAATTCGGCATGACAGTGCCGCTTTAAGTGATCGGTATGAGAGGGACTCTCTGTGCTCCCACCTCCTGCCGGTCACCTGGGCATCTTTGTGCCCCTAGGACCTGTTATTCACAAGATAACAACACAAAATGTCCCCACACTTCTCAGTGTACATGCTGAGAAAGCATTTGACAGGGTGGACTGGTCTCTGCTCTTTGGAGGGCTGATGGAGATGGGATTTGGTACACAGTGGATAACATGGTCAAAGCCTTATACACCACCCCACAGGTAAAAATACAAGTTAATGGCACACTCTCCAATACACTACCTATTTGAAACGGCACAAGACAAGGGTGTCCCCTGTCCCCGTTACTATTCATTATCACACTGGAGCCCTTTCTCAATGCCATCCGGTCAAACCCTAACATATCCGGCGCGACAGGCCTATAAGATCTCTGCCTATGCAGACGACCTTCTCTTCACAATTACAAACCCCGAAAGCTCCCTTAAACACCTGATCACAGAAATGGACACATACTCCAGACTATCAAATTTCAAAATAAATTATGAAAAAAGTGAAATCCTTCCACTCATGATCACAGAACGTAGCCTGCAGACACTCAAATCCTCGTTCCCTTTTAAATTCACTAGAACACACATCAAGTATCTAGGAATAAAAATCATCCCACAACTTAAAGTCCTGTTTGGATATAATTATACAACCCTGCTACAAACACTAACAAAAGACATCACAAAATGGAACAGACCCCACTTCTCCTGGATAGGCAGCATAAACATTATTAAAATGAATGTCCTCTATCTATATCAAACCTTACCTATAGGGGTCCCACCTTCATTCTTCATGTCTATATGCAAATTATTCACTGACTATATCTGGTTTCAGAAGGAGGCCTAGACTTTCTTTCAATACACTAACTAGACCAAAGGGACAAGGAGGACTAGGACTCCCTGACCCGTTTCACTACTATATGGCGACACAATTTTATAGCATGACAGGAGGCTTCATATTTGCTTAAGTCTCTCTTTACTAGAACTCCACAGCAGCACATTAACATAGAGAGAAAAAACGATCACAAAAAAGTAATGAAACCATATAAGGCCCCTCCCAACCAACTACTTCCTCTTTTTTTGCTGCTCCACATCAATACAGGTCAGAGTATCACTGCCCCCTGTTTCATATGGGTGGGTGTGGGCCTTTATTTATATATGCTGATTCTGTATTTTATGTTTTACTGATATGGTTATGGGGATTTTAGTTTAACTATGGTTTACCAGCTTTCAGATGTAGTTGTCACAATTTTTAGTTTAACTTTTCTGTGTGTGCTTTGGCTGGGCGATCCTACTCCTTTGGGGCTTGGGGGGTCTTTTTCTTATCTCCCCTCCTCCTCTCCCCAGCCTTATTTCCCCCCCCCCCTTTCTTTTGTTTGGTATCTCCTTTACTTCCCATCGCAGTCCCCGGGAAGCGGTTCTGTGAACCGCCACCCGTTGTCCGAGCGCCGGGGCTGCAGGGTAAAACTCTGGCAGCCCCACACCGAGCGGGAGCTGTCTCCGTCCCTCACTCCCTTCCACGCTCCCGACCGTGGTCTCGGATTAATCGCGGCTCGCAGGTGGCGTGGGCGTAGGAGGGAGGGCGAGCCAGGCACGTGGGAGCGGTAGCTCTCGGCTGGTTTCAGATCACCCTTCTGCATCCTTGTGTATGCTCATGGGGGTCGTTGGTCCTGGGGAGTTAGTACTGGTAGTGTGGTCTGTCATATTAGGCCACTGCAATTTAGGTGTACATATATATATACACCCTATTCCAAATTATTATGCAAATTATATTTTTCTCATTTACCTAAATAATTGATGTAAATAACAGTCAGCATAATTCTCATGTTATCAACTATTAAGAGTACAATTCAAATTTTATTGAACAAACCTTCTAATGATAACAGTATTTTTTTTTTTTAAACATAAAAAACTTATAATGCACTGTTCCAAATTATTACACACAGTAAGTTTCAAAACACTTTATAGGTTGTAAAGAACTGAAAATTTTCATTTTTTGTGTTTGCAGCATATTTACTGAAATCAAAAGCTATTTCAATCAAACGTATAACAACATTTTAACTTTTTAAACATTTTTACAGGTCACATTACATTTTAACATAGGACCCCTTATTTGATAGCAGCTTCACAAGTCTTACATTAATTGAACTTGTGAATTTCTGGACAGTTTCTGCTTGAATTTGTTTGCAAGATGTCAAAATAGCCTCCCAGAGCTGCTGTTTGGATGTAAACTGCCTCCCACCCTCATAGATCTTTTGCTTGAGGATGCTCCAAAGGTTTTCAATAAGATTGAGGTCAGGGGAGGATGGAGGCTACACCATGGCTTTCTCTCCTTTTATCCCCACAGCAGCCATTAATGCAGAGGTATTCTTTGCAGCATGAGATGGTGCATTGTCATGCATGAAGATGATTTTATTAAGGAAAGCATAGTTCTTCCTTCTGTACCAGGGAAGTGGTCAGTCAGAAACTCCACATACTTTGCAAAGGTCATCTTTACACCTTCTGGGACCCTAAAGGGGCCTACCAGCTCTCTTCCATGATTCCAGCCCAAAACATGACTTTACCACCGACTTGCTGATGTCGCAGCCGTGTTGGAACAGGGTGGCCGTCCACCAACCATCCACTACTCCATCCATCTGGACCATCCAGGGTTGCACGGCACTCATCAGGGAACTGTCAGGTATACCTAACATTCATGCTGCCGCCGGAACCCACTTCCGGGTTCACGGCGCTTAGCTCCGCCCTTTTTTCTGACGCGGTCTTTCCACGATACTTAGGAAGACCGCGCCAGATTCAAAGGGCTGGATTATTCACTCAGGTGCGGCAGTAAGATCAGCTGCCCCACTCGATGCTACCGGCTCCTCTCTCAGACCTCAGGTTGTAAACGGATTTCTACCTTCTCATCCCTCAGACCTCGGCTTGTAAACGGATTTCTACCTTCTCATCCCTCAGACCTCGGCTTGTAAACGGATTTCTACCTTCTCATCCCTCAGACCTCGGCTTGTAAATGGATTTCTACCTTCTCCTCTCTCAGACCTCGGCTTGGACAAACGGACTTCCTTTCTCTCACTACTAAACTGCAGTTTGTTAAAAGAGACTCCTTCCTTTTCCTCCATTGGGTGAATTAACCCTTCCAGTGCCAGAGTGCTTCTAAGTTAAGTAAATCTTTTGTCAAGGAAAGCAAGTCATATCAATTATTATAGTATTTAATTTCTCTAAACTCTCTGTTGACAAATAAGCATTGCATTTTTTCCTTGCATGTGTATTTAAAGATACAGTCTACCTTGTTCACTTCAATAAAATAAAGGAGGTGAAACTTATTGTTTCTGCAGTTGAGTTCCAATTAAAGAGACATTACACAAAAGCATCACAGGAACAGGACTGTATGAAAATTAGTCTTCATGTATTTTTCTGCCCAATGCAGCCGTTTCTGCTTGTGAGCATTGGTTAGTGGTGGCCGAATAGAAGGTTTATGCACAGTTGCAAGACTCTGGAGGACTCTACACTTTGATGTCCGTGGGACTCCAGAGGCACCAGCAGCTTCAAATATCTGTTTGCTGCTATGTAATGGTATTTTAGCAGCTGCTCTCTTGATCCGATGCATGGATTTGGCAGAAATCTTCCTCAATGTGGCTTTATCTGCACAAACCCATCTTTGCTCTGAATCAGCCACAAATCTCTTAATAGTGCGATGATCACGCTTAAGTTTTCGTGAAATATCTAATGTTTTCATACCTCGTCCAAGGCATTGAACTATTTCAATCTTTTCGGCAGCAGAGAGATCCTTTTTCTTCCCCATATTGCATAAAAATGGTGCTCTGCTTAATAATGTGGAACACCCTCCTTTAATAGTTTTTCCTTAAATTGGGCTCATCTGGCAATCTAATTATCACAGGTGTCCGAGATTGTTTTCAGTGATCAAAAGAGCCCTGAGACACAATGCCATCCATGAGTTAAACTGAAAAACAAAATATTTATTCTTTATGACACTTAAATAGAATTTGCATAATAATTTGGAACAGGGTATAGACTGGTTTTGATGCTTTGATTTATTTTTCTTAGTTGTGCTGTTTTCACTGCACATGTTCCCTTTTCTCTACTGTGTTGTTGCTCCATATTTGGAGCACACGTTATTATCACATCTTATGGTCTTACAGCCCCATTCCCCCCTTTTTTGTCTATGCTACCTATAGGGCAGTTAGTGGAAGACCCATCTAGAGGGTGCACTCTACTAGTTAGCCTTTCCCTGGCCTGCCTGTCTATTACACCATTGTGCTCTGCAGTTTGCAGTTATATGATTCTTCAATTCCTGCATTCCTACAGGACTACCCTCATGCACTGTGCCTGCACACCCTGTTTGGCCTGCTTTGACTGTGCCGCACTGATTGGCCTACTTTGACTGTGCCGCACTGATTGGCCTGCTTTGTCTGTGCCCCTTGATTGGCCTGCTTTGTCTGTGCCCCTTTATTTGGCCTGCTTTGTCTGTGCCCCTTTATTTGGCCTGTGCTGTTTGTGCCATTGCCTCTGTACGCCTGACCTATTGGCGCAGTACTCACGCTTGAGCTCTGCATGCACTGCCCAACTTGCTTCTACCACTGAATGGGGTGCTGCCCCAATTATTCTGCTGGTGACACTTGTCCTCTATGCCCCTAGGTGTCACAGTGCCTGCGTCTCTCTGACTATGGAGCCCTCTACCCAAGAGAAGAATTTGCAGGCAATGATTAATGCGGTGGTGATGGCACTGTCATTATATGTTATTTTTTCCTTATTTGTCAAGTTCACTAATTGCAAAACAGCAATACAAATAATGATTGTCAAAAACAATACTCTATTCAGTGAATAGTTTCCAGGTCTTGACATCCATGGTGACCAGTTCTTCTCTTGGTCAGGTTATTATTCCAGCTGGGTACCCTATGACGGGTAGGGCATATGTGTTTATGGTTTGGATCTTGTTCTTGACATTGAGCTGGGACTTCAGGACCTGTCTGACTCTTTGGAGATACTTGTATGTTGCTTTCCTTCTTGCCTCATTCTCATGGTTGCCATATGCTTGTGGTACTTGTAGCTATTCTCTACGTCTTCTATTTGGCCTTCAGGAACTTGAACTCCTTTTGTTCTGATCATTTTCCCTCTTTATGCTATCACCCACCTTCTCTAGTCTGAACGACATTCCAATGTCTTTGCTGTATATCCTAGTTAGGTGGATCAGTGAGTCAATGCCCCACTCATTCTTGGCATACAGCTTGATGTCATCCACGTAGAGAAGTTGGCTGATGGTAGCTCCACTCTTGAAACTGTATCTGTGTCCACTCTTCTTGATGATCTGGGCTAAGGGGTATGCAGAACAACATTGGAGAATTTGCATCACCTTGGTGTATGCCACATTTGATGTTAACTTGTGTTATTGTCCTGGAATTGGCTTCTAGAGTTGTTTTCCACTTGTCCATCGAGTTCTTGATAAAGGCTCAACAATTGTCTTGTTGACCAAAGCACTGCGGAATTTGTTGCCGATATATATATAAAAATATATATTAATATTATTAATAATAATAATAATAATAATAATGTCATAGGCTTTCTTGTAGTCAGTCCAGGCTCTGCACAGATTGGTCTGTGACTCCTGGTCTACCAGTAGTTGGTGTTTTGATCCTCTGGTGTTGTTTCCAATCCCCTTCTGAGTATTGCTCATATATTGACTCATATGCTCTTGGATCTTGGAGGCTATAATGCCTGACAGGAGTTTCCATGTTGTAAGGAGGCAGGTTAGTGGTCGGTAGTTGGATGGTGTTGTTCTTGATCAGTATTGTTCTGCCTTCTGTTAGCCAGTCAGGGTGGGAGCCTGTTGCTAGTAGCTGGTTTATTTGAGTTGCTAGGCGTTCATGCAGCATTGTTAACTTCTTTATCCAGTAGGTGTGGATCATGTCAGGTTCTAGGGCTGACCAACTCTTCATGTGTGCTATTTTCTGTTGGATATCTTCGACTATGATGGTGACTGGTTCCTGTTCTGACAGCATGCAGTGGTCTGCTTTCAGGTCTCGTAGCCACTGGGCCTCGATATTATGAGATGCTTCTTTCTCCCAAAAATTCTTCCAGTACCGTTCAGTCTCAGCTCTGGGTGGATCTTGGGAGGAAATGTGGGGTTACCCTGTAGCTGGTCATACACCTTGGATGGTGTAGCAAGATTTTTTCCATTTAATGCTGTTTCTTTAAATACAGTACCTGTTTCTCGCCTCTGGTGGCCTCTCTAGCCACTAGTCTCCAAAGATTCTCACCTGGATAACATGAAATCAATTTCTGCTATAAAAGGCCACACCCGACAAAGCAAGTGGCCTTTACATTGAAGTTGATGTTCATACTGAAAAGACTTCAGACCTGGCTCCTGTGAAACAACCTGTGACTTGCCTGCATTGCTTCCAACCTGAATTGCTACCACCCCTGCTCCTTACCAACTTGGATTACTTACAACTCTGCCTCTCTGCTATATCCTGCCTACCTGATTTATACAACCCTGCACCATACCCAGGGCCGCAATCAGGGGGTGACAACCATGATGGAGGTCATGGGTATGGTGCAGTCTGCGACCGCCAGACTGCTCTGGCGGTCGCGGGCCCCCACATACCCTCTCTGCACATATATATATAGCGAACATCGCTATATATATGTGCAGCTGCGGGCCCCCGGCTCCCTTTAACTGCAGAGGGGGACCAGCACACTGCTTCTGCATATTCAGCTCCTCTCTTCCATTAAATCTCGCAAGACTCGCAGACTTCAGAGCTATGCCACGGGTTACCATGGCAACGCTCCACTCGGCACGCAGGACACGCTAGCAAGTGTAATTGGAAGAGAGGAGCTGAATGTGCACTAGGACCACTAGGGAATGGTTTCTCCCCCCCTCCCTGGACACCGGTAAGAAGCAGGGAGGGGGGAATAACATTTAATAAAATTTTATGTGAAATAATGTAAAAATGCCCCTCCACCCCCCCACCGCACATTGCAGGCCCTAGTTTGCACATTTACACACACTCTCCATACACTACACTGACACACACTCTGCATACACTATTACAACACACACACTGCATACACTACACTGACACACACTCTGCATACACTAATACAACACACACTGCATACACTAGTACAACTCACACACTGCATACACTACACTGACACACACTCTGCAAACACTAGTACAACACACACACTGCATACACTACACTGACACACACACTGCATACACTACCCTAACACACACTCTGCATTCACTACACTGACACACACTCTGCACTCACTATACACACAACATCCATTACACACACACATTCTGCATACACTACCCTAACACACATTCTGCATCCATTACCCTAACACACACTCTGCATCCACTACACTGACACACTCTGCATTCACTACACTGACACACAGTCTGCACTCACTATACACACAGCATTCACTACACACACATTCTGCATTCACTATACTCACACTACATACACCCCACATTTACACTCTGCATTCATTATACACAGACACTGCATCTACTACACACACTACATCTACTACACAAACACACACACTGCATCCACTACACACACTGCATCTAATACACACACTACACAAACACACTCTGTATCCACTGTATTTATTCCATACCCTCAATTTTAACACAATAGACAGATATTCCCTTAACTTAATATTCAACCATTTGTATGTTAACCCCCAACTTGCATATCTGGGTAGAACCTCTCATTTAATGCATTTTATCCCTTGGAAGCCTTTCAGAAAGCAAGATGGTGTAGCACTCCAGTGGTATATGTGTAGGAACAAGTGCACTATCTGGAACTCTGTGGTGAAGGCCCGCAACCTCAAATTAGTAATATCAAGTAGTGTATCATCTAGGTTTATTGAAGACAAGAATACAATATAAATATAGAATGTTTGGCCAAGAGGCCTTAATAATGTGTATGACTTTTTTCAAGGGTGTATATACTCCCTAGAACAACTCTTCTGTCTTTAGTCTGCTATTTTTGCTGAGTTTTTAAAGGGAGACTCTGAGTGCCAACGCAACTTTTGCTTATTTAAGTGGTTTTGGTATGTAGG
>OW240918.1:105968691-106004653 GCA_933207985.1 Pelobates cultripes | reverse complement strand
ACACTTTATTTAAAGAGAAATCTAATTTATACGTTTCCTTTATTGCACAGTGTGTTTAATTTAGAATGTTTTATTGTCATCTCTGTTAATAGCCTACTAGAGCCTGCACAAGCCTTGTGCGTGTGATTGAAATTCAAGTAACTACAGATAATAACTTCTACAGTAGATACACTGTGCTGTAAGATCGTATTTAAAATGAAAAAAGAAAATATTTCATGCTGGCTGTTTGAGTCACAATCATGGAGTTGCTAAGAACCTCATAAACAGACACAAAATTGTAAAACTGCACAGTGAGTTGAATTGACAAGCTAACCCACCTATTACAGGAATTGACAAGCTCACCCACCTATTACAGGAATGGTTCCTGGCAAAGAATAAATAAGAGGGGTGACAATGGACAGCTCTCTCATGTGCCAGGATGAATATGTATTCTCCAGGTAGTTCTCTGTAAATCTTCATTGCTTAAAGGCAGGATTATACAGTACCAATCCACTTAAAAATAATCCCCACCCCCAACTCCATATGGGTCAGTTTTGAGAACATGAAGTCCCAGTGCTTTTATCAAGAAGACCAGGTGCTCAACAGTTGGTTTGATCAGACAGAGAACATCTTGGGTGTGAATCTATGATATCTAGCCTGCATCCTAGGGACAAGGCTCACCTGAGCAACGTGTACTAAATGGTCAATTTATGATTTGATGCGACTGGCTAATATTTTGAACAACAGCTTCACCACCAAAATGAGGAGGGCGATGGTGGAATAGCTTACACAGACTAAAGGATCCTTCCCTCTTTTGGGATTACAGAGAGAGTTTCCTTAAGAGATTGTTTTATAGAGTGCCACAATCTCATAAAGTGTTAAGTGACTTGGTGTCACATTCTGTTCCTCGCTGTGGATCATTCTGGCAATGGCTTCTGGTATCCAGTACTCTTTTTGCTGTCCTTGCTTGTTTTTTTCTGGTTTTCTGGTCTATGTCTGGTTTTCTTTGTTGCTGGGTTTCTGAGTTCATACTTATATTCTGTCCCTGGATTTCCCAGTCTCTTGGATTCACTTAAATGTTTGTTTTATGTTGCCACACCCGTTTGTTTTCCACTTTCCTTTTGTTTCAGCTTGGACCTGCAGCAGTGTTTCAAGCCTCTGCCCTTTCTTGCAGGTAAGTGCTATTATGGTTCAGTGTGGTTGTTTTAGCATACATTAGGCAGTGTAGGACCTGCCAGATATGGGGTACATTAGCGTTGTTGGCAGGCTTGTGCAATGTATGATCATATAATGTAACTAAATCCCCATACTTTTCATAATTAGTGCTTAGCTATGTTTCCTCTTGTTTTACCTTGTATCTCTTGTTTTGTTTTATTTTATCTTGTAATCCCAGTCCATGTACAGTCCTGTCCAGTCATGCCCATGTTATGTTCTTGTTTTCCTCATGTCTTGTATACATGTTCTAGGTTCTGCTTTCTGTCCTGCTCTGGTTCTGGGTTCTCCTAGTTTTGTCTTGTTTTCATGTATGGTGCCTTGCTCTCCTAGTTTTGCCTTGCTTCAGTACTGTATACATCCCTGCTGCAGAGCCTCCCTATTCAGCTCCTGGGAGGTCTGCTTAATTACCTGCTCCTAGTTCCTGGGATCCGCATAAGCTGAATCAGGGTTCTTGTATGTGGCTGCACAAACGTAGGTGCTCAACACCAGGGGGCGTGCGGTTACCCTGCACCAGACCCTGCTAATCCACCTCCACACTGTGACTCCTACTCTGAACATCAGGCACTCAGGGGTCCTGGTCCACGCACCGCCGCCCGGAAAGTGTCTGGGTCCCGGGCACCGGACCGCCACCCTGACAGTATGGCCATAGACTCTTGGAGTTCGTGGAGTGGACTCTGCAACTTTCCTGTTCTGCTCTGTTTGTGTCATGTTCTGTCTGAGAAAACTGCATATATGAGTTCCTGTATCTGGACCAGTCTGCTGTAGATGGCTTCCTTATTTTTGTCGTGGAGGAGGTCGATCTGCTAAGCGGTACAGTGGTCGCTTCAGGTGTTTCCTTGTGATGCTTAGTTCCTGGTTTCTGTTTCAGTTCCCTTTAGCACTTGTTGTGTTCAGTTGTGATTTTCGTGCTTGACCTTGGCTTTGTATCTGACTCCGTTTATCTCTCTATCCCTGTTTTTGTCTTGTTTGCCGGCTTACTGACTACTGTGTACCAGACCTTGGCTAGTTTTTGTTCTCGCAGTCTCTTTGTTCCCTTGACCTCGGCTTGTTCTTGACTCTGTCTATTCTCTGCTATATGGCGAGTCTGGCCATTCTAAGGTCCGGTACGTTGTATCTGCTCTATCGATTGTTGGACTAAATCTTGCGTGTAGGGGTAAACTACCGTGACATTTGGAGAGATGTGGAATGACCATGTCTCCAAAGCATTCATAATATTCAGTAGGTAGGGTATCAAGTTGAGCCTCAAAAAAATTAAGTTATGTCAGTAGGTAGTTTTCAGGTTAATGTATGGGTGACGTAGTTTTAAATTGCAGTGTGTGGTGGTTGCAGTGATTTGCATACAGCCTTTCCCCTTCTGATGTTATGGCTATGGCAGAATTATTTTCTGTCTATGTCATACCAAATCATACCAACAACAGTAGGTGGTGATACATGAGATTATTATCTGGTGCCTAGAATGTTACTTTGAAGAAGTTAAGAGAGAAATGTCTTCTGATTGTGGGTCTAGATGTAATAGCTAGTGACTGTTCTTGGGTATTACCGTGTCCACACTACATAGTTTTTCATGAAGGTTAAAATAATGGGATATCAAAATCAGTTTATCGTTTGTTTAAACAATGTTTTGAATGGTTTTTTTTTTTTTTTTTAGTCTGATAATCATCAGATAACATCGGATAAATGGTATTTTTTGTTTTCAGCTTTTGATTTAGTTATTTTTAGTGTTGGCATCTGAGCTGTAATTGTTCAAGTTATAGGCTTAGTGACTAAGGCCTCTCTGTCATGTTTGTTGGAACCAGTGCTGTTTTATTTGAGGTCGTCAGTCTGTTAAAGAGGGGTGATGAGTACCTTGAACTTTTAATAACTTTGATAATTTCAGGGCGATTCTTACCATTTTCAGAGCACTAAAAAAGAAAATGCAGAGACTCACCCTCATTCACACAGACAAATACACAAGTCATTTAGATTTGTAAAACAATTTATATGTAGTGGCTACACACACACGTATACGTCACAATTAACACATGCGCAACTCACCATATACCCCATCCTAAACAGAAACATACTCGCATGCAAAAACATTCTAACATGAATACTTAGACACACTCTAACATGCATACACGGACACATACTAGCACACATATACAGATACACCCTTTCATGCATACTTAGGCATATACTAATGCTCAATAACAGGCACAAAACATAGATGCACAATGGCATACTAACATACATTAAAACACAGTAAAATGCATATTGTTTTTGTACTTGATGGTTTGTGTTTATTGCCATGTTAAAAGGATTTGTTAACTCCTTAATAATGCATAATGGATTTATACTCCTACTTGGCTTTGTCAGTTGCTCAGCACCAATCACAATGCATTGGGCATGCTATTTTAATGTTAGTATGCCATTGTGCATCTATGTTTTGGCATATTTGCATATCATACTGAAAATGGTATGTATCAGTACTTATATTAGCAAAGGGAATCTCTTGGAATTAGGATTAGATAATGGAGTAAGAATATGGATTAAGATTATGTATAAGCCTTATTGCTATGTTTATTGTTTTGATTAGGTTTAGAATTAATTTTAGGATTGGATTAGGTTTCTGATTAGGATCAATGCTGTAATTAGTATAGGATTAGGATTTGAATTATGAATAGAGTGAGGTTTATGATTCGATTTAGGATTAGATTTGAGTTTGGCATTTGGTTTAGAATGAGGGATTAGGATTAGAAATTTTAATTGGAATTAAAATTGATACTTTGCAAAGATATATATTTATATAGTATTTTTTACTAAAGCTAGTTGCTGAGTACAGTTAAGACAATTCTATTACAGTGGGACACATGAGGTTTAGCAAATAAACAGCAAAACTAAAAAATGTGAATGTACAAATTGAAAATAAAAAATCACCACAAAGTTTGGGGAAAATAAATGGTGAACAAATGTCACCCCAATAAAGTTCAAAATATATCATGTGAGATTCCCCATGGTGTCCACATTTGCAAATGGTATGGATTTATGCACTGATTTCAATATTTGTACCACTAAAATGTCTTGAAATTAAAAAAACAAACAAACAAAAAAAAAACTGCAATGGGCAGGTTAGTCAGCTCTGTATTTTCACAAAAATTGATAAGAGTATGCAAAGAGGGTCATTCTGTGCTCAGGAAATATAGGTGAACACAACTTAGTGATCTTCATTCCAGTAGCACATATCAAGTTTACAAAATTAACTTCTAAATTACAATGTGCATGTAGAAAATGTGAAAATAAAATACCATAAACTTTGAAAGAAATTGGTGCTAAAATGTTATAGTAAGGCTCAAAATGTACCATATACCATAACCCATATATGGGGAAACAGTCTAATTACTACAATGCCCCAAAATGTAGAATAGGTCCATTAAATTAATCTATCAAAATTATAATTGTAAAATAGTCAGGTCTCTTATATGGTACTGTAATGTCACAATATACTGGCAAAGGCATACATTGGGGGTATCATTGTAGCCAAACACAATATGGGGTTTTGCACAGGAGTAGTACACATGAGGTTTACAAAAAACAAGAGTTGAAATACCCTTAGGTAAATGGCCTGTGATGCCTACTTTATATAAACATATACTTTTGCGTGGGAATGT
The DNA here is from genome assembly GCA_933207985.1 of Pelobates cultripes. Classification (NCBI taxonomy): domain Eukaryota; kingdom Metazoa; phylum Chordata; class Amphibia; order Anura; family Pelobatidae; genus Pelobates; species Pelobates cultripes. Next base: position 105,999,812 of record OW240918.1, on the reverse strand, counting down.
TATTTTCACTCCTGACTATTAACCCCTTAAGGACTGAGCCAAATGTACACGTTTTGAACAAAACAAAACGTAAACAAAACCTGGCATTTGCGCTACATGTCTGTCCAATCGTAATTCACCTCTTTCATATTAAATGCACCCACCCTTATTATATATCATTTTATTCAGGGGAAACAGGGCTTTCATTTAATATCAAATATTTAGCTATGAAACATAATTTAATATTAAAAAAAATGGAAGAAAATAAGAAATGTTATTTTATTTAGTTCTACATGACATTTTAACTGTCAATGTCATAATACTGTTTGCATTTACTGCAATAAAATACACATATTTGTATTCAGCAAAGTCTCACGTGTAAAACAGTACCCCCTATGTACAGGTTTTATGGTGTTTTGGGAAGTTATAGGGTTAAATATAGTGCTAGCAAATTAAATTCCCTATACTTTCGGCATGGGTTGTCAGGCAGGTCCCGCTAATTGTAATTAATTAAGATACCTAATTATGTAAAAATATTACATAAATATATATGTAGAATTAATATATGTATATATATACACACATGTGTGTGTGTGTGTATATATATATATATGTATATATATATATATATAATTTTTTGAATATTTTTATTTATATGTGTGTGTATATATATATATATATATATATATTAATATCACAATACAGTTAGAATGAAATAACACATCTATATTTTTTAATTATTTATTTTTTATTTAACATATTTACATATTTATTTTTATATTATATGTATATATATAAAAAACTATATATATATGTGTGTATGTATATATATATATATATATATATATATATATATATATATATATAATTTAAATCAGTATCAGTCTACGTGTAATTTGATATATATATATATATATATATATATATATATATATATATATATAGTAAAATACACCTAGACAGTGTATGTATGTGTGTATATATACTTAGATCAGACACAGATTGTGATTTTATTTTTATGATAAAGAGATGCTCAGGGATATTTCTGAATGTTACTGTCTAAATACTGTGGTATTGTTGAAGATTTTAAAAACTGGTAAAATGTATTTATTTTTCTTTCTATTTGACTTATTTTTATTTCAGTGATTAGTTTAGTCTCAATTGTGGATTGGGTGGTTTAGAGAGGTTTTTAAAATACCTTCCAGAACTTGTCAGGATTAGATAAACTTATATTTTGATTTCCTGAAAAATACTTTTATTTGTTTAGCAAATATTACACTGTTGCCTGTAGAGAGTGTGGTTGATTATGATTTTCTATAAAAATTGCAAAAGAAAGGCACATTGTTATATTGCAAGAACTTTCTATGGTGTTGTACAATCTAAAGTGGAGGGGTGACTCCATAACCTCACAAGAAAACAAAAAGGACTTTGTATTCAGGTGAAGTTCGTCAAATTTCTGGGACTACACCACAATGTTCTGATTCCAATACTGGAGTATTTATCAAGCTTGCACATTGCACTGTGGCCCCATAACTCTGCTGAACTTCACCCGAGTGTCTTGTCCTTTTGTTTTCTTAGATTTTTATATAAGACATCCCTAAGGTAACTTAAGTCAACACCCATTGCAAATACAAAGCCTTTTAACTTATCTTATACAAGAAAACATGAATTTTGACAGGATATAGTTTATTGCAGCTTCAATTTTATATATGTGGCTTACTACCCAAAAAATAAATAAAAGTTGCATATTAAATTTCATACAAAGATTTAATTTAGGGGAGTGACTGGATTGCCCTTAAAGGGACACTATAGGTACCTAGACCATGTCAACTCATTGAAGTGGTCTGGGTGCAATGTCCCAATCACCCTTAGTGCGGCAATGTAAATCATTGCAGTTTTAGAAAAACTACAATAATTACATTGCCAGACTAAGACTGCATGGGGAAGTTATTGGCTTTTGTCAATTGCCTTGAACAATGAAAAGATTTTACTATTTTATTATCAAACCAGTTTTCCTTTTTTTTTTTTTACAATATTAAAAAACCAGCAGCTCTGTATTGAAATTTGGCAGGTGAGATGCCCATAATATAATATGCACTGAAATTGTATATGAATACCAGAATTTACCTTTGGTCCAGCCACTGGCGTCTTGTTCACGACCTGCGTCCACTGTGGGTACAGCCTGCTAACAGCTGTACGTCTGTTATGGTGCGCCATCTTCTGACTAAAAACGATATTATGTCTAAAAGGAAAATGCATTAATGGGCTTGTTTTTTTAAATTAATTATGCAATAACCTCACCTAGTGAAGTCCTCTTTAAACCTGTACTTTACACACCAAGATGAAAACCTCATTAAGAGTGTGGTTTGTGATATGTCTTATGGAAAGAGTACTTGAAAGATACAATTAAATATACACAGATAAACAACTGATTGGAGTAAGGCCATTGTCTGTATTCAAAGGAATTTAAACAACTGTAACTACAACACTTGATTTATCAATTAACCGTATACAAACTTCAATAACTTATAAACAATTAACCAGCCATTTAACACCCATGGGAAAATCCACACATTGCAACCTTTTAACAGCCCATATGAAACTCATTTAATACTTTACCCCCTGATTTATTAGGCAGGCAAACAAATTCCAAAAAAAGACCATGATACAAAAAATATAAAAAGAGAGAGGGGTTGGGTGAGGGTAGTGGGAAATTAAATAATTTTATGGGTGGTTTGCAAGATTTATCTCAAAGGCCACCACATTTATAACTTAATTGTCTTCGTAAAGATAAAGCTCATTAGGTCTCAGTGAATGTAAGAAGACCTGTCCTAGTGCGGGCTAATGCTTACAGCTCACATTGTGACCACACTGATCAAAATCAAAGTCATGAACCATCTATGTAAACGATGGAAGGGTGAAGTATTGACCCCTCCATTCCTTCCACACACATATAGACAAGGGTCTAATTGTCACCTGTCTGTTTAGTGCATTGCTATTGGTGCTTGTGGATTAGCAACTGATGTGGATTGGTGGAAGCAACAGCATCTCAATGAATACTGATATCTATACAATGATTCTAGAAAATTTTAAATTGCAATTAAGAGCACAAAATAATTTCTTATCACTTAACAGCAGATACAATCCTAAAGAAATTAAGAAAACACATAAATAGCTAACACATGTAATGACATGAAGGGGTGCTGCCCTGGAACAGCACTGTCCCTTTAAATGTGGGAACAAATACAGCAAAGAAATAAATGCCAAGACACAAATGAATAGGCTAAATCAAGATATATATATATATATATATATATATACACACACACACACACAATACCACAAAATATATACAATAAATCAGGATAAGCACGAATAGTGCAGACAACGTATACTGAAACAGTCCTTTGGTATAAGGGCAGGATTGTGCAGTTACCATGAGTAGTAGGTAGGGCACAGATCCAGAGTCACAAGACTAATATACTGACACCAGGAAGCAAGGTCAGAAGCAGAATAAATGAACAAGGCTGCAGGGTCAGGATCACTGGTAATAAAGCAGAGAACACGGAACCAGAACACAGGAACGAAGGAACAGGAGGACACAGTAACGCAGGATCAGGAGGACACAGGATGAAGACCAGGAGAACACAGGAACGAAGACCAGGAGACGCAGGACACAGGACCAAGGAACAGTATGCAGGATCAAGGAGCCAGAATCACAGGGAACCAGGAACCGGGGAAACAGGAGACAAGAGACAATGATCTGGCAAGGAGTGAGGGGAGAAACCAAATTATATAGGTGCTAAACAAGGACCAGGTGAAGTGCTTCACGCAAAAGAAATTAGGAACAGTGCCAAACAAAGATAGTGGTGAATGTGGGTCCCGCACGAGGGCAAATCAACTAAGGAGTGTCGTGACAACACATACAGTATATAGAATTTCCTCTACTGTGAAAAAAGCAGTGATGAATGCACAAAATAGGTAAATGTTTTAAAGGTACAATGAATTGTTAATATTATATTATTAAGATGATATTTGGGAAATATATTTTCAGTTAACTTATTGTAACACTCACATAACAAGTGTGAAATAAATTACAAGTCAGGAGTGATTACCTCTGCCTTTTGTCCTTGATCAGCTGATTCCTCTACTTCATTAAGATGCCAAAGGAGACCATACTTGTTATGTGAACCTAAGAAACAAGACTCACCAAGTGCAAGAATTTTGGTATAATTAAATTATTTGGTAATAAAAAAAAAAAATGATGTATTATGCTATGTACCTTTTTGTTTGTTGCATTTAATGTGTTTTCTGTATGAATGCCACATATTTTTAAAAGATACAGCTTGCTCTTCGGAGCATACATTGTTAATTTCAAACCTCTTGAAACTACCATTCTGAATATATGAAAGAATTTACATCTATACGAGCACTTCAACCATAATTGAAAGTTATTTTTTTCCATTTACACTAAGTTTTTTTTATTTATAGTGGTTCCTTATAAGGATATTGGTAACATATTGTATATGAAATAACCCTTTGTGCACTGAGATATTTAGTATATTCCCCAGAGTTGAATTGCTTTGTAAGTCGTATCTATTTTCTTTTTGAGATCAGTTTCTATCATTGAATTCACTATAAAATACATTAGAAGAGGTCAGTGGGTTCTTTAAACATGCCAAGTTTCACTGTGGTGCTGTATGACACCCCATTTGTCTTTGTAGTAGATGCAAATATCCAGGCACATCTGATGGTTTCTTTTAAAAGGCAGTCTTTATTCAGAGCACACTTTAGGACAAAGGCTCATATAGGAGCCAAAATGTTGTCTCCATTTCTGTGTTCTAAATAAAGTCTGCCTATAAAACTATCAGGTGTGTCCAGATATTTGTATCTACTGCAATGGGATTTTTGTGGCAACCCTGCCCTCCTGTCTGGAGCACCCTGGTGGAAGTACCCCCTTTCTAATGTGTGTGCGCACCACACATTTAAGCCCAGACCCAAGCACTACAGCAGAGCTTAGTGTATGGGTGACCCTGTGTCATTGCACTGTTGAAGAGAATCTCATGCTGATATACATTTTAGTTGAGATAATGGACCCTATTGTGGGCAGACATATTGCCTATATCACTAATTGCATTATAGACATGCTCACCTGACAACCACACCCTGGCTAACCAACTTCTATCTACTGACATGGGTCGTACCAAAGGTGGCAGATGTTGCACTCACATATAGAATATATCAGTCAGTGTCAACATAGCAGAGTGAGGGTGTCAGAGCAGCATGTAAGGCTCTAATATTAGGCTGGTAGGGATAAGTAAGATCAACATGGATTATAGAAACATATATGTTGGTAAGAATTGGTGGGTAAGAGTTGGTAGGCTTCAGGTTTGGTTGAGTATGTACACTGATCAGCCACAACATTAAAACCACCCGTCCACCTCATGCTGCCAGATTGAGATATGGGGAATTTGGAGGCCAATGCAACACCTTGAACTCTGTCATGTCCCTTAAATCATTCCTAAACAATTTTTGCAGTGTGGTAGGGTGCTTTATTTTGCTGAAAGAGACAACTGCCATCAGGAAGCATCATTGCCATGAAGGGGTGTATGTGGTCTGAATGATCTCTAGGTAGGTGGTACGTGTCAAAGTAGCATCCACAAGAATGCTAGGGTGCAAGGTTTCCCAGCAGTGCTTGTTTGTTTGGTTGTCTGTTTCTCACTCTGTGTGTATAAGTGCAAATCTGGTTCTTTGATCCTGATGAAAGTCCTCTATGCGGGACTGAAACGTTGATCGTTTTTAAACCTTATAACAATAAATTTTGGACTTTTAAATACACGAGAGTGCTGATACCTGCTTACATGGATGGATACTACTAACCAGGGTATGCGAGCACCCGGTTTCTAAGGGACTTTAGCGTGAGTGCAAGAGCAATTTTTAAAAAAAAATTTAAGTGCAAATCTCTGTATGTGTGTACGTACATGCAAGTATCTCTACATTACATCTGCGTGTGTTTTTATGTTTGGACCATGATGATACATTAGAGAGTTTGAGTGGAGAGCACCTTAACCCCTTAAGGACACATGACATGTGTGACATGTCATGTTTCCCTTTTATTCCAGAAGTTTGGTCCTTAAGGGGTTAAATTTATCTTGCACAGGCTCCTCCACAAAAGGTAAGATAGGCACTGAATAGGGTACCGTCACATGTTCATCCTCACCTCATGGTGCCTGTGATGGTAACTGCCTTCCTGGCATTGACGGAGGTGCTACTCAGTGGTTCTGCACCGGTATATCTGACTCCTGCGAATCCACGCCATTTTAAAGCCCCGCATTTGCCTATGGTATTGACGACGTCAACGTGTGTGTGACGTCACACAAAGTACACGCACGCACGTTCTGGGGTCAAAGGTGGGTCGAATCTGAAGGAGGCTTATTTAAACAAATTTTTACTTTTCCTCATTGCCCTGTCGTGGTTTCCATTAGATGGCTATCCGATCGTGTGTTTCTGGTTATTAACTTTGGCTTCATTTTGACTTCCTTGACTTCTGGTATCCTTGATTATTGGCCTTCCCTTATCGCTGTGTCCCATTCTGTGTCCCTGACCTCGGCTAGTATACAGGGAGTGCAGAATTATTAGGCAAATGAGTATTTTGACCACATCATCCTCTTTATGCATGTTGTCTTACTCCAAGCTGTATAGGCTCGAAAGCCTACTACCAATTAAGCATATTAGGTGATGTGCATCTCTGTAATGAGAAGGGGTGTGGTCTAATGACATCAGCACCCTATATCAGGTGTGCATAATTATTAGGCAACTTCCTTTCCTTTGGCAAAATAGGTCAAAAGAAGGACTTGACAGGCTCAGAAAAGTCAAAAATAGTGAGATATCTTGCAGAGGGATGCAGCACTCTTAAAATTGCAAAGCTTCTGAAGCGTGATCATAGAACAATCAAGCGTTTCATTCAAAATAGTCAACAGGGTCGCAAGAAGCGTGTGGAAAAACCAAGGAGCAAAATAACTGCCCATGAACTGAGAAAAGTCAAGCGTGCAGCTGCCACGATACCACTTGCCACCAGTTTGGCCATATTTCAGAGCTGCAACATCACTGGAGTGCCCAAAAGCACAAGGTGTGCAATACTCAGAGACATGGCCAAGGTAAGAAAGGCTGAAAGACGACCACCACTGAACAAGACACACAAGCTGAAACGTCAAGACTGGGCCAAGAAATATCTCAAGACTGATTTTTCTAAAGGTTTTATGGACTGATGAAATGAGAGTGAGTCTTGATGGGCCAGATGGATGGGCCCGTGGCTGGATTGGTAAAGGGCAGAGAGCTCCAGTCCGACTCAGGCGCCAGCAAGGTGGAGGTGGAGTACTGGTTTGGGCTGGTATCATCAAAGATGAGCTTGTGGGGCCTTTTCAGGTTGAGGATGGAGTCAAGCTCAACTCCCAGTCCTACTGCCAGTTCCTGGAAGACACCTTCTTCAAGCAGTGGTACAGGAAGAAGTCTGCATCCTTCAAGAAAAACATGATTTTCATACAGGACAATGCTCCATCACACGCGTCCAAGTACTCCACAGCGTGGCTGGCAAGAAAGGGTATAAAAAGAAAATCTAATGACATGGCCTCCTTGTTCACCTGATCTGAACCCCATTGAGAACCTGTGGTCCATCATCAAATGTGAGATTTACAAGGAGGGAAAACAGTACACCTCTCTGAACAGTGTCTGGGAGGCTGTGGTTGCTGCTGTATGTAATGTTGATGGTGAACAGATCAAAACACTGACAGAATCCATAGATGGCAGGCTTTTGAGTGTCCTTGCAAAGAAAGGTGGCTATATTGGTCACTGATTTTGTTTTTGTTTTGTTTTTGAATGTCAGAAATGTATATTTGTGAATGTTGAGATGTTATATTGGTTTCACTGGTAATAATAAATAATTGAAATGGGTATATATTTGTTTTTTGTTAAGTTGCCTATAATTATGCACAGTAATAGTCACCTGCACACACAGATATCCCCCTAACATAGCTAAAACTAAAAACAAACTAAAAACTACTTCCAAAAATATTCAGCTTTGATATTAATGAGTTTTTTGGGTTCATTGAGAACATGGTTGTTGTTCAATAATAAAATTAATCCTCAAAAATACAACTTGCCTAATAATTCTGCACTCCCTGTATTGACTATTCTTAGTCTACCTCAGTCCGGCCATTCTAAGGTCCGGTTAGATGTTACCCCTAGTCCTAGGTGTGACACATTTCTGCGTGCTGGATAAACTATAAATCCTGACATTACGACATGGCCATAGATCCTGCAGAATTGTGTCAGCATATAGCAGCTTGTGAAAGTGAGCTAAAGGCAAATGATCACTGTATGGATCGGTTTGCCCAGGCTTTCAGCACGCTGCTTACTCGGATGGCTCATTTACAGCCTGAGGTTCCTCCGATTAGCTCACCTTTGCCTAGTATACCTCCACCTATAGTATATATGGCATCTACTATGACACTATCTCCTCCCCCGCATTTTGATGGTAATATTCAAGAATGCCGGGGATTTCTCAATCAAATTGAGTACCACTTTGAGGCCTTACCATGATCTTTGAGGCCTCACCGGGATCTTTTCCCTCGGATAGAGCTAAGATTGGGTACTTGATGAATCGGCTTAAAGGTAAAGCCTTAACTTGGGCCAATCCATTATGGGAAAGTAATAGTAGTATTGCTTATAACTACCGGGAATTCCTTGCAGAATTTAAATTAACACTTGAACCATAAGGCAGGGAGGATGATGCTTCCACTGCCCTAATGCGTATCAAACAAGGAAACCGGTCTATCTCAGATTATGCCATAGAATTTTGTACCTTGGCTTCTGAGGTAGACTGGACTAATAGCGGTTTGATCTCTGCATTTAAAGAATGAATATCCAAGGCAATTCTTGATGAAATTGCGGCCAAAGGCCTACCTAAAAGGTTAAATGAGTTCATCAGTTATGTGATGCAAATTGATAACAGACTCAGGACCAGGGAAAAATAGAACCAGACATATGACTAGGTCACTGGCACCTTGTTTCTCCAAACCTATTATCCCTGACCACTCTGGGTTTTGTACTGTCCAAACTCGAACCTATGCAGTTAGGGGTCAGAGGCAGAGAAACAGTATAGGATAAAGGAGGGTCTGTGTTTATACTGCAGTAAAAAAAAGGGCATATTAGAAGTGCTTGTACCATCCGTCCGGAAAACTTCTGCACCTAAGAACCTTAAGGGGACAGGTCTTAGGTGTGATGGATACGTCCTCTGGCAATAACCAAAATAGATTCCTCCTTGACATCACTGCTCTTTGCCATAAGAAAAGCTTTTCATGCAAAACCCTGATAGACTCAGGTGCGTCAGGAAACTTTATTGACGTACATTTTGGTAAACACTTAATACCGATCAAGGAGAGATCATCACCTCTGGCCATTGAGGCTATTGACGGGAGACCTCTCTCTCAATCTTTGATTACCCACAAAACCATGCCTATTAACATATCCATAGGAGCTTTACACAAGGAAAACATAACATTCCAGATAATTGCTTCTCCTTCTTGTCCCATCATATTGGGATTTCCTTGGCTCATTAAGCACAATCCTCATTTTGACTGGGCAAAGGGGGAAATACTGGAATGGGGTAAAGACTGTATAGAGAGATGTGTGTTACCCATTACCAAGACAGTGGTTACTTTGCCCACTACTACGCCTATGACCTCCGAGTTCCTAGACAGTACTGGGAAGTTAAGGAGGTAGTCAGACTGATATTCTATCTCCCCACAGATCATATGATTGCTCCATAGATCTGTTTCCTGGCGCTATGCCCCCTAAGGGGGCAGTATATGCCTTATCTCCACAAGAGGTAGAATCATGGATGAGTACATCAAAGATTCCTTAAGTAAGGGCCACATATGTAAGTCATCCTGTCCTGCTGGTGCAGGGTTCATTTTGTAGCTAAAAAAAAGGAGAATTACACCCATGCATTGATTACAGGGTATTAAACAAGATCACCATAAAAAATGCCTATGCCATTCCCCTCTCCAAATTGTTTGACAGACTCCAGGGTGCAAAAATATTTACTAAACTTGACCTCAGGAGTGCGTACAATTTGGTAAGAATTAAGAAAGATCATGAGTGGAAAACGGAATTTAACACTAGAAGTGGGCACTATGAATACCTTGTCATGCCCTTCGGGTTATGCAATGCTCTGGCCATATTTCAGGACTTCATTAATGATGTGCTCATAGAATATATATATATTTATTTGTTCTAGTGTACCCGGATGATATCCTTATTAATTGCCCTGATATTCAGACTCCTCACAAACGTGTCAAACAAGTGCTGCAAGAATAGACCTTGCTTAAGAATAGACTTTATTGCAAACTTGGTAAATGCATCTTTGACCAAAGGTACAGTTTTTGGGGTATAATATCTCTAATTTCCAAATGGATCCATAAACTAGATGCTGTTCTGCACTGGCCTTTACCTAATGGGTTAAAAGCCATTCAAAGGTTTATTGGTTTTGCTAATTACTACAGGAGATTCAATAAAGGGTTCTCTTCTGTGATAGCCCCCATCACCAACATGACACGTAAGGGGGCTAATTGTACGATGTGGTCTAAGGAAGCTAGAGAAGCTTTTGAACTTCTTAAAAAATAGTTTGCTTCTGCTGACATTTTGGTACATCCTGACACTAGCAAAACCTTCATACTGGAGGTTGATGGGTGGAGGCTGTTCTTTCTCAGAGGGAGTCAGGATACGCCTTTGCATCCATGTGGGTACTTCTCTAGAAAGTTGTCTCCAGCTGAGTGTAATTATGATATTGGTAACAGAGAATTGTTGGCCATTATACTAGCGCTTAAAGAATGGAGACATCTTTTAGAGGGTTCCAAGGACCCCCTTTAGATCATCAAAAAGTTAGCATATATAGGTGATGCTAAATGACTGTCTTCTAGACAGGCTAGATGGTCTTTGTTCTTATCTCGCTTTAACTTTATTATTACTTACAGAACTGGTCCCACAAATGTTAAAGCTGACGCCTTATCAAGACCGTTTGACACTGAATCAGTACAAGAACAAGAGACATCCCCTATTGTTCCACCTGAGTGTATCATTGCTTCCACTGTTCTTTCCTTATCATCCCCTCTGCTTGGTGCTATCATGGAGGCTCAGTCCCAGGCACCTTGCAATAAACCTGTAGATAAATTGTTTGTTTCGTTGATTCAAAGAGAGAAGGTAATGAGGATGTTCCACAACAACGTGACTGCTGGTCATCCAGGCATTAATAGGTCCATATCCACTATCTTGAGATCATTTTGGTGGGATTCACTCAGGAAAGATGTCAAGGAATATGTGCAGGCCTGTTCAGTATGTGCAGTTTCTAAGATTCCTCACAAAATTCCATTTGGATAATTACATCCACTTACCATGCCAAGTGTTCAATGGTCCCATTTGCCATTGGATTTCATCATGGAACTTCCTAGTTCTAATAGGTATACCACCATCCTGGTGGTTGACCACTTTTCCAAGATGGCTCATTTTGTTCTGCTCAAAAAATTGCCATCCTCACAAGACCTGGTTCATATTTTTAGACAGGAAATTGTCAGGATACATGGCATTCCTCAAAATATTGTGACAGAGGGTCTCAGTTTGCGTCTCGGTTTTGTAGGGCTTCCAATAAACAGTTGGGCATTGAATTGTCATTTTCTTCTGCTTCTTGCCAAACCAATGGCACGGCTGAGAGGGCTAACCAGTCGTTGGAATTGTATTTGTGTTTTGTTAATGGCACTCCTGACAGGTACATATCTGCTGTTAATCCCTGTTGATCCTATGGGTTGATAGTCTTTTAATGGGGCTACATCACCACATTTGCTGCATTTGAAGTATGGGAACAGGAGGGGGCCCTGGCTCATTTGTGGTAAATAGGAGTCCATAGTCCTTGTACTTCAATCTCTTCTGGGATACATTAGAAAAGAGTTGTTTTTGTTCTCTGCTTGGATTACCTGTGTGGAAGATTGATTAATTGATTGAGCGATTAATTAATTGTTGGAAGCTTCAAATAGGAGAGAGTCTAATTTTTCTTAACTTAATTCGCAGGAGCATCTGATTCCATGAATTTGGTAACTAATTAATAAAAGTCCAAAGTCTAACAACTTGCATGAAATTCATGAAATTTTATTTTTTTAAGCACACACTGAAGCTATTGTATCTTATGAATGGCCTTCAGCAAATAACAAAATGCAATTTTAGGCTAAATTGAGAAATTACTGCCACATTGTGCAATTTGGAGGCTAATTCAGTTTAATAAATTATTCTCGGTGTGTTCAACATCTTTGTGAGCTAAAGGCTTGAACTACCTAATCTAATTCCAGCTTTGATATAAAGTTCCCTGTTATTTTCATCATAGGCAGTGAGTGCAAAAAATGTTTTGTGTGGAAAACCTGTGAAGCAATGATTTGCAACTGAATTCATTTGCTCTGCTCTGCTCTGCTCTCAAAACAAAATTGGTTGTTATAACACAATTGAAGTGAGCTTGAATCAATCATATCATGCATCAGTTGGCTAGTTGTCCTGTAGCATTTTGTCAAATGCACAGGCAAGCTATTTTTAAAAGAAACGTCTCTGCATCTCAGACCAAATATTTAAGGCATTTTAAAAGCAATAAAACTAGCACTCCAATTATACATTCATACCAGATAATTGCACTGTTCTTCCTGGTTTCAAGTCAATTTGTGTAATTTTGGTGTGCTTATCTGTAAACATTGTGTGAAATTCAATAATGGTTTCATTAAAATCAAACATTGCATGTAAAAGCATCATTGGTCTTAAAGGTTTTCTGTCAGAAGTAATGATTTCAATTGGAGGCAACAACACAGACAGTCAGAAGAATATTCCTTAAGGATAACAACATATATGACTGTATTTTGCTGGACATCTGTTCAAAGAAATATTCAAGATTTGCTTCAAAAATCCAATTTTATTAGCTGCTTTTTGATTTCAAAAGACATGAGGGAGATAGTGAGATGTTTCATTTTATTTAGCCTTACTATAGGCTTACTAATAAAGCATAAATCAGCATTTTCTTGGCTTGCATGAATCATTACATTCAGTTTTTGTTTGCTTCTTTTGAAGGACAAAAACAATTATAATTGTTCTTTATTATATTAATTAGCATTATGGTAAATTTCATAATGTTCTAGTTTTAAATACTATTGTTTTGCAAAGCTGTATTCCTAAAACTATAATTCCCTCTAGCCCCCTCCCACGCTCCCTCCCTACCCCTCCCAATAAAGTGTTAAAAAACCTTTATTTACTCACTCAATTTCAGCGCTGAGGTACTTCAGAGCTGGGTCAGTGCTCTGCCTCCTCCAATGTTATTCGACTAGGGGAGGCAGAAGGGAGAGGGTGGGGGGGAAGGGGGCAGGAGTTAGTGAGCAAGGGCACTAGGCCCTCCCCATAGGAAAGCATTGGCTCAATGCTTTGCTATGGGGTTTTCACTGATGCTGGATGTCTTCATGCAGAACATGAGGATATCCAGCTTCAGTTAGGTGACCCAAAGTCCAGTAAAATCCCAGAGCTTCTAGTGTTCATTCAGGACTAAGTGTGACAGGGACACTGCACCTCAACCACTTCAATGAGCTGAAGTGGTCTGGGTGCCTTGAGTGTCCCATTATTACTGTAATCCAAGTGTTTAGTTTATAGAAATTCATTCAGATAAATAAATTATACAGATGAGAGCATAATTAGGTGTATGTGGCCTACTCTCTGACTAAAGAGCTAAAATACTGTCCAGATTTCATTTTGCTAGGATGGATAAAATATGGGCCTGGACTGTCAAAAACTGAAGCTATATTTTAAATATGGTATTTGCTCATTAGCAATGTTAGCAGCCAGCATGCAAATAATTAAAAAGATCATTGGCAGCATGATTATGAAGTTATGTGGTGGCTGGCCAGTTCTTGCTAACCACAGGGCTAGAATTCTCATTAGGCAGGGTAGGCACTGGTAACATGATCATATCCTGTGGGGGTGGGTGGGGGCGCCTAACTTTAGCACTCATAATGTATATTGTGGAGCTTAGGTGGGATGGTGGGGAGAGATAAATACCAGGAGCATTGGCCAGTGTCCTCTGTAGTTCAATCAGCCTCCTATGCTTGCTAATAGAAATACAGGAACAGTTATAGAGGGTGTAAACTCAGTCCTGTCCCAGCTCCTCCAATGTCTGTTGCTGAAAATGAAGTAGAAGGGACACTTCCCATCTGCCCACTTACAGCTTTTCATACAGGAATGGCATGTAGGAGGAACAGAGATGCTTTCAATTACAGGAGAGTGAGTACTTTGTAAATTACACTTCAAACTGCACATTTTTGCATCTTAAAAAAAACTTTTTTCTGACCCATCCCAAAGCCGAAGCAAACCCTTTCCTTAGTCCCAAATTTAAGCACTCAAAGTCTAAACCTAGAAAACATTTCCTTAATCGATGACATAATAGTAGATAACTAAAAAATAAAAGTTGATGGGATGAACATGAAGTAGCATTTAACCCTTTTTTGTTTCAACATCCAACATGCTGCAGGTGGGATCATATCTATTAAATAGTGAGCAGCCAGAGGCTGCACAGCTGTTAATAACTTATACCCAGGACAGTTGAAAGTAGTATTAGAAGAACATAAATTATACATACAGTAGGTGGAGCATTCGTGACAAAATTTCTGTTGAACAAAAATACAACAAATAGTGTACTATAATCTAAACAGATATTATGTACAGTGAAATTCAAGAGTAACACTCACAAGCCTGGAGCCAAGTAAAGACATATTGCTCGCATGGGAAACGTGGAGGTACTCTTAACAGGACATCCCTGTCCTTCTTGGATCATCTCCTTGTTGACTCTTATGGGTAGTATTTGTGGTAAATACCCAAAAGGCTTTTTTAAATAACCAATATTCTTTATTCCAATAAATTTAAAATATAAAGTAGAAATGGATATTAATGTCCACTAAAATAAAAAAATAAAAGTTTTTGGCTTCTGCTACCAATGTTCTGAAATGCATTTTACCCTATAACAAGGGCTTCCTCAGTCGGTATAATGTCCCCACTCTCGTTGGTGTTTTTTTAAATGCCTGCCAGTAGTCTACTTCTGGGTGCGCATCTCCATCTCCTGGAACGCATCATGCGTTCCATCTCTTGCCATCGGACCTCTCCGGTGTCATTATTCATGCGTATTAGAAAGAGATGGGATCTACTTCTGCCCAGCAGAGAAGAAGTGGAAAAATTAGTGACTGGGCAGCTACTGCTGTATTTCTAGGGTATGTAAATTAACATGGACATTTATTGGGGGCTAAACAGTAATAATGGGGAGTGGACATGCCTTTATCCACCACCCTTTGCACCAATCCATGTGCCACCCCATGGGTGCATTGGGTGGGAACCTAAATAATATCCCGCCCACAATTTAGATTTAAAGCGATACCTACTATTTTTATCTGATCCTAAATTCTTGTAGTTCAACTTAATTCAGTACAATAATATACAAACATTATATTACTTAAAAATATAATTTATTGTGACAAGAACAATTTATGTGATAATAACATAATCAGTGATCATGCAAAAGAAAATAGCTTCAAAACGTATAAAAATAGCATCTCCATTGTAGACTGTGAAATCTGCATAATGAGCAATGTAGTTACTGACTCAATTAATTTATCACCAATGTGTGCAATAACATTAGCATTAACATTTAATATTCTTCACTATAATATGACAGGGTATCACAGAAACATAGGCAATCTCTAATAATAACCAACTGTTTCCACAAATGGTTGCAAGCCAAATTAACTTTTTCCAATCCACTCAGCAGCTAAACTCTAAGGTAATACATCTCGCTATATTGGTATGCAATAATCTTATGTAAAATAAACCAATGAAATAATATCAACAAATTTTCAATCGAAAATTTTAAGTAACCTCTGTAACGGCACTGAGCAAATTCTACAGGAATTTACAAGATAATGGGTTTTGATTAATTTCTAAATCCAACAAACGAATGCATCAATAATTACAAGTTTAATACATAAGAAGTATTGCATATTTTCAATCTGAGCTGCAAACACAGATTTTAAATACACGAAGACTATTTTTCCTAAAAGGGATTAATTATTTAAACTGTTGACTCAGTACTTTCATAGCTATAAACGATATAAACATAATATAGATTACAATTACCATAAAGTTGCTGGTTTTCCATACATTCTCAATGTATAAGGAATGTATTTGTGGTTAGAGAAGTTAAATGCAAAATAGCTAGATAACTTGCTATAAGTTCAGGTTTGTCTGAAGGATAGTTAGATGAAAATAAATTCAAGAGAGTGAATTTAAGAGATAGAGATACTTTAAGAGTGAGTGACTGAGTGATCAATATAATGATTCAAGAGTGATCTAAGATAGTGATTCAATAGAGTGATCCTCTCCTCTATTCTCTATACCTCTATATTGGGTTTCTAATTTCAGGTAACTCCTATGAATTTAACACTCTCCAATCAAATTTGGTGGGTGTAGTATAGGATAACTAAGAATCTGTCATTGATTAATTAACTTAACCAAAGTTTAACCAGCAGGTGTTTCTATTATCTTACGAATGATTTTAATTTATTCCTATTTCCTGGAATTGTTAATTAAAATTATGCTGACACGTGTACATACATATTTATATTAGTCTATGGACATATAGATAAGGATAATTCTATGAGCCTTATTCCAAACAATAAGGCAAATAACTAATATAGTGTGTCTGCGTATATAATCCCTGGTAAATTGACAATGTCTTGGTTCCAATGTTTTTGAACATAGATGTGCTAAAATCATAGGACGTACTTATTGGCCCCCAGCAGCACCTTAATTTAGCATGTGTAGGTGAGTGCAGCCAAAACCTTATTTTCTCAAAATCATAGGACGTGTCACTCATTGATAAGATTTTAAATATATATTCTCAAATAGGTACCACCACTTCTAAATATAGCTAAGTATATATGTGTGATAAAAGTGTATTCTATAACTACATGTATGGACAATATTTAATAAATAGGAAAAATGTATATATTATATCTAAACATGCTACACTATAAAAAATATATACATGTTAATATAATGATTATTTTTTGCATTTAAAATATACTTTAAAATGTAAATCCTTCTAACTTAATTAGTCAGACTATCCAGTATTAAACTCCCTTTCTTACTTCTCTGTAGAGAAATATTGTGATCTGGACTTTGATTCTTTTTCATGAGATGGTAACCTCTCTATTGTATGAGTAGTACATACTAGATTTTTACAACTTGGCAGAATGGACAAACTTTGTCTTAGTTAAAGTGGTTTAAATTGTAAATTGCATTACACCACCGTCTAATAAGGCATTTGGGTGTTAATAACAACTTTCTATTTTAATTAATCTCAACGTCTCAATGTCTCAATGTCAGCCAGTTTTAAATAACTATAAAATGCCTGTGATATTGTTTATTTTAATTGTGACCTGCAGTGTGTATAATACAATAATATTCATATTTTCTGACATATGTCTGACAGTACCAATGTCCACCACACTGCCATGGGCATTGGGTGGGTGTGTATTCGATCAATAGGGGGGTGGATTTACCCTTAAAGAGAAAGCTAGTCTGCATTTGGGGGGGGGAATGAAGTCATTTCATTAATAAAATGTGTAAGCATAATGTGCAAGGGTAACTTATCTAAAATAATATAACGTTCATAGATATATAATAAGCAGACAGGCTGCAGTATAGATGTTGTTGGTATGCTTGAAAAAAGGCAGAAAAGGTAGAGAAAGTACAAACTAGGGAAAGAATGCACAACTTGGGAAATATCAAACATGTAGTATCGAACACTGCATTACAGGTTCAAAGTCTTTTTTCTGGAGAGTAGGGAAAGCTGCATTAGATTTGAGTTTATCCCAACCTTATAAATCATAAACCAAGAAACATAGTCATATAGTTTCCAAGTATTGAGTAATTATATAGCAAAGAATCAATAACTTGCATAGAGGTGAGAAGTCAAAATTATTTCATTCACATATTCTTCGCCACTTGGTGAATGGAGCAGTCAATTTTCAATCTTGAGACATTCCAGCAGATATCTTGGAGCTGGTAAATTGATAGAGATCTTAAAATTCATAATTCAAGTATGACTTGAGCTTCTGATGGTTTAGAGCTTAGTAGGACAATTGCATTCATAGAATTCAATTTGGTAGGGCATACACACCTGTAGTCCACAACATTTTGAGTATCAAAGGTTACCTACCTGTGGTGTAGTAAGTCTAGAACCCAGCTCCTTCTTTAGCGTTTGGCATTATGATCCCTGCCTAAGGTGTAGCCTTGTGTGCCCATTAGGTATTCCTTATAAGAGGTCCTGTATACATAAAATGAGATAAAAAAAATATAGTATAGTATACAGGATAACATTTCAGAGACACATGTGTTGGAGCCCATTAATGGCTCCTAGGGTAAAGTGTGGAGTTGTCTGATCCCCACTCTAGTATATGCAGGTGGTATATCATCTCCGTGTAGAAAAGAGAATGTTGGTATATCATCTCCGTGTAGAAAAGAGAATAGAAAATATGTAGTGGTTTATATCCCTACCAAAGATCAGGAAGCAGCAGTGTGTGTGTGTGTGTGTCAGTCAAAAAACAAGAAAGTTATGGTGGGTAAAAATTGTGATTGAAAACCCCTTCCACCTGAAGTCTGTGGATAGTCGATAAAATGTTAAACAAAGATCTGCACACCAGTCAAGCCATAAGACTTGCTTTTACCACAGAAATCACAAATTTGCAGTGATGTTACTACCGCAAAGGATTCTGGGAGGGCATATGCAAATAGCTCAACAAGGCTTTGCACCTTTTCCTAGGTTGTGTTTCAAAGCTGTTGTATACAGCAAACACAGACTCCATGGAATCCATGTTCAAAATGGAATGAGGCAAAAATGTGATTCCTTGTTGAGCTAATTTGCATATGCCCTCCCAGAATCCTTTGTGGTAGTAACATCACTGCAAATTTGTGATTTCTGTGATAAAAGCAAGTCTTATGGCTTGACTGGTGTGCAGGTCTTTGTTTAACATTGTATTGAATATATATATATATATATATATATATATATTTATTTATTTGTGGTCACGGCATAAAGCCATAGCATTAGTAACATAAGACAAACAGGGAATGGAAATGTCAGTTGTGGTGTGCCGGAACTGACGAGGTAGTAGGCCTGAAATAAAAGAGGGCAAAAAAGATATAAACCAGTTTATTCATCCTACAAATACATCATAGCATATCACATATTCATAGTCTTGAATGCTAGGCGCACCTCTTGTATTGGCTGAGGGATGTATCTGGTGTAAGCCGTGGATTTCCATCGGCCTAAAATTGTAATGATGTGAGCCGGGATATTCTTTTTAGAAGCTGTAGTGGCGGCTCCTATACTAAATGAGTGACTAGAGTAGTTTGCTACGTTCAATCCTAAACGGACCAACAACATTCTAACATACACCATGAATTTACTCGTAGTGAGCTTATTACCGTGTAAGGTCAGGACTGGTTGTGTTGGAGCTATTGTACAGAAGGAAAGATATCTGTCGAAAACTTCCACCGGACACCATTTATTATTCGTGGGGTAATAGGTGATAGTGACCGTCTGTCCTTTGGTGCTAGTTTTGGTATGGTGTAGGGATAGCAGATAGTGATCTTGTACCTTCACCAGGTTTGACCTTGTGATGAATTTGGGGGAGTTATAGTTAGTAGTGGTGAACTCTTTGGGCCGAAGAAAACCGTAAAAAGCCAAATAGATGGTTGTTTTAATTATACGATTAGTATGAGCTTCGAATAGTGAGGTGTCTAGCAGATTTGACAGTGACTGAAACAATAGATCGTGGATGGGTAGTCTGGACGGTGAGGGTACAGGGGTGGAGTCTTTAATACCTTTAGTATGGCTTTAACTTGGTAGGATGACAGAAAGCGTTGTCTATTAGGCCAAGTGGTGAGGACGTGATGTTGAATACCTGTGATATACAACTTAATGGTATTGAATGATAGTGTTAGATGAAGGTGGCAAAAAGAAATGAATGCGATGATTGTCTCCATGGAAAATTAGTCAGTGATATTAAAGTCCAGCAAGAATCTATTGAAAATATGAAATGCTCTGCCATATGCCTTCCTGGTGTTATCGGAAAGACCGAGTTGCGAGAGTTGTTGCCCATGATAGAGCAGTTCTTTTAGTCCCAAACCATTTCCTGCCACTGCGGTACTGGAGTTGGTGTCAGGGTAGCTGTTGGTAGTGCTGCCCGGAACTCCTGAAACCGAGACCGTGATAAGTGATCAGCAGCGATATTGAGAACCCCAGGCACATGAATGCACGTTAAAAGAAAACTGTATTTTGAAGCTAGCCATGTGAGAGTCCTCTTAAACCGCATGATGGCCAGGGAAGAGGAACGTCCCTTGTTTACAACATGGCACGTTGCCATGTTGTCCGAGAAGCAACGCACCGTATTCCCAGACCAGCAAGCTCCCCACTTAACTGCTGCTGCCACAATGGGATAGAGCTCAAATAAGGCTGATGTGTCCTTGAACTTGGGGATCTCATTAATTTCCCCCGGCCATTTATCTCACATCCATTCATTACCACAAATAGCGGCAAATCCTGAAGTGGCAGCGGCATCCGTCCAGACTAACACCGACTTATCTGACCATACCGGGATAAAAATGCTTTTCCCATTCCAATTTAGCAAAAATTCCCTCCACATATGTAGGTCAGCGGTGGCATGTACGTCTAACGTAATGCGGGAGGCATCAGATTGCAATAGGGGAAAAAGGCTAAGCAAACGGGATATGAACGCTCTCCCCTGTGGAATAATTTTCACAGCGAAATTTAGTGAACCCAACAGGGATTGTAACTCCTTCCTATTACATGAGCCACCTGCTAGGTAAAGGTCGATGGCTGCCAGGATGCGTTCAATCTTCTCCCTGGGGAGGCTAGCCTGCATATGTACAGAGTCCAGCACCACCCCCAAGAAGTTGATCGTATCTGGACCTTCAGTCTTTGTTGGTGAAACAGGTACTCCTAGTTGTGTGAACAGTCGTGTTATGGACAGGAGGCTACTAGGAGATACCAGGTTCCTTTCTATGGTCAGGAAATTGTCCAGGTAATGGATCACGGCGGGGCATTTACAGATGTTAAGCAGCATCCAGCACAACGTCTCAGCAAATATATCAAAAATCCTGGGGCTGCTCTTAGAACCAAACGTGAGGCGCGTTAAAAAAACAATATGAACCTTGCCACTTAACACCATGTAAATGCCACAGGGAAGGGTGGATAGGGAGTAACTTAAAAGCGTTTACAATATCCGTTTTACTCAGCCATGCCCCTACCCCGGCCGAGAGGATGGCAGTGACGGCATTATCTATGGTAGCATATTAGAGGGAAAATTCTTCTGATGGAATTAGTGAATTGAGACTTGGGGTAGGTGATGCATGGGGAGCAGATAGGTCGAGAATTAACCTTTGTTTATTGGAAGATTTATTAGTGACCAGTCCTATGGGGTTAGTTCTCCAAACCGCGAAAGGTGGGGAGTCGAAAGGGCCTATTAAGAAACCTTGGTCGACTTCCTTCTGGAGAAGTAGGTCAATAGTGTCGGGAGCTGCTTGGGCTGTCTATAAGCTTTTACATTCCAAGATTCCCGTAGGCATGTGAATAATACCCGTGTGAAACCCCAAAGTAAATCCTGCCACCAAAAACTCAACGAGATGTCGAGATGGGTGACCACACAAAAGCTCTTCCAGTAGGGAGACATTAAGAGACGATAAGTACTGCTTAGGATATAATTTATTGGGGCACATTACTTTGAAGTGAGCCCTGAAACATTGGGAGCATACATGCAGTAGTCTGCAGGCACTGTATCCGCAAGTGCCAGTGTTAAAATTATTACAGACTTGCGATTTCCCCCAAAACACTATATCACGGCCTAGTTTATCTTTCAGCACCCTGCCTGTTCTCCCAGTGGGCATCACATTAGTAGGAGAAAAAACGGCATTCCCCTCTGGAGAGTTAGGGCACAGATTAGCCGTGTGGGAGTTGGATGAGCAAATGGCACAAGCTGGGGTTTTGAGGCCCGCGAAGTGTCGACAAAAAAGCTCTGTATCAAGCACACCCCAATCAGCTTGATAATTGAACTGAGATAGAGCGTCCGACGCCTTTGCGGAAAAGGCACGGTGGTAGTCGTAAAAAGACGTACTACCGTACTTGTGCCCCCAATCCACCAGCTTGTGGAGATAAAGGTCCAATTCTTCTCTCCTATCCGGATATACAGAGCATATCACATCTCTGTATATCCCGAAAGCCAACACAAATTCGGGAATAGATAGTTTCCGATCCAACCTAGGTTCCCTAGATTTCAACACAACCGACACATCCCCATATGCATAGGTTTTATTTTCAAGGACATCTTGCGAGGCTATAAGTGATACCAGATTGATATCCTTCCCTTCCAAGATGTCCTTTTTAGTGTTTGCAGGCACCATATGTACCAGATTAATAATATGTGGGTCTTTCAGACCGGTTGGTATATTACCCGGTAGGGGGTCCAGGCGCACCGTAGCGACCGGAATCCCTAATGCAGAAGATGACCGTTGCTGGCTATCTGCATCCATCTTGTCGAGTTTATCCGTAATACGACCCAAAGAGGTCAGGACTGAGGACAAAACAGTATGCAGATCAGAAGACTGGCTGCCACTGGACCCTTGCCCCGCTCCTGAGTTATCTGTCTGTGTATTCATCAGTCTGTATAATTCTGCTTTCCTAGCAGTAGCTGGGAAAGGAATATTCCTCTTCCTTAGTTCGGCCGTGATCCGAGGAATGGTCTATGCCCTGAGTGATGCAGGGCTTGCGTTGTCGTCACCCCGGGATGGAGTGACCAATCTAGCCGGTGTGCTGGGGATGGACAAATCTTCACCGCCTTCAGGTATTTGTGACATGCTACAACATAAAAATAATATGTTACCTGGGGTCCTACCCAACTGGCTGGTGTAACTAATGCTAAGCAGCGAAAGTATTACTTAGTAACGTGACAGGTGAGGCCCTACTAGTTGCCAAGCGGCTTTGAGAGGCACTATCTATGATTTGGCTCGTGTGGGGTACGTGGCCATTGGCATTATGGCGGGGTGATGGCCTCTCCGTGATTCGTAAAAGCATAAGACAGAATGGGAGTGACAAGTGAGGCCCTCTCTATGCAACCAAGCGAGGCGGCTAGTTATGAATTGGCCAGAGGGAATGCCATACCTCCGAAATGAGGATGGATGTTGGCCTCGCGGGACCACTAACGTAAGGCGTAGAAGGCCAGAAAAACATACCTAGAGGCTCCTATTGTGTATGCCACTATATCTGTACTGTTACCCGAAAAAGGTTAGGTAGGGAGGGAGAAATAATTGAGAAAAACATGATGTACCTGATGAGCAAATTGCAAGATAGTATGATAAGGTGATACATGCGATCTGTAGCAACCTACGAGAGTAATTTTGAGTTTGTAAGGGTTAAAAATATGTACTCCTCAATCCCCTGCTATCCCAATACCTACCAGTAATTATTCCAACAGTAGGGGACTGGAACCAAATACTCAAAAAGAGCAAGGATGCTTATACCTAGTAATACAGAAAAAACACATAAGGACCCAGGTCTTGCGTGACCATTAAGGTATAATTAATCATGATTACTGACCTATGTCAATTGACAAAGTTGGTAGAGTAGCAGCCCACTGTGGAATTGCTGTTGAATACTGAAAACATAAGAGGTCCATAATCCTCAAACGGCTAAGCATTGCTCGTGACAATATGTCCTGTATACATATTTGATACTAATATGGTGTATGTGTTAATTATAAAACCAGAAAGTATATCGTAGGCCAAAGTATTATAATTGAACCACCCTCCTGATGGCTGAATTGATTCCAGACATATATCCTAACAAGCAAAAATGTGTCACAACTATTGCTACCAAAATCCTCCGTAACATGTAATTGTTCCAGCTGTGTTGTCATAACACATGTCTACAAATATTCTGTAATCATACCTAAATCAAAAATGCAATTTATGCCACATGTCACAACCCTTATGACCACCAGGGGTCGTGGAACCAGAACTCGAGGGAGAAATCTGTAATGATAACTAGCCACCAGAGGTCGCCCTAGTGCCTATCACAAGTTTTTAACATCTAATATTGAAAAGAGTTTCGGCAAACGAACGGTCATAAGATGACCAGAATATGTAACGAATTGCCCCACACGAATATACATTTAAACATAGCTATATACCGTATATGAGCCGTAACCGAATGCCGGCATTCATGTAATTATGTACCGAACTGCTACCGTGCTTGTGATCGTTGTACTAAGATGACGTAAACCGGCCGCGCCGAAAATTGCGACGGCCGTGTAACTTACGATTTTGCCGCAACAAAAAAAACCCGCCACCGGCAAGCCTAGAGATGAATCCAGCCAGACAAACATCTAGCCAGACGAACCCGGAGGAACCAGGACCCTGGAAGCTGACCACGGAGATACAGGTAAGCAGAATGGCGTGAGGACCGACCGGAAGTGACGATCTCTCTACACACAACTCGCCAGACCTAACAGGTTATGAGGGAAGGGCTGGTGCTCCTTAAGAAGGGGAACCAAGCCCCTCCCACAACTTCAGGCCACGCCTTCCATATATATACATTCAGACCATTATACAGTTTGCCTGCCCCATACAAAAACAAGCAAAATGTGTCAAACTATCAAAATACCAATTTACCCTACACATAATAAATAGTGCCCTGTTGAGATTTTATACTATTACTTGTCCGCAATACCCTCTTCCCTTAACAGAACATTTTTCTTACCTATTTCTTTAGGTGGTCCCTCTTTATTTTACAGGCCTACCTGTATGTTAGTTTCGGAACACCACAATTTACATATATATATATATATATATATATATATATATATATATATATATATATATATATATATATACACACACACACACACAAGTCATAGTATAAAATCGCAATAGGGCACTATCTATTATGTTTAAAAACACACAATGGGTCAGCACTTAATAACAGAAAGTTGTAGATAATAAGGCAGCAACCCTAAGAAGTGGATCCCTCTCAACCCTTCAAAATGATATACAGAGCAGGAAAACAAAAAAGGGAAGGGCTGTGCCAGAAAAAAAATAATAGTACTTAAAGTCTAGCCCCAACAGTGCAAATTGTCACATATGAAGGTATTTCTTATGCAGCTGTGGTTCTTGAGTTCTTTTTACTTTGGGGATATGGAAGGTCTGAGTGTCTTCAGTCTCCGTATGTGGATAGAGAGAAGACTAGAAGATAGAGTGATTGGGGTATCTTTTAACAATATTTCTACAATGTTCGCTTAACCCCTTAAGGACTGGACTGTTTTTGCGATGTTGTACATTTGCGACCAGGCATATTTTTACACTTTTGTGGTGTTTGTGTTTGGCTGGAATTTTCCGCTCTCTCATTTACTGTTCCCATACAAATTATATATTGTTTTTTCAGGACAAAAGGGGCTTTCTTTACATACCATTATTTATATAATCTCATGTATTTTAATTTAAAAAAAATAAAAAAATATGATGAAAAATTGAAAAAAATACATGTTTTTTGACTTTTACTTGAAAAATCTTTTACTCATCTACAAAAGCGAATTAAAAAAACTGCTAAATAGATTCAAAATTTTGTCCTGAGTTTAAAAATACCCCGTGTTTACATGCTTTTTTGCTTTTTTTTGCATGTTATAGGGCTATAGGTACAAGTAGGATATTGCGGTTTCAAAACATAAATTTTTAAAATTTATCAATAGTGACATTGTAACACTATTATCTGTCATAAATCTCTGAATAACACCCCACATGTACATATTTTTTTTAAAGTAGACAACCCAGGGTATTCAATATGGGGTATGTCCAGTCTTTTTTAGTAGCCACTTAGTCGAAAACACTGGCCAAAGTAAGCATTCATATTTGTTTGTGTGTGAAAAAAGTAAAAAACTAAATTGAGCGCTAATTTTGGCCAGTGTTTGTGACTAAGTGGTTACTAAAAAAGACTGGACATACCCCATTTGCAATACCTTGGGTTGTCTTATTTTGCAAATGGTATGCCATCATGGGGGTAATTCTCATTCCTGGGCTACCATACGCTCTCAAAGGCAACGTAACCAACCTGGCCATTTTCAATGTAAAAATATTTGACCCTTATATTTGACCTTGTAACTTTCAAAAATGCTATAAAACCTGTACATGGGGGGTACTGTTTTACTCGGGAGACATCGCTGAACACAAATATTAGTGTTTAAAAACTGGAAAACGTATCACAACAATTATATCATCAGTAAAAGTGCTGTTTGTGTGTGAAAAATGCAAAAAAAAGTCACTTTCACTGACAATATCATCGCTGTGATATGTTTTACTGTTTTGAAACACTAATATTTGTGTTCAGCGAAGTCTCCCGAGTAAAACAGTACCCCCCATGTACAGGTTTTAGGGTGTCGTAGAACGTTACAGGGTAAAATACAGTGCTAGCAAATTCAATTCTCTGGAATTTTGGCCTGGGTTGGCAGGCAGGTCCCTTAAATTGCAATCAATAAAATTACTGAATTATGTAAAAATATTACATAAATACGCACGTAGAATTTAAATATATATGCATATTTATATATTTGAAGTCTACGTGTATATTTATATAATTATTTATGTAA
Organism: Pelobates cultripes; assembly: GCA_933207985.1. Classification (NCBI taxonomy): domain Eukaryota; kingdom Metazoa; phylum Chordata; class Amphibia; order Anura; family Pelobatidae; genus Pelobates; species Pelobates cultripes. The sequence goes on along the minus strand of OW240918.1, from coordinate 105,973,002 downwards.
TTTTGTATATGGACATATGTATATTTCTTATTATTTTTTATTTATTTTTATATACATAGATATATATACAAATTCATTCTAAGTGTATTTTGATATAAATATATATATATTAATTTTAAAATACAGTTAGAATAAAATTTCATATAGATATATAATTTTGTTTTATTTTTTTATTATTTTAAAAAAAAATTATTTAATTTAAATTACTTATTATTTATATTTTATAATAATATATATATACAATATATATAGTTATTATATATTCTATATATACGTGTGTAATTTAATTATAAGTGTATTTTTATATTAATATAAGTACATATTAATATAAAAATACACTTAGTATGGCATTATATAGATGATATATAGACATATATTATATAGGTATAATATATGTCTATATATCATATATACACATATATAATTTTTTTTATTTTTTTTATTAACACTAACTTTAATTTATTTTTTGATTTTACACTAGCAGGGAGACTGCCTGTCAGCACAGGCAGTCCCCCTGCAGGCAGATACATGGACACCTATTGTGACCATGTGATCGCTGTGTTAAGCGATCACATGGCCACAGGGGTCCTAATCTGCCGTGGGGAGACTGTCTGGGCTGCAGGCAGTCTCCCTACAACCGGAGGAACACTGATCGCCGCCGGGGGAACGACGGCGATCAGGTAAGTACCCCCAGACCGTTAGGACGGTTCAGGACCGTCATCGGTCCTCAAGGCAAAAATGCCGATGACGGTCCTGAACCGTCCTCGGTCGCTAAGGGGTTAATCTTACTTCTAAACTCCTTGCAGTCATCCCTACATATTGGAGACCACATGGGCACTCCAACAGATAAATTACATTTTTTGTACTACAGCTAATAAAGTCGTTAATATTGTACGGTTTTTATTGTTCTATTAGATGTAAAGTATATGGTTTTATTAGTGCTTTTGCATACTATGCATCGTCTGCATTTATAAAAACCTTTAGCTTCAGAAAAATAAATTTGTGGATTTATTATTTAATTTGGGTTCTCTTGTAAAATTTGTAGTTAAAACAGATTTAAAATTTGGGGCTCCTCTAAAAACGATATTCGGCTTTTCAGGTAAAATATTTTTAAGGATTTCATCCTGTTTAAGTAAGTGCCAGTGCTTGTTCACAGTTTTTTTGATGAAAGCACTTCTGTTATTAAAATTAAAAATAATGGTATTTCTATCTTTGTATACTAAAAGATTGGTTCTTTCTTGTTCTTAAACTGTATTAGTAGTGTTATTTAAGCTGCTTGGTGAGTATTTCTTTTAAATAAATTTGTTCTTTAAAAAGTTGGCCTGATCATTAAAGTCATCTATTAGGGAGCACTATTTATTATGTGTAGGATAAATTGGTATTTTGATAATTTGACCCATTTGCTTGTTTTTGTATGGGGCAGGCAAACTGTATAATGGTCTGAATGTTTTATTAAATGACAATCTTTTAAACACTGCTCTGTTTTAGTGAGCTTTTGCTAGTAAATTCTCTGGGTATAAGAAATTAATACAATGCCAAGTAAATTGCAAGCTTAATAATTAGGTTAGTATGAGATTCAAATGGAGAAGAGTCAACTAAATCAAATAATGATCTAAATATATCACTGTTTATAGGGAGTCATTTAGGTGTTTGAGGTTGACTAGTTTCCTGAATACCGTTTTAGTTTTTAATTTGATATAATGATATAACAGTATGTTTATTAGGGTATAAAGACATGTGATGTAGTATTCCAGTAAAGTACCTTTTTATTGTGTTGTGTGAATGTTTTAACCTAAGAGGGCAAAAAAGCAGTAAAGGTTACTGAAGTGGAAATCAATTCAATCAATTGATTATTTTTGTGTATCTGCCCCTTTCCAAATTGGTTATGGTGCATGCATGCTTTCCAAAGTAAATCACACCAGACACGTTTCCCGGTTGATGAAATACTCTAGAATGTTTATTCAGGGGGGACGACATGTCCCATATAAAGCACAGTTACATCATAAGCACTGTCAGAGATAACATGAAATAATACATTAATAATTGGTTAAGTGTTTTATTCAAAGCACGTCCTACTGGGAGTGCCATCTTATGTCATTACTGTCGTCATGAAGTTCTCCCCCGGATTCCAGCGCCATCTTGAAAATTAGAGTTTTTAGTCGATGGGTGGGGTACTCCTGAGTGACATCTAGTGGTCAGTTCAGTAATTGAACTGAGTATTATTAATAATAATAATACTGAGTATTAGTAAATGGAGTAAATAGGCATTTTACTAGCTAAAATTATGTTAATATCTCATTTCCACAACAGTACCCCCTTAAAATGACTATTTATGACTTAAAACAACTACAGTAAGCATTCACAAGTCTAAAACAAATCATAAAACAGAGAAGGAGAGCAAGGAAAATGAACATTAAGAAGACAGCCACGCCCATCTGGTTTGGAACCTTTTGCTAGCAATTCATCCATCAAACCATCTACCCCATGAATTAATGGTTGCTGAATTCCTTTTAATTCTTCAGAGGGACACACTAGCTTCTCTATTGTCAAGGTTACGTTACCATATGAACCTGTGGTATCTGGAATGTAGGTACAACATGTCATGGTATCTGGGAGTATGTTACATACTCCTCCTCCTTTCTTCGCCAAAATCGTGTCTAGGGCCATCTGGGATGTGTCTTGTAGGAGTTAAGCCATCCAAAGCGCTGTTGGATGTAATAAATATAATAAATGCAAATCAAAATATCATTAGCAGTGATGGTTGAGGAAATGGACTCAAACCTCGTTTTTTTACTGTGAAATCATCTGGTACCCCCCCTTGGCACACGTGTGGCATCAATATATATGTGTGGGTCAAACTTCCCTTTACAGGGGTGCTCCTTTTTGACCTGAAGCATGAACGTGGTGTGTCAAGAGTACCTTGTCATGTATTATGTGTATGGACATAATAACCTTGGCTAGGGCACATTTACTTATTCATCATAGTATGAAACCTGTCCCATGCTACATCAGTGTAGGTGGACTCAGATCATTTAGTCAATATTAATATCACCACAAACTCAAGATGGGCAGATAATCCTGAAGAAGCTTGGCACCTCAGCTTCCGGATGTGAGGACTGCAGGGTAAGGAATCTCTTTAGCTTCACGAGGTCTCCTTTTTGGGGTCCTCGGCTTTCCATCGATGGCAGGTGGTTAGGCGTTATTATGGCCATCAAAACACCTACTTGTTGATATATTTTTTTTTTTCTCTAACAAGTAACTTTTTCTTTAGAGTCAAAGGTCTGTCAAGATCAACAAACGTTACTTCCCATGGAGCAGAAGCAGGCTTGAATCTGGAATGGTGAATCCACGGAGTGATCTCTGCAACTTTCACGATGCACTACTGGGTATATGGTCTTGGTTGTCACATTGGTGACTGGCTAGGCCTCTGGCCATCCTGACAAAATGTCTATTATAACCAGTGCATATTTGAACTGGCAACTCTTTGGCACCTGGATATAGTCACTTGGATTCTTGAAAGGGATAGTGAAGTTCAGCTAGATGCTTAGGACTTTCCTCCTTTTCTGCCTGTGTTGTCCTTGACACAAATGGCACAGGATCTGCAGTAACTGTTGATCAGAGGGGTAATTCTAGGTGCTTCAGAGTATTTATTGACCAAAGAGTTCATGAGGGTCTTGGATAGGTACAAAGTTCCATGGGCCCACTGGACCACTGCCCAGTACATGTTTTTGGGTAAACAGAACTTGAGAGTGTTGGAGTACAGCCTGTTTTTAAGGGTTGCCCCTTTCTGTTTCCAGCTTTGTATTTCTTCAGGGTCAGCAGCTGCTTGTTATTCCTTCAGGAGCTTGAGATCTGTGGATAAGATCTACATGGTGAATATAGAAGTTTCTTCCGCGGACACTCTTCTGTCCACTTCCCTTGGTGCACTTGTGGCTTGTTTGGCAGCTTGGTCGGCTGAGTAGTGCTTCTTCTAAATTCAGTTTTCTGTGGGCCTTCACCTTCAGTATGGCCACTTCTTCAGGAGAAGTAGGGCATCCACCAACTTCTTAATAGCCATGCTTAACTGGCATGCCAGTCGCTGTGTGAAATCTTCTTGTCTTCCAGATTGATCCAAAATCATGTGCCACACCCAGGGCATATCTTGAGTCAGTGTAGATATTAGCACGTTTTCCTTCAGACATTTTGCATGCCACTGGAAAGGCTGTCAATTCAGCTTCTTGAGCAGATGTGGGTGAGGAAAGTGAAGATGCTTGATGTACCTGATCTTCTATAGCAACAGCAAATCCAGTATGGTACCTTCCCTTTTCATAC
>OW240918.1:105956111-105968591 GCA_933207985.1 Pelobates cultripes | reverse complement strand
GCAAATCTAGAGCCATCCACAAACAGAGTGGAGTCAGGATCTGGCAAAGCTATTGCATGCACTGCTGAGGTGTCTTGTTTCCTCTTTCATCTCTTCAAAGCAACCATGAGGAGCAGTAGGAGAGGTATCCTCACCTATTTCTGTGTGATATTGAGGGTATCTGTCCATTCACAGTTCTCTTGCTGACCCCCCTCTGTAGAGAGCTGATATTGAGAGCCTCCTCCCAGTGATGATACATGTGTCTTACTTCCATGAGTGTCTGGATCAGGACCGCGCTATTTCCTTGAGTCCCCAAAACAGGTCTGTCATGATGAGGCATACCTCCACCAGTCCTGAATAGTTCTTTTTAGTAGTGTGGATCTGGTCCTGGACGTCAGGGTCTATGTCAAGACTGTACCAATAGTGTGGTATTCCCCCCCCTGGGAAGTGGCAGTAGAGTGGCCGGAGTCAACGCGTAGCAGCCTAACAGTATGACATTGTCAGACAGAAGCAAAGTTTGTTTGAAGGTGGCGATGTATTTGAGAGGTAAGGTGTTTTGGCTGGATACAATAGAGAATAGAATTAATATCATGAGGTGCAAGAATCATAAGCTTGTGTCCAAAAATAAAGTTGTATTATTCAGGAGTTTGCATGCTGTTAAGATTGCCCACAGGCAATCACAGGGTGCAGCTGACAGGAGTAGAGTTAATAGGACGCTGGCAGGAACCAAGAGATAGTGTGAGTACCCCAGAGGCATGATTTAGTCTGTCAGGGGCAAACAGTTTAAAAGGTGTCTGGTAATTGAGGAGGCCCAGAGTAGGGGCTGAGGAGTGAACAAGTTGCAAAGCACAGAAGCCAGAATAGGCTTCATGGGACAAGGAAAAAGTTCAGTCTTTTGAATAAAGGTACAGTCTTTCTGGTATTATACAGATAAAGTCCTTAGGTAACCAAGCAATTCAGTAGGAGATGAGGAGCACAAAGGCATGGAGGGCTTGTATAAAGGATTGTGAATTTCCTCGCTCAGCTCCAGGTGAGGTGAGGGTGCCATGGGAAAAACAACGTCCTAAGAAGACCACTAAGGGCCGGCACCATGGTAGTGTCCTTATTCAACAAGGTTGTAGAGTGAGACAGGAGCATGTGGGCTTAAGTACAATAGAAATGTCCAGGACAGTAGCTTTATTAACAGTCTCGTAAATTTATGAATTTTGCAGAATTCCGTATGACAGGGAACAGCTAGGTATAGCAGGGAGAAACACATGGGCCCAGGGCACCATTTGTCACCAGAACAGGGCCTGTAGATCTCAAAGCAATGCATATGCTTTTCCATGTGGAGCAGAGGGCTGAAGTATCATCAGCAGAGAGTGGTGCCATTTGGCGTAACGGTGATAGAGGCATGCAACCGATTCGAAGACATCTGTACCTAGTAAATTGGTTAAACAGGGAGAGGGGACCACAAAGCAAGGCTTAGTTAGCAGGCCACTCCAAAGAGTGTCATCTACACCTATACATGAGACAACAATATTAGGTAGAAATGAGGAGTCAGGTAGGATCTCTAACGCTATGGAAACATAGAAACATAGAATGTGACGGCAGATAAGAACCATTCGGCCCATCTAGTCTGCCTAATTTTCTAAACACCTTCATTAGTCCCTGGCCCCATCTTATAGCTAGGATAGCCTTATGCCTATCCCACGCATGCTTAAACTCCTGTACTGTGTTAACCTCTACCACTTCAGCAGGAAGGCTATTCCATGCATCCACTACCCTCTCAGCAAAGCAACACCTCCGGACATTACTTCCAAACCTCTGTCCCTCCAATTCAAGACCACGTCTTCTTGTTGTGGTAGTTTTTTTTCCTCCCTCAAACATAGCCTCCTCCCCCACTGTGTTGATTCCCTCCATGCATTCAAATGCCTCCATCACATCCCCCCTGTCTCATCCCTCCTACAAACCACACATGCCAAGATCCCCTAACCTTTCCTGGCAAGTTTTGTCCTGCAATCCATGAACCAGTTTAGTAGCCCTTCTCTGAACTCTCTCTAAAGTATCAATATCCTTCTGAAGATACGGTCTCCAGTACTGCGTACAATACTCCAAGTGAGGTCTTACCAGTGTTCTGTACAATGGCATGAGCACTTCCCTCTCTCTACTGCTAACACCTCTCCCTATACAACCAAGCATTCTGCTAGCATTTCCTGCTGCTCTATTACATTGTCTGCCTACTTTTAAGTCGTCAGAAATAATCACCCCTAAATCCCTTTCCTCATTTGTTGAGGTTAGGACTCTATCAAATATTCTGTACTCTGCCCTTGGGTTTTTACGTCCAAGATGCATTATCTTGCACTTATCCACATTAAATGTCAGTTGCCACAACTCTGACCATTTTTCTAGTTTACCTAAATCATTAGCCATTTGGCTTATCCCTCCTGGAACATCAACCCTGTTACATATCTTCAGTATCATCAGCAAAAAGACATACCTTACCATCAAGACCTTCTGCAATATCACTAATAAAATATTAAAGAGAATGGGTCCAAGTACAGATCCCTGAGGTACCCCATTGGTGACAAGCCCAAGCTCATTTACGACAACTACTAACTGACCCTATGCTTTCCCTATAGAAAAATAATAAAAGGCTAACAAGCACATCTGTCTGAACAGGACTTGAACGCTTCACTCCATGGGTATCCCACAGTGGCTAACCCACTACATCTCCCACGACAGACTTTTGCCCGTAAAGACAGACGCTATCCCTGACTCTGTCCCTTTCTATCTTACTGACTATAGCTTTTTGCAGTCTGAACATGTCTATCATTATAAATAATGTTTAATAGTAAGTGAAGTAAAGTTCTTGTATGTCTTTGCACAAATCCTTCTAATGCTAAACCATTATTTAACATAAAGGATGTTACTGTAAACATACGATCTGTGTAACTAGCAAGATTCGATTAAGTGAAGATACAATGTTTAAAATAACTTGCATTATTTGGCTATTTCCCTTGTTGCAAGACACCGGCATTAATGAATATTCATCTGGATAATCAGCTGTTATGCTCTTATATTCATGTCCAACAGATCTCATTTGTAGGTCACACCGCAGCTGCATTATTATTGTCACGGACACATTTCTGATACAGGGAAACAAATAGCAGGATTATTTTAGTAATTATAATTTTTCTGTTCATAATATGTAAAGTTTAAGGAAAACAGTGTTATGGGCAAATGCAAATATTACAAGTTTTAGAATGAAATGTTGTATTTCTTAAATTGTGTACTTTGTCTTTAAGAGATATTGCAAATTGACAAGGTGTTAGAAATGGAACATATTGTTTCTCATAGATGTTTCTTTAAGCAATAACCTCAGTGCATAATATGTTTGCGCCATTTTGTCCCAGACGAATTACAATAACAATAATGCAGAAACAAGCTTCAAGGCTATACTACGACACTTGCAGTACACAATATACTGTGGTAACCCCAAGTTAATGGAACTTCCCCAAATCCGGAAATCTCCCACGACTGTACACTTACGACTTAGTATAAACAACAGATAACCTATTCAGACTTTAAGATGCCATCTTGAACTAAGTCAGGAAAATTTCCATGACTTATACACCCTTTAGTTATGGCCTTGTATGTTTGCCAAGTTAAGGGAGGTCCTAAATTGAATAAAGTAAAAGAAGTGTTACTTTTTCACATTTGAACTACGGTAACCCGAAAATGGAGACACCTAAGGTATAAAAAGGTGTACTTTTAAATGTTAAGACACAGAGGAGAGACTTGGAGACAGACGCTGCTCCATCTTAAAATGACAGAGAGGCTGACATGATGACATGTTCAGAAGGGTATGTTAACCTATTAATGATATTTGCAAGCATGTAATTTAATCTTATAAACTCTGCTATAATGGATTTTATATTTTTATATAATAAATATCCAAAAAGACAATCTTGCTTCCAAGACAATCCTTATTTTATATTGTATTCTCAATTATTTATATATGTTAAATAGAGGATCTCTTACACTATATAAAATTATGGCTAAGATATCTGTATGGTTAGCCCTACTAAGTTCTATGCTTTAAGACATTATAGTGGTAAATAAGGGAACCAGCCACGGTTACAACAGCATGTCTCAAAATAAGACGAGCATAATAGGGGTTAGCCTCATGATGGAGGCAGCCATGACAGGGGCGAGGAAGGAAATGATGGCAAGGGAGGAAGTGAGGGGGGTGACGTCCATGATATGTGTGGGAAAGGAAGAGACAGGAGGTGTGGGCATGGTAAGGGCGGAAGTGACGTTACTTTAGGAGCGACCGTGACTGTAGATAATGGTAACTGGGTGGAGGTCACGGGACTGGCAGGGCCAACCTCCTTCTGTACTAGGCGCCATCTTTTAGGGAGGTGACTGACGTACTTTCAACATTACACTATATTATAACAAATAAAATAAGTCAGATAAGCAACTTTTTTTTTTTTTTTTTTGCAAAATGAAATATTAAACTATAAACAAACCTGGCAGGTTAAATAAGACAGTTGAGAATATTATGCATTTAACAGCCCATAAAGCTGTCCATAGAAACATGTACTTTAAAATAACATGATGCAAAATAAACTCACGGAATTCAACCAATTTCCCTTCTCATCCAACAACCATAAATCCCCTTCCTCTTCATATACTAACCTAGCTATTCTGCGTATTCCCTCTATCCACATTGCTTAGTATTGCAACAAATCACACTTGCCTTTTACACTTAACACGTCCAAATATTCCTCTATTATTGTATCAGCTTCACCTTCCTAAATTCCGTAATCAACATTGAATGCATTCTTGTGAGCTAGTCTCCCCCACAGTCCTCACTACCTTATCACAAAACACAATATATATATATATATATATATATACAAAGCAATTTATAAGGAGAGCTGGAGTGCAACTCCTATCATTCTTTGTATATATACAAAGCACTACGGAATCTGTTGGCACCATATAAATGGCAATAATAATAATAATAATAATAATAATATTATATTCAAACTCTAGTAACCTCTATACGACACGTCACTCCGTAACCTTCCTTACAACGTCTATATATATATATATATATATATATATATATATATATATATATATATATAACAATGTACACAATATTACACAATTAGAATATTTTCCAGCAAAAATCCCGTCACTAACTCTTATCAGTAGCTCTGCCCGGGGGGAGGAGAAAGTGAGACAGAGTGCAAAAAGGGGAGAGAGAGAAATGAGAGAAACTGTAGGCATGAAGGTCAACCATATGAGCGCCGTAAAGTAACAAGACAGAAGGACAGAGACTTATACGTTACAATTATTGCAAGCAAAGAGGCACATAAACAGGTAAAGACACAATATATAGACTGCACTACACACGCACAGATGCAAATACACCAAGCAATCATCACAATACAATATGAATAAGGTTACCGGGTGACATTTGAAAACCAGAAATCTTTGCTAACTTTATTTTCAGCATAGCTTCTTCTCCTGCCCTCTCTTTAACAATATCTCAAGCCAAATAACCTTTGAAGGTCTAGCATGTTCTTGTCCCATTTTAACCAAACAAAGGGCTCCACGTGATAGGGACAGAGGGAGAGAGAAGAAGAGTCTACAGTGCTTGACTGCCACGAGGACCTAAGTCCCGTGCATCTTCCCTAAACGTAGACTAGTCACGGGGGTCTGCCCACCCGAGGTGGTGGTCACGGACCGGACCGGGTGAGCGTGGGTGACTAACACAGCTCTGGGCAGCAAGTACAGGAGAGGTAGAGAACAAGTGAAAAGATGAACGTGGAGAGGCTAATCAAAAAACATTAGCAAAAATCACATACATAGAGATGAGCATAGATTCCGGAATCAAGGACGAGCCACACAATGCACACACACACCCCTAGGGTACCCACACTATAGCAACAATTGAACAGAATCCACAGAATGATGGAAAGCAATATGGCCATGTACATATTAAAACAGTGAACATAGTAAAACAATAAAAGACAGCAATAACCCCTGATCCACTCAGGACAATACAATAACAATCCCAGCCTCTCTAGGCTGTACCCCACCTTTACCAGGTGGACAACAATAAAACAATAACACAATAACCCCACCCTTTACCAGGTGGTCCCCAGCCCTTTACTGGCTGTAACAATTCCCCAACCCTTCTCTGGGTGGTCCCCAGCCCTTTACCGGCTGTAATAATTCCCCAACCCTTCTCCGGGTGGTTCCCCAGCCCTTTACCGGCTGTAATAATTCCCCAACCCTTCTCCGGGTGGTCCCCAGGCCTTTACCGGCTGTAATAATTCCCCAACCCTTCTCCGGGTGGTCCCCAGCCCTTCACCGGCTGTTGCGTCCCCTGCCCGCTAGGCAGTCAAGCTAAGATTTTAAAAAGTAAAACACATACACCGGCCGCCACACACATACATACAAGCACTCATGAGGGAGATAGACAATCGACAGGTTCGCTTAAAGAGGCACCGGATAAGAGATTACCTGTCTTGTAGCCTTCTGGAAGCCGGAAGTGGACACGGAGGCAGACCAGCACAAGCACGGAGGCAGACCAGCACAAAACAGGAGGATACAGACAACGGCTGTATTTTTGGAGGTGATCAGGCTCCGGTTGTCCCACTTTCTGGGGGTCCGCTCCGGTCCTTGGTTTCCGGCCGTCCAAACCGGAAAATCTGGGGCCCCACGTTGGGCGCCAAATGAAGTGGAAATCAATTCAATCAATTGATTATTTTTGTGTATCTGCCCCTTTCCAAATTGGTTATGGTGCATGCATGCTTTCCAAAGTAAATCACACCAGACACATGTTTCCCGGTTGATGAAATACTCTGGAATGTTTATTTAGGGGGGACGACATGTCCCGTATAAAGCACAATTACACCATAAGCACTGTCAGAGATAACATGAAATAATACATTAATAATTGGTTAAGTGTTTTATTCAAAGCACGTTCTTCTGGGAGTGCCATCTTATGTCATTACTGTCGTCATGAAGTTCTCCCCCGGATTCCAGCGCCATCTTGTAAATGAGAGTTTTTAGTTGATGAGTGGGGTACTCCTGAGTGACATCTAGTGGTCAGTTCAGTAATTTATTGAATAATACTGAGTATAACTAAATGGAGTAAATAGGCATTGTACTAGCTAAAATTATGTTAATATCTCATTTCCACAACAGTTACCAATGATTCCATAAAGGAGTTTGGAATCCAAACCAGATTACTTTTGGGTTGTGCACCCCGCCCAGCCCCTTCGCTTCAGAGGCCCCTTTAGAGGTTAACACAGGTATATATTTGAGGAGATTTTGGATTGTAATGTTCCTTTAATTATAACATTAATTGAGCATATATATGATTTGCATTGGGAGTATGTACATCAAAGCACTGTCACTTTAATTGTTTAGTTTTGACATTGTATTTTTTTTTTTTTTAAATTGCATTTATCAGACTTATTTAGCATTATATATTCACAATGCTTTTATAACAGATCATTTAAATACACTTCAGCTATTTGATTTGTCTCCCACGTTGGAATTGGTGTAGGACCCACCGATACTGGGGTACTGTGATGGGCATAACACAATATGGCCATATGGTGGAACTAAATCCCCATATATGTTTGCTGAGAGAGGCAATATTAAGTAGCCTTATAGAATTTAGAAATGTATTTTTTAAGTGTGCACTGTTCTTTAATCTGTATTATGTGTAAATTTGGTCACTACCGGGTGTGTCCCCAATTCCCTTTTGATTTGACTTGGTAAAGAAATAGTAGTGGGGAGCGAAGCCTGAGCTTCATTGCACCTGGTTGCATCTTGCATGAGCTCATTACTAAGCTCTTACTTTCATACTTTTACCATAATATAGCGACTCTCAGCACTCACAGAACTCCCAGCTGACACAACTGTAATACCTCCTGTCACTAATACTGAGCGTAACGATTTGGTTCGTTTTTAAGCAGTGATGACCCTTCCTGTCTCTGGTGGAGCCGACAAGGCCTGGTCCAGAAACAGGGCGGGAGAGGCAGCTGATCTTCTGTTTCACAATGCATCAAGAGTAGGGCGGGCCAAGCTCCACTCCTCAGTTTTTACACAACTGAGAGAAATAAGGTCCAGGCCAGGGTTTGGATTGTCTCCAACCCACTGCTCAGCTGCAGGTAATCAGCTGCAGCAGTGGAAATAAACCCCTCCCTGCTAGAGAGGTAAGGTGAGATTTTTGTTTCTCCCTTGGAGGGCTGAAAGCAGCAGGCTGACTGATCACTGGAGTGCAGAGAGTTGACAAGACACTAGGTTGGTGAAATCTATTTTGTTTTTGTTATAGTGTAACACGAGAGATAGGGAATTTGATGTTAGTAAGTACTCAGACAAACTAGGATTTTGTTTACAGGGATTTCTGTTATATTGTTTCTTTCATTTCCTGCTGTCTCTGTGGTGAATTTCAACAATAAAGTGCCTAGATTTATGTTACTTCAAAAGACTGTGCATGTTTGTACCCTAGAGGACCGTGCTAATTGCTATAAAGGATCACAATACTTAGACAGTAGTTGTGACAAAACTTCAATTTTCACAGATATTAAATACTGCTTAGGGTACATTTTATTAGGGCATATGGTCTTTTTGTGTGCTCTGAAACATACAGAACAAACATGAAACAAGATGCAAAAACTAAAACCACCAGAACCAGCACTGAAAGTATGTCCTTCAATTCTCTTTGCTTGACTCATATTGTGTTACTAGTATGCTGAATGATAGTGGTATGTGCGTTAATATAATATATAGTATGTTGATAGGTTGGCTGAATTTGATGGAGAAGCACATATCACACATGCTGGTGTCCTATGGCCTGCAAAAGAGCACTGTATCCAACTCCCTCCAATCATTGTTTAGCTTTAACTGCACCAAGGCTTCCACCACCTTGGCTGAAAAGTATTGTTGGTTGTCCTAGAATGCAGAGCCCCAGTATTTGTAACCCAGATCCACGCAGATGTGCAAATTATAAGTCGAATTATTCTCTATGGTGTGGGAAATATCTCTGTATATAGTAAAAACTAGTACAAATTCGGGAATAGATAACTTTTTGTTCAGTCTTAAGGTCAGGTCCCCCCTGCTCGCGGCGGCTTCCGGGTCCCGCGCGCCACTCGTGGCAGCTTCTCTTTGTGCCTCACCACGAGTGTCGACATCCAGGTCACTTGCGCCACTCGCGGAGGTTTCTCCCTCCTCCCAGCTCCTCCTTGCCTTCCAGCGCAAGTTCGTGACACTTAGGTCTCTTGCTACAAGAGAACCATAATTAGAATTACCTGTTTGTACTGGCTTGCTGAGTAATGTTAACTATCGAAATTATTAACTAAGTGGGTGACAATTACATGATTTTGCTATTTCATGACGAAAAGTCATGATTTTATGAAAGACACGGAGGCGAGTATTGCATATCCCTTTCTTTACTGTCCACCAATAGCAGCAAAGGATACAAACAGTAAAAAAAAAAAAAACAGTAACCATAGAGATAGGACACTCCCATATCAAGTCCCAGTATAATAGGCAGCACCTTCCCATCCAATTCCTCTTTCTTTGGAGATGCTACCCGCCAACAGCAAACAGGAAACCAGGAACAGTCCAGAACTAGAAGGGCAACGGCCCAAAGTCCATCTGGATACTTGACCAGAATATGCCCAATAACAGGGACAAAACCAGGAACGAATGATGAAACGTTAACCATAGGGAGTCCATCTCAGCGTTAACCACCGAACTCCAGCTAACTTGGAGAAGTCCTGTGTAGAGAGATGCACTTCATGCGATGCATCCAGAAGTGAGTCAACCTGTGAAAACATAACAGGAGCCCAAAGGTTAAATCGGTACTAACACCAATTGTACATGCCAAGATACGATACATTGGAAATCAAGTCACCCCTTAGTGTCCCCCCATTCTTTCTTAAGTCAAGAATCCCCAGGTATGTGTAGTGTCATGAGTCAGATGTACATATAAGTCATACGTGATGGAGCGCAATTCTATACTTACCGCCCTAAAACGAGATATAACAGGGGGGGGAAAGGTTATACAAATAAGTAAAAGGGAGGGGCAATACTCGCCTCCGTGTCTTTCATAAAATCATGACTTTTCGTCATGAAATAGCAAAATCATGTAATTTTATGTCAAGACACGGAGGCTCATATTGCAAGTTTAAAGCTGAGCAGACACATTCCACCCAATCAGCAGCAGACCTTCCCTCCCAGGAAGTGTCTGCTGACTGTGAGGTTCCGGGTCAAAGTTTACTCAATGATGACGTATAGGGGGCGGACCGGAAATCGGATATGTTCGCCCAACGCGAACACGCTATTGTTCACCGGCGGACAGTTCGCTAACAGTTCGCGACATCTCTATTGGTGGACAGTAAAGAAAGGGATATGCAATATGAGCCTCTGTGTCTTGACATAAAATTGAGGCCCTGCTAGGTGTCAAGTGGCTTGAGAGGCATTATCTATGTGTTAGGATTCTAACATTACCCTATAACCAGTAAAGAACTTAACCTTGACTAACTATAATGTAGGGAGTTGGGTTGAATTGAACAAGTTGTATTTGAAACGTACCTGTTAAGAGTTATTTAAACCTAGTGTAAGGAGGCTGATCAATGAATTGCGCCCCAGGTCTAAAATAAAATGCATACATGACCTAAGTATATAATACTAGAATAAATCTAAGCTAATGACTTACAATATCAAAATGGTACTAGTAGCTAGGGTTATTAATGTCTGTTAGGGAATTAATAATATTTCAAAATTAATCTGGATACTAAGATTGAACCTCTGGCCTAATGGAATAAATAATATATGTATGGATACCTTTAGTATTTATTTGGACATAGGGTAATGTATCTATAGAAGTAAAATTCACATACCTTAGTAAGCCAGACTTAAAGAAAAAATGAGCTTGTCACCAATACTATTATAATCTACATAATGTAAGAAAGTGACCTCTGTGACTATGATTTAGCACCTAAACTGGCATATAGGGGCATCAACATTTGTCAGTAACTTACCAGGTAATAACTGAACAGGTTTCTATTAATTCATTCATAATGGCAGGATAGTCATACCTAGAATGTATAGAAGTGTAAAAAGCTGTGAGCGAAAATGTGGAATGGTGGTTGAGGGAAGATATTTCAGGCCTGCTTTACTAAACCGCAGTCTGAGGTTTTACAATTTAATGTCCCAGGGAGAGATGTTAGGTTTGCAAGATAGATTGCTGATAATCTGCAATCCACAGTAAGGGTCTCTGGGGCTGGGAATTTGGAGAGCAGGGTGGGCCAGCGCTCCAAAAGCACTAGTTGCTATGTAACAGCCATGCCAGAACCTGTATTTGACTTAAGAGTTCCACAGATGTGACTAATTGAAACTCACCTGTAGCTGGTCAATTAGCAGGCAGGCTTAAAAGAAGGGATCAGCCTGCTGCAGAGTAGTGATATCGCGAACCCGAAATTTGCGAACGGCAAACGCGAACTTCCGCAAATGTTCGCGATCCGGCGAACCGCCCGAAACGCCATTGACTTCAATGGGCAGGCGAATTTTAAAACACACAGGGACTCTTTCTGGCCACAATAGTGATGGAAAAGTTGTTTCAAGGGGA
The DNA here is from genome assembly GCA_933207985.1 of Pelobates cultripes. Lineage (NCBI taxonomy): Eukaryota > Metazoa > Chordata > Amphibia > Anura > Pelobatidae > Pelobates > Pelobates cultripes. The sequence continues at coordinate 105,956,962 of OW240918.1, read as the reverse complement.
CTAACACCTGGACTGTGGCATGCCGGAGAGGGATCCATGGCAAAACTCCCATGGAAAATTACACAGTTGATACAGAGTCTGGTTTTAATCCATAAAGGGCAGAAATCACCTAACATTCCTAAATCACAATCAATATGGATTGACACCTGACATATGACATATTGACACCTTGACATATGGATTGACACCTGTCCTCAGAGCCCCTGATGCACACGGACACAGAGCAGAATAGAGACTGGTCCCCCTACATGGGTCACTTGGCAGATATGGATTGACACCTGTCCTCAGAGACCATGATACACACTGACACAGAGCAGAATAGGGACTGTTCCCCCTACATAGGGTCACTTGGCAGATATGGATTGACACCTGTCCTCAGAGACCATGATACACACTGACACAGAGCAGAATAGGGACTGTTCCCCCTACATAGGGTCACTTGGCAGATATGGATTGACACCTACAAACTGCTATTTGTAACGGGCCCTTTAAATGGCAAATTGCCCTGCTTCCCTGGGTTGTGGAGAAGCCTATTTGCCAGCCTCCTCCCGCATGACTATGGCCCCTGGGAGATTGTGAAAATGTATGCACTTTTTTATTTGGTGTGTATGGCCCTTTAAGACTGTCGGTGGGCATATTGGGGCTTATGGACTCTTTATTATGTGACTGGTGCTGGCCCTTTAAACACCTTTTTTGGGACATCAGGAAGATTGGGACATTGCCCCTTTAAGGCCGTGTCCCCAGACTTGTTGGGGACACGGCCCCTTTAAGACGGTGTCCCCTGTGTCCCCAGACCTGGTGCAAACCCTTTGTGCCTGCCTGGCTATTTCCCACCTGGTTCAGTAAATGGG
>OW240918.1:105922998-105946907 GCA_933207985.1 Pelobates cultripes | reverse complement strand
CAACTCGTCTCCTCCTCCTCCCTGTCTCCCAATCTGAACTTTCGCCCTGTTCTTCTTCTTGACGAGCGGGCACCCACGTGACATCCATGGACGCATCGTCATCATCAACCGCTTTACTTGTATCTGACAACTCAGCAAAGGAAGCAGCAGCGGGTACAACATCATCATCATCATCACACCGTACGTCCATGTGCGTAATGCTGCCTGCCTGAGACATATCCCTGTTATCTACATCCTCTGGCAATAATGGTTGCGCATCACTCATTTCTTCAAACGGATGTATGAATAACTCCTCTGACATACCAACCGAAGCGGCTGTGGTGCTAGTTTTGGTGGTGGCGGCAGGCGGGTGAGTGGTATCTTGAGAGGTGCCTGAAGCTAAGCTGGAGGAGGATGGTGCGTCAAGGTTCTGAGCGGAGGCTGTAGAAGATTGGGTGTCCTGTGTTAGCCAGTCAACTATGTCCCCAGAACTTTTCAAGTTCAGGGTACGTGGCCTCTGAAAACTGGGCATTATTCTAGGGCCAAAGGGAATCACAGCACCACGACCACGATGGCCCCTGCGGGGTGGCCCGCCTCTGCCTGTCATTTTTGTTGGGATTAGTGGTACTATGCGTGCAAGCTACTGTGAGACCAGATATGAGTGGCAATGTGCACTGGCAATGGAAGTTGCGTGAGCATGTAGCCGTAGGGCCCGACACCCTTGAAGATAACCAACTGCCATTCAATCTATAACAGTGAAAAAAGTGTTTTGTTTTAAACCAAGCTTTGTGTCACCAGATCTAAGTGGTGGCACTGGTCACCGTGATCCACTGTTAGCGCAACACAAATCTTCGCTTTAAAGCGACACTGACTGCTATTCAATCTATAACAGTGAAAAAAGTGTTTTGTTTTTAAATCCAAGCTATTGTGACACCAGATACAAGTGGTGGCACTGGTCACAGTATCCACTGTTAGCGTAACACACCCGCTTTAAGGACACTGACTGCTATTCAATCTATAACAGTGAAAAAGTTTTTTGTTTTTAAATCCAAGCTATTGTGACACCAGATGTAAGTGGTGGCACTGACTGGGGAAATGGGCATACCCTTATCCCTAACCTAGCTATGCTTTTCCCTATCTTATGAACAGCAGCTACACTTTCCCTCCTCTTACTAAGCATGCAGCTTGAGAATGAATCTAAAATGGATGCTGTCCAGTAGGTGGGAGGGTCTGCTAGGGAGGCTGTGCTGCTAATTGGCTGGAATGTGTCTGCTGACTGTGAGGTACAGGGTCAAAGTTTACTCAATGATGACGAATAGGGGGCGGGTCGAACCGCGCATATGTTCGCCCGCCGTGGCGAACGCGAACATGCTATGTTCGCCGGGAACCGTTCGCCGGCGAACCGTTCGGTACATCACTACTGCAGAGTGAGGGAGAAAAAGCCAGCTAGGAGAGCTGAAGGACAGAGTAATGGTGGACAGTGTAATTTTGTTATTGGTAAGTGGGAAAGCCACCCAATTACAGACAGTTATTTCTATATTTAGTAAGGGCTCAATTAAGAGCAAGGAATTTGTTTTAAATAAAATACAATAGTGTACAGTGCAGAAAATAATATATATTCTCAGTGTGTCCCAGTGATCTTAAATATAGACAAATACATGGATTGTATACATATACCCTCTGTTCTGTAATAGATGTCACTGCAGAAAGACAAAATACTTTCATTGGGCAATAAAGTTGCAATAATGTGTATTACAATCACACTAGAAATTCTATAGTTGTCACACATCTTATGTGTGGCATTGTTCCTCCATAGATGGCTGAGACCGGAAGGGAACCATATTGGGAGAGGCAATCCTACATCCGGTCCGGACCTTATATGGAAGTTCCCGCCGAGTTTATTGAATTCATTACACCTGTTTTTTTATTTAGAATAACTAGTACCAGGGTATATAAACCTGCTAGAACAGTTGTCAGACAGACTGCACCTGAGGAAGACCTCTTTGGAGGTTGAAACGCGTTGTGCCTATTACTTGGACTGTGACACACCAGTTACCTTAATGTAAGGCTTTTATATTAATTTGTAATAAATGCTTGTGATTTTTATCCTAACTGGTTGTACATCTCCAATTTCTTATTACCGAGGATCAACTGATCTCCAATATCCTAGTGGAATCCCAGCATCACACCACAAGCTATACTACCTGAGACAGTTATATAGACAGGCTCAGAAAAATGTGAGTGTGACAACTATAGAATTATATTATTGCAACTTGATTGCCCTATGAAAGTATTTTGTCTTTCTGCAGTGACATCTATTACAGAACAGAGGGTATATGTATACAATCCATATAGGTGAAACTCGAAAAATTAGAATATCATGCAAAAGTTCATTTATTTCAATAATGCAACGTAAAAGGGGAAACTAATATATGAGATAGACGCATTACATGCAAAGCAATATAGTTCAAGACATGATTTGTCATAAGTGTGATGATTATGGCTTACAGCTCATGAAAACCCCAAATCCACAATCTCCGTAAATTAGAATATTACATGCAATCAATAAAACAAGGACTGTACATAGAACAATATCAGGCCTCTGAAAAGTATAAGCATGCATATGGACTCAGTACTTAGTTTGGGCCCCTTTAGCAGCAATTGCTGCCTCAATTTGGCATGGCATGGAAGCTATCAGCTTGTGGCACTGCTGAGGTGTTATGGAAGACCGGATGCTTCAATAGCGGCCTTCAGCTCTTCTGCATTGTCTCATGTCTCATCTTTCTCTTGGCAATGCCCCATAGATTCTCTATGGTGTTCAGGTCAGGCGAGTTTGCTGGCCAATCAAGCACAGTAATCCCACTGTCATTGAACCAGGCTTTGGTGCTTCTGGCAGTGTGGGCAGGCGCCAAGTCCTGCTGGAAAATGAAGTCAGCATCTCCATAAAGCTTGTCTGTGGAAGGAAGCATGAAGTGCTCCAAAATCTCCTGGTAGACGGCGTTGACCCTGGACTTAATGAAGCACAGTGGACCAACACCAGCAGATGACATGGCTCCCCAAATCAACACAGACTGTGGAAACTTCACACTGGACTTCTTGCATCTTGCAGTGTGTGCCTCTCCATTCTTCCTCCAGACTCTGGGTCCTTGGTTTCCAAATGAGATGCAAAATTTGCTCTCATCAGAAAAGAGAACTTTGGACCACTGAGCAACAGACCAGGTCTGTTTTTCTTTAGCCCAGGTAAGATGCTTCTCACGTTGTTTGTTGTTACCAGTCTACCTAAATGGAAAAGATATATTACAAGAGGCCCTTCAGGCTAGAGGAGAAGTTTTCTTTAAAGGGGATATGGATGTAGGATGTGCCAAGAGCATGCTGTTCGGCTAAATGATTCTACCCCATTTAGAGAGAGATCTCGAAGGATAGCTCCTCGAGACATTGAAGATGTAAGGGATATCCTTCATGAGATGGAGGAAGCAGGGATTATTCAAGAATCAAGAAGCCCATACGCATAACCTATAGTGGTGGTCAGAAAGAAAAATGGGTCAGTACGTCTTTGTGTTGATTACCGTACACTGAACAAGATAACTATTCCTGATCAATATACCGTGCCAAGAATAGATCTTTTAAATGCCTTGAATGGCAACCAGTGGTTCAGTGTCTTGGACCTTCGCTCTGGATACTATCAAATCCTAATGAAGATGGAGAATCAAGAAAAAAAATGCTTTTATTTGCCCTATAGGATTCTTTCAATTTACTTGCATGTCTCAAGGTGTTACCGGAGCTCCTGCAACTTTCCAGTGATTAATGGAGAAGACTCTAGGAGATATGAGCCCAAGGGAATGTCTACATTATCTGGACTATGTAATTGTATTTGGAAGAACCCCTGAAGAGCATGAGAAACATCTGTTAAAGGTAATAGATGGTCTACAAAGGGAAGGCCTGAAGTTGTCTCTTGATAATTGTAAATTTGCTCTGACTACTGTAACCTATGTTGGACACATTGTATCAGCAGATGGTTTTGCCACAGACCCAGCCAAAGTAGAACTGTCTAGGCCCAACAACATTGCAGATTTGCGTTCATTCTTGGGATTTTGTGGCTACTACCGTCGTTTTGTAGAAGTCTATTCAAAGATAGCCCGAAGCCTCCATGACCTCCTGAAAGGGGACTCTAGAAGGTGACCACAAAGGACCGGCCACTCTAAGGAACCTATAGGAGAGAAATGGACTTCGAATTGTGAAGAAGCTTTCCAACTGCTCAAGAGAAAGGTGACTGAAGCACCTGTGTTAGCTTACGCTGATCCCAATATGCCATATATTTTCTAAGTAGATGCAAGTTTAGAAGGACTAGGAGGGGTTTTCCATCAGGCATACTCTGAAGGCTTGAGGTCAGTAGCATATATAAGTCGGAGTCTTAAGGGAAGTGAAAAAAACTACCCAGTACACAAGTTGGAGTTTCTTGCTCTAAAGTGGGCTATTGTGGACAAGTTGCATGATTATTTATAGTGCTAAGTTTGAAGTGAGGACGGACAATAACCCTCTTACCTTCATCTTAACCACAGTTAAGTTGGATGCCACAGGACACTGGTGGCTAGCAGCACTTTCCATCTATGATTTTAAAATACAAGCCAGGTACTAAAAATGTGAATGCAGGTGCTCTATCTAGAGGGCCTGTATTGTCTGTTACCAACGAAGATGGGGAGTGGGTTGAGATTCCGGGCCCAGGAGTCAGAGCCCTATGTCAGACTTCTACTGTGGAAGATGGATGGGTCAATTTTTCTGAGTTAAGATGTGTTGATTCTCTTAGTTGTACCCCTTAGGCAATTTCTGAAGCCATGTGTCTTTCAATTACTATCCCTGAATGGTCGGTTATCAGCTTAGATGAGAAAAAACAAGCTCAAGCTCAAGACCCAGTAATTGGCTGTCTCATCAAAGCTGTGAAGAAACAGGATTTCCAGTATATGAAGAATTTGCCTGTTGAACTACAGAACCATATTAAAAGGGAGTGGAGTCGATTCCATATTTAAAATGGAATTTTATTTAGTGTGACACAATACCATGTTTACCCTGGCAGAAAACAGTTGGTTCTCCCTCAAAAGATCTCTACATGACTTCCATGGCCATTTAGGAATTGACAAGACTTTCAGCCTAATCTATGATCGATTCCACTGGCCCTACATGAGAGAATATGTGGAGATGTATTGCCAAAGGTGCAGAAGATGCATCCAGCAGAAGACTTTACCTACCCGCGCTGCCCTCATGGGTCACCTAACAAGTTCTGGCCCCATGGACTTAGTGTGTATGGACTTCTTATGCATTGACCCGGCTCTACTGGTAAGAGCAACATGTTAGTGATTACAGATCATTTTACTCGAAATGCTCAAGCCTACTCTACCAAGTATCAGATTTCAGTAACAGTCGCTAAAGTGTTATGACAGAATTTCTTTACCCATTATGGATTTCCTAAACGATTACATTCTGACCAAGGTCGAGATTTTGAAAGAAGAATAATTAAAGAAATGCTGAGACTGTTACAGATTGAGAAAACTAGGATGACTCCATATCATCCTGAAGGAGGTGATCTTCCAGGACTCTATTGGATAAGGTCAGCTTTATGTTAACCTTGCCTTGTGTCCAGCACTAGAGGGTTGGACTTTACCTGTGGCTGCTCCTGTCAATCTCAGTCCACCTGAAGCAGATGCCAAATTAGCCCAGGTATAAGACACTGCCTCTCCTTGAGGGCAGTGTCAGTACATTGACTCTGGGTCTCCTGTTTGGTTCCTGTTATTGTGTATCCTGATCAAATGGTCTCCAGACTGATTCCGGCTTCCGACTTTGTCTTATTTCTTTGTTTACTCTGACCTCTGGCTTCCCCTGACTTTGGCTTTCCTCAACCACTCTTCTGCTTGTCCTTGCCTGTACTGTGACTTGGTGCACTATTCCTGCACAGCCACCGTGCACAGACTCACAGCCCAGGTGGCTTCTTACCTGGTCACCTTGGTCTGTATTTATTTGCAAGCATTAGGGTATAACTGACCACATGGAGTCCGCAGAGATATAAAAGTTACTCACCTCCCTTGCTCAGCAAGTGTCCAACCTGTCCCAGACTGTTATGGACTTGCAGAGATATTCATTGGCATTTAAAGGAACGGTACGCCCAACCCTGGTGCCTGCATATCCAGAACCCTATGTGATAATGCCTGACAGGTTCGACAGTTCCCATTCCTCATACACAATGTTCAAGATGGATTGTGAGCTCCTGTTTGCTTTAAAACCAAGAACCTACACCACCGACTTTGTCAAAGTCCGCATCGCTGTTAATCTGCTTTAAGGATGGATGAAGGCGTGGGTATACCAGAAGTTGCAGGAGAAAAGTGCTGTCTTGGACAACTGAGAGTCGATCATGACCGCAATGGACTCACAGTGCTTTGCCTCCAGAAAAGCAACTGCCAAGTCTGCTTCAGGTTCCCGTGGATCTCGGGTACCTACAGAAAAGGATATGAATATATATGAATACAAGACCCCATCCTGCTACAGTGCAAACCTACCTTCAGTGACCTGCCTTGTCACCCAGACATTACCCAAGTATGCCTTGATACTTCAGAGGACTAGGAGGAGCCCATGGAAATTGACTTCATCTGTACTAGATTGTCGTCTAAAGAGAGAGACCGAAGGAGAGGCTGTGGTCTTGTTTCTACTGTGGAGAAAGAGGACACTATCTACCTCTGCCCAAAGCTCTTCCAGTAGGTACTGTTTGTAACCACCCTGAAATCCCTGCAACTCAGCCTGAAAAATGTCAAGGAAGCTCTCAGACCTATCCACGTTCCGTGAAGCAAAAGGGTACCCAGACCATGACAAACAACCTCAACAGTGCCTCTCAAGAACAAACAAACAGTGCCCCTGAGAAATCTCCACCTTTTGCTCCAGAGGAGTCTTCACTACCATCTGACAAAGCAAAGGTTACACCTAAATCCCAGAGTAACAGAAAGTTGGAATCCAAGGCCATTGTGGGTGCTGTCTTTTTCCAGGTTTCGAAGAAGACCGTATGTATGGAATGGATGCCAATGGAAAAAAGTGTCTTGCCTGACAACATATTCAACTTCTCTGATTAAACTTCGGTTATTGCCAGTACCATCCCTTCTCCCTTCCAGCCTCCGGATTGTACATATGCTTCAAATGGTAAAGATGTAGGTAAGAAAGATCTCGAAGTTTGAAAGAGCATTGCTAGCTGCGAATGCCTCCCCTACAAGAACTGAAAAAGTTAAGGTCTCACCTAAGTCTAAGATAAAGAGTAGATTGAGATCCTGGGCTTGTGGAGTTACTGTTCATGCCCAGAGGGCGATTTTGATGAGGGGGTGATGTCACGATTCACAACGTGTCATATGGAAGGCTAAGTGTGGCCACACTTCATCTCATGTTTCAGCTTGATGTTAACCTTGCCTTGTATCCCTGACGGCAGTGTCAGTTCATTGACTCTGGTTCTCCTGTTTGGTTCCTGTAATTGTGTATCCTGATCCAGTGTTCTTCAGACTGATTCCGGCTACTGACCTTGGCTTATTTCTTCATTTACTCTGACCTCTGGCTTCCCCTGACTTTGGCTTTCCTCAACCACTCTTCAGCTTGTCCTTGCCTGTACTTGGAGCACTATTCCTGCACAGCTCACGTGCACAGACTCACAGCCCAGGTAGCTTCTTACCTGGTCATCTTGGTCTATTTTATTTGCAAGGGTGAGCATGTAACTCTGCACCTCGGACTCCACACCAGGTACAATCCTGACAGTTAGGAATTTAAAAGAAAGTTTACAAAGGGCCTATGAATTGGCTGAGCAAGCTACTGACAAGATTAATGAAAATAACAAGCGAAGATATGATTCCAAAATACTTTATGAAGACATTCAGCCTGGAGATAAAGTACTCTTGAGAAACAGGGGAGTTCCAGGGAAGCATAAATTAGCAGATCGCTGGAGAGACAGACACTCTCTTTGAGGTTATTTCCAAAGTTCCCAGGATCCCTGTGTATCAAATTAAAGGGCCTGAGGGTAGGATCAAAGCTTTGCATATAAATTACCTATTGCCTTCTCTGATGAAAATTCTAATTTGGAGAAAAACTCTGGTGAAGCCAATAAGAATTCCAGCATACAGCCTCTCTTAGAAACGGACTCAGAAGACAACCCTGAAGAAGGTCCCAGCGGGCATCGCCAACTAACGATATAGAAGAGGCTACTGTTACAAGCCCTGAAAGAAACTACTGGACAGTGCCAGAAACACAGTTGGTCCCTTCTACCTCTGCTCCTTCTCCTTCTTCCTCCTCATCCGGATTGAATCCTGAAAGTCCCAGCTTTGTCCCTCATACACCAGTTAGGAACTCTAACTCTATGCGAGGATCTGGACCGCTGTTCCCAATGGTGTGGGTGAAAGACCCTGTGATGAAGAAATTAGTGGACAACCACAGAGCAACCTAGGTAGAGGCAGAAGAAATCGGAGGACCCCGAGATTCTTGACCTATAACAACATTGGGGAACCCACCTTTTTTCAGGACCCCCTCAATGTTAATCAATGTATTGCATATTTTGACTGAAATATTGAGTGATAGAATTTCCCTGTATTAGATTGTATTGTGCCATCTTGCAAAATGGTTATAAACCGGATGGACTGCTCCTGTCAGTGGAAGGCAAGGATTCTACAGAGGGGAGGATGTAACAAAAATACAACCACAGTCTGTTGAATTTTACCCGAATGGCGTCGTATTTCACTGAACAAAGTTGAACTTTAGGTCAGCTAGGCTAAAACTCCCCCGAGTGAAGAGAGCAACTACATAGAATACAAACTATGCTGATTGTCTTAAATAGACAAAAAAATAAAATGTAACATACTTCTATATTTTGCTGTTTTGCTTTAAGTTTGAGTCTTAAACTTTTGCCCTTTCCCTGTCATGTGAGGAGGAAGGGCTAGAGTGGCAGGAAGAAGAGGTCAAGGGGGAAGCCATGTTCTCGGAGTCTGCATAAAAGAAAGCGTGTTCCTAAATGTTTCAATTATCTATTCCTGCTGGGACAGTGAAATAAAAACAGGGGAATGCTAATGCACTGCTACTACAAGAAGTTGGAGACTGTCTGCTGCTCTGCTAGGAGAATTAGAAGACTTATTTAATGTTCAGCTCCCTGCAGATTCTGGAACTTTTTACAGTAGTGTGAATGAGCTTTTGCATCCTGTTAGCAGAAGGAAGAGAAAGGATTGCCATTGCTGCTCTGCTGCTGTCATACATTATGCTGGATTTCTCTAGAGAGATATGCAGTTACAGAAGTCACTCACAGGTACTGTCTTCAGAGATTCCTTCAGGATTCTCCCTTATCTGGGTATTTCTCAGGGGCGGACTGACCACTTGGGCAGAATGATCATGGCCCGAGGCAGTCAGGGGCCCAGCTGGTTAAACAGCCATGCACTCTCTCTGGCAAAATTGCACATCAAGCCTCTGAAGTGACCCCCTCACCTTCTGAGTGAGACCTGGCAGCAATCTTGCTGTGTACCAGGACTCCTCCATCCTTTTCCTGTGCGGAGCTCCCGTGTGAGGAGGCAGGGCCAAGGGGAAGGGAAGTTACATCACTTCCTGCCCCTTCTTTCCTGCTGAGTGGCTGAAGCAGCAGGTATGTAAATCCTTCAGGCCCCCCTTCACTAACCTCAACCCCCATCTCCCTCAGCCCCAGGCCCCCTCCATCCACCTCAGCCCCCATCTCTCTCAGCACCCACTTCACCCTCCACCCACCTTAGCCCCCATCTCCCTCAGCATCCACCTCAGCCCCAGGCCACCCTCCACCTACCTCAGCCCCTATCTCCATCAGCATCTGCCTCAGCCCCCATCTCCATCAGCATCTGCCTCAGCCCCCATCTCCATCAGCATCTGCCTCAGCCCCCATCTCCATCAGCATCTGCCTCAGCCCCCATCTCTATTAGCACCTACCTTACCCCCTATGTCCCCCAGCACCCACTTAAGCCTGCCTTCACCCATCTCCCCCAGCACTCACCTCACACTCCATCTACACCAGGACCCAGCTCAGCCCACATCTCCCTCAGCACCTTATCCCCTCTCTACCCACCTCCCCTTTACTTACCTCAGTCCCCATCTCCCTCAGAATCCACTCCTATCCCACCCTTCAGCCTCCTCAGCCCCATTCCCAATTCATCCACATCAGCCCCATTTCCCCTTTCACCCACCACAGCTCCTATTTTTCCCTGTACCCACCTCAGAACCTATCCCTCCCTGCACCGACTGTAGCCCCTATACCTTCCACCACCCAGTATAGCCCCTATCACTCCTGCATGCACTGCAGCCACTATACCCCCATGCACATACTACAGCTCATATCCCCACACGCAAACACTGAAGACACTATCCACACGCACAAACAATCTGCAGCCTTTTTATCCCTCAGACAGTAGAGCCTCTATTATCCAAACAAACACTCACTACAGCTCCAGTTTCCCCCAGACGCCTACTATCCCACACACATACAACAGGCCCTACCACTCACACTGCAATACAACCAGCCATCTCCATCCACATACTACACTGAAAAGAGACTCATCGACACACGCAAGCCCACCAGGAGCATCACTGTATACACACAATCCCACAAGCAACAACCCCACACATGGAAAACCCCACCATTGCAATACTGCATACAGCCTCCTTACACACACGCAATTAATACAACCATTTATATAGTGCCAACATATTCTTCAGCGTAGTACAATAGGTAAAAGAATACAAAAAATTCTAACACATGTTGACATACAAGAACACAACATCACACGCAGCATCCCACACACTGAACCCCCACTAGTAGCCTACCAACACATGTTTGGAGGCTACTTGTATGGACTTGTATGATGGAAAATAAATGTGGGGGATGCTGCTTGTGATGTCACCAGCAAATACAGAGGAAGCGTGTAATTACATTTTCTTTATTTCTTTATTATAGTGGGGATGGGGCATGCCAGTAAGTTTACTCCATTCAACAGTGTTTTATTAAAATACTGTTTTTGGTTGGATTAACCTAATAAAAGCAGCTCAGACCCTGTTTGGAGGCTTTGCAGGTGGTAGTCATGACTGTGTGGTTCTCACACCGCCATTATGGGTGCAGTGCAGCATGCATATAATATCTTTGTGAGAGACACACAAAGATGGGGAAAAGAGTAGCAGTAGTCAAAAAACTTTGCACCAGAAAGGGGCCCTTTGTCTCCCATTGCCCGAAGGCTCTGTTAGTTGTCAGTCCGCCCCTGGTAGCGCTACCTACACCTAAGGGCCCCAACGTTGTGCACATAATTTACCTACAGGCATGGCCAGATTAACAGCCCAGTGGGCCTGGTGCTGACAATTATGACGGGCCTAATTAAAGAATCATATCGACCAAAAACACTCCCAAGCATCATGTATCTGATGGAGATGGTGCTGGAGAGAAAGAAAACAGCAGCTATAAGAAAACAAATACCCTAGGCTAATCTCTCTCTAATTTATGTTTTCATCTTTCAAGTAAACCCATAACCCCTAACAGCAGTGTCCAGTCAAGCAGGAAGTCAATGGGCATGGTAAAAGGGTGTGCCACTGACACAAATCACGTAACTTGCTAAAAGGGGCGAAACATGCCCAAAAAGAGGACATGTCTGCTCAAAGAATTAGAAGGCCAGCCTGGCATGAATGCATGGCAGGCTGCCTGCCAATCATGCAGCTGGCCAACTAAGGGCATACTATGCAGACAGCACCCTGAGCTTGGCATAAACGCATCTAATGATGCGCTCGGTCAACGCTTTACAAGGACCGTCCCCTAGCACTCGCCGGTCCACTTGTCTCCTTACCTTCTTACTAGCAGGCAGACGCTCCTGGTATATAGTCTGGGACAGAGAAAAGCTGTATGTAGTGAGTGTAGAAGAAAGGGAACATGCCACAGTGTTAGAGAGACCAAAGTCAGCATTACCTTAAAGGATCACTATAGGGTCAGGAACACAAACATGAATTCCTGACCCCATAGTGTTAACACCACCATCTAACCCCCCTGGCCCCCTCATGCCTCCATAAATATAGTAAAAGTCTTACTGTATTCAAGCCTGAAGCTGTAACTCTGCATGCTGTTAGACTCAGAAAAACAAGCAGTCTGCTGACATCATTAGAAGTGGTGGCCTGATCCAATCACAGTGCTTCCCCATAGGATTGGCTGAGACTGACAAAATGGCAGATCAGGGGCAGAGCCAGCATGATTCAAACACAGCATTTTTGCATAATTAAATAAGTATGGGTGACATCACATGATGGAAATCACAAGGAGTGACATAAGAGAAAATGCTGTAAAATCACCAAAAAACTACTTAGTTTGATTATGCTGTATAGATGGATTCCTCCCAGTGCCCCTATGTGTCGATTACTCCAGGTCTCAGCGTTCCTATGTATCAGTGTCTCAGTGCCCCATGTCTCCCAGTGTGCCCTAGTGTCATGTCCCCAGGTCTCCCAGTGACCCTATATATCACAGTGTCCCTATGTATCACAGTGTCTCAATTCCCCATGTCTCCCTGTGTCCTCCAGTATTCCCATGTGTCTATGTCCCCATGTATATGGCATTAGGACACTAGGAAGACGGGGAGACCTGGGGACACGGGGAGACCTAGGGACACAGAGACACAAGTGACACTGGGAAACTAGGGGACACATGGGGACACTGGGAAAACAGGGGACACTTGAAGACATGGGGACACAGACACTAGAGACACTGGCTGGGGGACATGGAGACATGTGGGCACTGAGACACCAGGGCCACATACCCTAGCTTGGAGACATGGGCACATTGAGACACTTGAGGCACTGGGAGACATGGAGGCACTAGGAGACATGGGGACAGTGAGACACTAGAAGACTAGGGGTCACTGGGAGACTAGGGGCACTGAGACACCAGGGACACTGGCAGGGAGACATGGGGACACTGTGTCCCCATGTGTCTGTGTCATAATGTCTCCCAATGTCCCTTAGTGTCCCCATGTGTCTGTGTCATAATGTCTCCCAGTGTCCCTTAGTGTCTCAGTGTTTGCCGTAATGTCTCCCAGTGTCCCTTAGTGTCTCAGTGTCTGCCATAATGTCTCCCAGTGTCCCTTAGTGTCTCAGTGTCTGCCATAATGTCTCCCAGTGCCCCTTAGTGTCTCAGTGTTTGCCATAATGTCTCCCAATGTCCCTTAGTGTCTCAGTGTCTGCCATAATGTCTCCCAATGTCCCTTAGTGTCTCAATGTATGTCTCCTTCCAGCCTTTCTCCCATCCCTTACTTCCCTGAGCTGTAGGCTGTCTCTCCAGGGTGGGAGTTGCTGTCTGGACTCTGTAGCTGCACCCCTGCAGATCAGTGAGTATAGATAGGCAGGCAGGGATAGGAAGTTCCAGCATATCCCTCCCTGTCTCCACACACAGTGACCCCTACTGGCCAGTGCTGGTATTGCAGAGTAATCTCCATTTATACTGAGAAAAATACCAGCATTTGTATTGCCAGTATCACTGTAATATTGGCACCAGCCAGGCAGCCTCAAATACTGGCTGTGCCAATAAAATAAAAGCCAGGTGGAATCCCTAAGAGTAGTGTGTGAAAAAAAAAAAAATTGTAAAAAAATAAAAAAAAATTTTTTTTATATCAATGGGCCTATTCCATGGGCCTGGGCCTGGGCCTGGAGCTGCAGCTCCATCAGCCCCTATGTTAATCCGGCCCTGCCTACAGGTACCTATGCGTTTAACTGTTCAGAAGTAGTTATTGACGTTATTAAGGGAATTTTGTTGTCTGCATTCCTGCTGCTAAAGACTCTTGTAACTATATCATTCCTACATCAGGGACTTTATTATCATTTAACATTAGCCAGGAACTGCATTGTTATTTCTGCTGTTCTATGTGCATCTCTTTAACCACAATACAGTGTGTATTTCCATGTCTGTATTTATTTCATGTCTCTGAGGTATTATTTAGTGAAGGGTACTCATCTACTGAGTGGAGTGGGTTCACCATAAATAAAATTTCCACTGAGTGGAGGCAATGTGTCAGAACAAGATGTCCCGATCTCCCAACTATAGCGGAAGCTCAGGCTCCCTGTCAGCGACTGAAGAAGGTGTAACTGCTTCTAACTACGGCTTGTTGCCAGGAGCAGGGCAATATTTATAAGTGTATTTTTATGTGTGCTCTGTAACTTAATTTGTATCATATATGAATATTGGTCATTACAGCAGTACCATTCCTGCAGAATGCGAGTTCCGGGTGTGCCCCCCAATCCTTTTTGTCTTTGCTCTGCAGTCTTCCGTTCCTTGTCTGCAATCATAATGTCAGGTTAGTTGGCCAGTACTTGCTTTTCTATCTGGATCTGGATGCCCCACAGGGTCTTAGCCCTGCCATTCTAACTACCCATTGTGGCATCTCCCATCTGAACTCAGGCAGGTCCAGCCCATATTCTGAACAGATGTTTCGGTACACAATCCCAGTAAACTGGTTGTGTCTCTCAGTGTATGGTGTTCCTGCTAACATCTTGCATCCGGCTGCTATGTGCTGGATTGTCTCAGAGGCCTTTTTGCATAGTCTGCACCTTGGGTCTTGCCTGGTGTGGTAGACCCCTGCTCAATGGCAGAAGTACCGCGTTGCAGGGGTCGCAGCTGCGACTGACCCGTCACTTCCTCCAAGCTTACACAGAGCACGGTAAGAGAGGAAGAGGAGATGTGCTGCGGGGAAGGAGAAGGAGAAGGAGAAGTAGAGGAGGGAGTCAGAGTGGGAATTCTGATTCCCATCAGCCCGAGCCAGCCATTGGATCCCAGAAAAGTCACCCTCCTGCACTTAAAAGGTAGGAAACAGGTGGGTGACTAAAATGTTTTGCATGTGTGTGTTTATGTATCTGTGTGTATGTGTATCTGTTTGTGTGTCTATGTATCCATGTGTGTGTCTGTATCTGTATGTGTGTCAGTGTTTGTATCTGTAGAGTGTCATTCTGTTTGTCTGTGTGTATATGTGTCTGTGTATCTGTATTTGCATGTGTGTCTGTGTATCAGCATGTGTCCGTGTATGTATCTGTATGTGTTATATGGTGTGCATCTGCATATATGTAAGTGTGTGCACCTGTGTGTCTGTAACGGTCACCCCCCCTACAAACACTGTCACCCCCCATTCACCATGCCACACTCACAATTACTCCCCCAATCCTGTCACTCACTTATGCCATACTCCCCTCCCATCTATCTGCAAAATTCACCCTATCACTCACCTTCTCTAGCACTGCCACACTCACCCCCTGTCACCCTACCACACTCAAGCTATCACATTGACCTCTCCATTTCTGTCATACTCATCCTCCCCCGACCATGCCACACTCATCCTGTTTTGTCATGTGAGCCACATTCACTATCTGCTGGTGGTACACCCATGAAGAAGAATGTCTGTTAAAGTCTCAGGCATTCACTTAGCAGTTCATCTTTGGGAGCTGTTTTCGTATTGTACTTGTGGATGCTCTGTGTTTCATCCAGGACTGTGTCCTTGACATTTATTAGGCCCCAAGCTTATTCCTTCCGGCTGGTGTACAGTCTCCGGGTTCTGGATTAAAAATCCTCCACTCATAGTGAGTAGTTTCTGGGCCTTGACATTCATGTGACCAGTTCTTCTCTTGGCCATGTTATGATTGCAGTTGGGTCCTGATGACTGGAAGGGCATATGTGTTGATGTCTTGGATCTTGTTCTTGTCTTACTCTCTGGAGGTACTTGGATGTTCCTTGTGATTGCCATGTGCTTGTTGTACCCATAGGAACTTGTAACTGTTTTCTACATTTCCTATTTGGCCCTCTGGTACTTCTTCTGTCTTGATCATCTTTCCTCTCTTTTCTATCATCCAGCCACACTTATCTAGTTCGAACGACATTTGGATGTTCTTGCTGTATATCCTAGTGAGATGGATCAGTGAGTCAATGTCCCACTCATTGTTTGCATACAGCTTTATGGCATCCATGTAGAGTAGGTGGCTGATGGTAGCTCCACTCTTGAATCTTTATCCATATTCACTCTTGTTGATGATCTGGCTGTGGTGGTTTCGTCCTATGCAGAACAGCATTGGGGATAGTGCATCACCTTGGTATATGGCACTTTTGAAGTTTACTTGTGTTATTGTCCTGGAATTGGTGAACTTGTATAGAGCCAAGCATTCCAGTATCCACGTGTTTGGCATTGTGTCATAGGCTTTCTTGTAGTCAGTCCAGGTTGTACACAGATTGGTCTGTTTGGTCTTAGAATCCTGTGTGACTGCTTGGTCTACCAGTAGCTGGTGTTTTGATCATCTGGTGTTGTTTCCAATCCCCTTCTGAGCATTGCTCATGTACTAACTCATATGCCCATCGATCTTGGAGGTATGGTGTTTGGCATGTTGTGGGGAGGCAGGTAATTGGTCGGTAGTTGGATGTTGTTGTTCCCTTGTGAGAGTCTTTGATGACCAGTATTGTTCTGCCTTGTGTTAGACAGTCAGGGTGGGAGCCTTTTGCTAGTAACTGGTTTGTGTGTGCTGGTAGGCATTCATGCAGCATTGTTAATTTCTTTATCCAGTATGTGTGAATCATGTTAGGTCCTGGGGCTGACCGACTCTTCATGTGGGCTACACTTTGCTGGATATTTCCCACTGTGATGGAGACTGTTTTCTGTTCCTGTAGAATGTAGTGGTCTTTGATTAGGTCTATTAGCCACTAGGCTTTGGTTTTATGTGATGCTTCCTTCTCCCAGATGTTCTTCCAGTACTGTTCAGTCTCTGCTCTGGATGGGTCTTGCATGGATATGTGGCGGTTACCCTGCAGCTGTGCATAGACCTTGGATGATTCTTTAGTAAACAGGGCATTGATTCTCTTAGCCACTGATTCTCTGGTGTATATGCTCTGTCTGGTTGCCAGTGCTGTCAGTATTTGTTTAGCTGTTTCCAGTGCCTCTGGTATGGGCATATCCTTGTACTTTCTCAGTAGCCAGGATCTATCTTTGATATTTTAACTTTTTTATATAGATATGATTGAATAAATATATTCTAACAGGCATGTGCTCAGGTAAAAATTTGTTTAGTCTTCGGTTTCATTTCTGTAGTTCTGAACTTCGCCCACTGTCACCCAAAAACCCACAGGAAAGCACTGTATAATGCCATGGCTGTGCATGCGCTTTCATTCTCCCATGTCGGCTGATATTGGTGGGGGAAGAGCGAACGTGGACCCGAGCCAGCGGCAAGGAACATTGTTGCTGAAACCAGGTAATTGAAAGAAAGGGATTTTAACCTCTTTTGCACCACGGGAAGGGAGCGTCATTGGAGAGGAAAGCTGTAGTGCCAGGAAAACAAGTTTGTTTTCCTGGCACTACAGTTTCCCTTTAAGGTACTAAATTAGGGCGTTATCTACTAAACAGCTGAAAAAAACAAATAAAAAAAACCTCTCTTAAATGTGCTCTTTCAGTTGCTTAGTGGATAAGTATCCTTAATTATAACAATCCCAAGTAAGGATACCAAAGTAGGAATCTACCAAACAGCTGAAAGAACAAAATTATGGGGGGCAGGGGGGGGAATAAGAGATACGTCTCTTACTTTCTATACTTATATAATCTTTTGTTTTATGATTATTTCTGATGCTGCAGAATTCAGAAGTTTCAACATTCCAATAATCGGCAGACATTTAGATGGAATCTGATTTGTCTGAATACGAATGTACATGTCTAGTTTCTAACAAAAAATAACAGATTTATTAACAGAATTGGGACCTGCAAACAGTGATTAATTATTCCGTTTCCCCCTAGCACAGTGTTATCAGCCGGAGCTCCCAACCCTTTCTAAATAATAAATCATAGAAATTGGTGTTAACTCAGAAGAATATATGTTGACTACAAACAATTAATAAATGAGATTGCTGAGTTCAATCATTGCAATGTTTACTATTAGATCAGTAATCAATGCAGCTACAAAACAAGCATTAGGCCTAGGTACATAGGCACTATGCTTGGCATGTTTAGGGTTTCCAGACTTCAACTAATAAAATAATAAGATTAATTCACATGTTCATATAAAGCCGGACACACACACACCTATAGGTATATAAAATATGTCAACAAATATAAAATCTATAAACCCATATTAAAGGAACACTATAGTCACCTAAATTACTTTAGCTAAATAAAGCAGTTTTAGTGTATAGATCATTCCCCTGCAATTTCACTGCTCAATTCACTGTCATTTAGGAGTTAAATCACTTTGTTTCTGTTTATGCAGCTCTAGTCACACCTTCCCTGGCTATGATTGACAGAGCCTGCATGAAAAAAAAAAAAAAAAAACTTGTTTCACTTTCAGACAGATGTAATTTACCTTAAATAATTGTATCTCAATCTCTAAATTGAACTTTAATCACTTCTTGCAGGGTCTAGCAAGCTATTAACATAGCAGGGGATAATAAAATCTTAATGAGCAGTGAGGCTGCAGGGGCATGTTCTATACACCAAAACTGCTTCATTAAGCTAAAGTTGTTCAGGTGACTATAGTGTCCCTTTAAATGCAATTGAAAATATAACATAAGCAATATCCCAAACTGTACTATTAGTTGGTTTTATGAAAGACAGGTCATGCCAGACTAACTTAATTACATTTAATGCAGCAATAAGTAGAATATTGATCAGCAGGGCCGCCATCAGGGGGTGACAACCATAACTGTTGTCAAGGGCCCGGCGGCCCTGGGGGGACCGGTCGCCTGGGCCCCACGTGGAGCGGCAAAACTGCCGCAGGTGCATCTGCACCGGGGCCCATCAGGTGGCGCAAGCATTTAGGGCCACCCGATGGGCCCTATATCTTCAGGGGCCCGGTCATCGCTGCAGCCGCGACCGGGCCCCTTTAAAAAAAAAAAAATTGCAGCTACACCTCAAGTGCTGGGAGAGGAGAGCAGAGGACAGGACAGGGACACCAGAGGCATCAACTCCCATCATCCCCAGCCACCCTCCTGCAACTTAAAGGTAAGAGGAGGGTTGCTGATCAATGAGGTGTGTATATGTATGTGTCTGCAAGTATGTGTGTCTCTCAGTATGTCTGTCTGTGTGTATGTGTCTCTCAGTATGTCAGTATGTCCGTCTGTGTGTGTGTCAGTATGTATGTCAGCATGCATGTATGTCTGTGTGTGTGTGTGTGTGTGTGTGTGTGTATGTCTGTATGTGTGTGTATCTGTATGTATATATGTCTGTATGTATGTATGTCTGTGTATGTGTCTGCAAGTATGTATGTGTGTGTGTGTATGTCAGTATGCATGTATGCCTGTGTGTATGTATATATGTCTGTGTGTGTCAGTATGTATGTGTGTATGTATGTATGTCTGTCAGTATGCATGTATGTCTGTGTGTGTATGTGTGTATGTATATATGTCTGTTTGTCAGTATGTATGTATGTCAGTATGTGTGTCTGTGTGTGTCTGTGTGTGTATGTCAGTATGTATGGGTGTATGTCAGTATGTATGTCTGTGTCAGTATGTATCTGTGTATATATCTGTCAGTATGTATCTGTGTATGTATATATCTGTGTGTGTATGTCTGTATGTATGTGTATGTATGTCAGTATGTCTGTATGTGTGTCAGTATGTGAGTATGTATGTACGTCAGTGTGCATCTGTATGTCAGTGTGTGTATCTGTATCTATGTATGTGTCTATATGTATGTCTGTTTCAGTATTTGTGTCTGTTAGTATGCGTGTATTTTTCTGTGTGTGTGTCTGTGTCCTTTTGTGTCTGTGTGTGTGTGTATTCCTGTGGGAGGGATTTGGAGGCGGGCACACGTGGGCCCAGACCTTGAGCTGTGTAAGGGGCCCCACAATTTCTGATGGCAGCCCTGTTAATCAGTAGATATGATCCAAGCTGATATCGGTTGGTTTAGATGACAAAATTCATCCAATGGAAATGTTTTTCTTAATATTTGCCTGTTTGATGGTTTTCTTAAAGGAACACTATAGGGTCAGGAACACAAACATGTATTCCTAACCCTATAGTGTTAAAACCATCATCTAGTCCACCTGGGTCCCTCATGCCTCCATAAATATAGCAAAATATTACTTGTATTCAAGCCTAATGCTGGTGACTATAGTGTTCCTTTAAATATCCTGTGTTTAGTTATGCATGGGAAGCTAGTTTATAATAAATGGCTGCAATGTGCAATACATGAAAAGTGCTGCTCTGCAGTATGTACAGTGTATACACTGCGAAACATCCACATACGATTTACATTACTTTTTATGTTCTGTGTTTAAAGGAACACTATAGTCACCATAACAACATCATCTAAATGAACAGTTTAACTCCAAAGGCTGTCTCTAGTGCTTGATCTCCAGGTTTCTGAAACTGTGTTTCAGGAAACACAAAGTGCCACCGGGCAGGAGCGCTCCTGATTGGCTAGAACGTTAAGCTGACACACTAAACCAATCAGTAGCTCCCCATTCATAAAGGTACAGGGAGCCTCCTGGCCAGGGCAGATTAATAGCACATTGGGCCTGGTGCTGACAGTTATGATGCACCTAATTAGAGAATCTTATCGACAGAAAATACAGTCATACCTCCCAAGCATCATGTATCTGGTGGAGGTGGTGCTAAAGGGAAACTTCCTGGATATAGCTATAAGAAAACACATACCCTATGCTAATCTCTCACTTTCATCTTTCAATTAAATCCATATCCCCTAACAGCAGTGGCCGGTGAAGCAGCATGTCGGTGGGCACAGTAAAAGGGTGGGCCACTGATGCAAATCATGTATCCAGGACCGCCCAATGGGCCTATTTCATGAGCATGGCCCTGGAACTGGAGCTCCATTAGCCCCTATGTTAATCCGGCCCTGCTCCTGGCACCATAACCAATTAATTTAGCTGAAGTTGCTATGGTGACTGGAGTGTCCCTTTAATAAAGTCTTTGTAAAATGCTGTTCATGCTGGTGGTTATATGAGTGGAGGATTTTGGATTTGTTTTTGTTGATTTTTTTTTACGTTTTCTTTTTCAAAGGTTAGAAAAACTAGCCAAGAAAGGAGTAAAAAAAATGAGGGAAATAAAATATCTACAACAGTATATTAAGCAGGGAATGGCACCCAGAGGTCTTAGACTAGATAAACAACAAGCATTTGGTCAAGATAATGAGAATTTTATGACTAAATGTAATGATACCCTTGAAAAATGCTCATTTCAACTAATGAGCCTTCTGGTAGAATTCCAACAAAATGAAATGAATGAAGTTGAAAATGAAATTAAAAACAACTAAAACTGAGATTTGCAAGGAATATAAAGAGGAAATTATTGAACAACATAGTCTAGAATTAAACGAAAAAAATAGAAAAATTAGAAGAAAGAATTGTGACCACTAAAGAAGGAAAACTAAATAGAGATAAAGATGATTATAAAAGCGGTAAACCTAGGGATTGGAAAAATAATTATTTGCTTTGTTGAACCTAAAGTTTTTCTAACATTTTAGAAAAACAAACATTTAGAAATAATAAAGACAATGGGAAAATAGAAAGAACAAAAAGGCATCATACAAATACTCTGGTTCAATCCAGAAAGATTGAACATGAAGATCTTGTGGTAAGGCGTAAAGAACAGTCAAAACCCCCCGAAATGTATTATGCAAGTGAGGTTCCTAAAAGACAACAAGTGGATTTTGTAGAAAGTCAAGTAGGGACCCAGTACAGGAGAAGTCCCATATAAAATGCATGGCAGCACAAAAACAGATTTACCCCCTTAAGGACAGCCCAAACCCCTCCCAAAAAGAGAAAACTCATAGGAGCAATAGAAGGGTTAGAGGATCTAGAGGAGGGAGAAATGAACAACTAGATGGAGCTGTGAATCAAGAGATTCCAAATATGAATTTAGCAATGATCAATTAAAAATTCTTAAAGGGGAAACTCCAGTGCCAGGAAAACAATCCGTTTTCCTGGCACTGCAGGTCCCTTATTCCTCCCACCCCCCAAACCCTGGTGGCTGAAGGTGTGAAAACATGTCCCATGTCACTGCTTCTCCCTCCGCCGCCGCTCCTCCTCTGCATTACGTCGGCCGGTGGGAGAGACTGATCCCGCCCACCAGCCGGGGAGACCTAATGCGCATGCGCGGCAATGATGCGCATGAGCATTATAGCTCCCTATAGGAAAGCATTGAAAATGCTTTTCAATGCTTTACTATGAGGAATTGTGCTATGAAGGAGGAAGTGCCCTCCTCTTCTAGTAGACAGCCACTAGAGGTTGAGTTAACCCTGCAAGGTAATTATTGCAGTTTATAAAAAACTGCAATAATTACACTTGCAGGGTTAAGAGTAGTGGGAGTTGGCACCCAGACCACTCCAATGGGCAGAAGTGGTCTGGGTGCCTGGAGTGTCCTTTTAATAGAGGATTAAAATTTGCTCCACAAAAGGTCCCAATAACTTTGAATTGTTTATTGATACACATACATTTTTAGGAAATCTAACTATCAAACGTTTCTTTGAAAAGATAAAAGATACTACTGATGAACATCATGAAACTATCATTGATGAATTAGTGGAAAATACTACACCACAAATCATTTAAATTCAAAACCAACATGATGGCAGAATGCAGAAGCTTCTCCTTTTCTTCAGTTTTGTCAACCTGCGTCATAGAACAAAATATGATTTATGTTAAATTAGGATACTTTACTAGTAGTAATTTCAATGAAGTAAGATTTCAATAAGATGTTTATAAAGACCATACCAATAACATTCTCTCTTGCTAGGGTAATAGTATTTCCAAGAGAGGGATTTGATCCCATCAAGGATGTGTCTTGTAAAACTATCACATCGTTAAATATGGATTTTAAGCTTTTGAATGAGCTACTTACTAATAGTCTTAAGTCTGTCATGCGGTCACCACTCTATCCCAATCAGTTATGGTTAATGGTATCAAACATGGAGAGAAAGAGAAGGATATTGAATGGCGTTTAGAGGAACATTAGCAATAAGGACAAAGGACTTTGACATTTCATCTTACCACCACTTGAGACATTTTGCTATTATTTAGCCTTGTGCCATTTTTTCATTAAACAATGAGGCATTAAAAATAATAGTGGAATAAATTCAAAACCAAACTCCAAATTTTTCCCAACATGGGAAAAAGGTAATTTTATACCTGTTTTTAGTGATATGATTTTAAAGGAGTTTGACAAATTTTCTAAAAAAAAAAAGTGGAAAATCTCACTAAAAAAGAAAAGCTAGCCTTGAAGCAGCTAAAAGAAAATTACAACTTCATTATAAGACAAGCAAATAAGGGGGGAGGAACAGTCATATTGAATCGCGATGACTAGTTACTAGAGGCATTCAGAATTCTAGGGGATACTGCCCCATGGAAGAATAAAAAAAAAAAAAAAAATGATTATTCTTTTAAATGAAGGTTCACAAAATAAAATCATAAGCAAAGACGAGTTTGATTATCTTTTTATCACATCTCCAAAAATGTCTATCTTTTATTATTCACCAAAAATACATAAGAAATTGGAATCAGCGGAATTGGCTCTCTAACTAGCAACTTCTCAGAATATATAGACTTTTATTTACAACATGTTGTTAGGGCCCCCTCGTATTTTAAAGATTCAACTCAGATTATTTCTGATGTTGAAGGGATGACTTGGAAGGAGAATTATATTTGGGCGCCAGTAAACATTGCTGCACTTTACACTCTTATCGACCACGAAAAAGGGATGCAGGCCATTAGAGAAACTCTTGATAATGACCCAAATATGCATAAGTCTCAGGCCATTTTTATTGTAGACATCATTCGTTTCATTCTGTTCCACAATTTCTTTTGGTTCGAGGGAACTTTTTACCTTCAAAACATGTGGTACAGCCATTGGCACCAGGTTATGCCAACATTTTTGTGGCAAGTTGGGAATTTCAAAACATCTGGAATCATAATCCCTTTGC
>OW240918.1:105889325-105922898 GCA_933207985.1 Pelobates cultripes | reverse complement strand
TGCCTTGTGAGCTACTTACCTGAACATACAGGAACAAATCAATATCTGCCTGTCAGGAAGAGGCAGAGCCTAGTAGAGAAATAAGAGTCTGTTATTAAAACACTGCAACAATGACCCGATGTTGCTAAATTCAGATTCACAACAATACCTCACCCAGTGGATGAACTGATACAGTAATGATCAGTCACAGGAGAGGAATAAACCAATAACATTACTAGGCAAAGGCAAGAAGAATCGTATACAGATCAGTTGAGGGGGAAAAAAAAGAAATATCGGTATGAACCATAGAATTTGTGGCAACTACTAAATTATAAGGACGCCAACCACGTCAGTACCTACATTTGTAAATAGTACAGATTATGCCAAACAGTATAATCAAATTTATTAGAGACTGTTGTGCAACATAAGTAATATATATATATATATATATATATATATATATATATATATATATATATATATATATATATATATATATATATATATATATATATATATATATAATAGGCAAGATACTGATGAAAAGGTGGTAACCAGAGGCACATTATACATTGTGGCAACAGACATAATAAGCAGGATAGTAGAAGATCTTCAGTTATCCTTATGAGAACAACCACCGCATACTTACTCTTTCCTTATCTTCAGATAATGAAGAAGTACTTATGGCAGAGCCAGGGCCGGCGCTACCTGTAAGGTGGACTAGGCAGCCGCCTAGGGCGCCCCTTGGGAAGGGACGCCAGCCAGGAGCGCCGGCCCCACTCATGCTGCAGCCGCCCGAGCGCTCTGTATAGAGCCTCAGGCGGCTGCAGCTTTGCCCGGGTGGTGCGTCCATGAGTGCGCACCGCCCGGGCGCAGCCTGAGGAGAGGGGCTGACAGGAGGGAAACGCTCAGTGCTCCCTCCTGTCACTCCCTCTGTAGTAGCGTGGCCGAGCCCAGTATAGTCGGCGGGTACAGGGAGCATCTGTCTCCTGTACCCGGCCTGACTAACAGGAAGTGAACACTGAGTGTTCACTTCCTTTTAGTCCGGCCGGGTACAGGAACCAAAAGCAACCTGTACCCGCGGACCATACAGGGCTCGGCCACGCTACAATAGAGGTAGGGAGGGTGGGGGGAATAAATGGACAGGGAGGGGAGGGGGAGGAATAAATGGACAGGGAGGGGGAGGAATAAATGGACAGGGTAGGGGAGGAAATGACAGGGTGGGAGGAATAAATGGACAGGAGGGGGAGGGAGATAAATGGACAGAAAGGGGGAAATAAATGGACAGGAAGGGGAGCGGGAGATAAATGGACAGGGAGGGGGGGATAAATGGACAGGCAGGGTGGGGGAATAAATTGACAAGGTGGGGGGGAGAAATTGACAGGGAGGGGAATGAGAGTGGGGAGGGGAGAAGAGAGTTACAACGGGGGAGACCAGAGTGACAAGGGAGGGGGGAGAAGAGAGGGACACGCAGGGGAGAAGAGAGTGACAAGGGAGGGGCGAGAAGAGAGGGACAAGAGGGGGGAGAAGAGAGGGACAAGAGGGAGACAAGGGGGGGGGAGAGATTGACATCCATCACACACACACAATGCACCCCTTGCACACAGAAAAACACACAATGCATTACACAGACACACACACAAGCAATTCAACCCTCACACACACAGAAACACACAATGCATTCCTTACACACACTCAATGCATCCCGTACATACATAGAAACACACATTGCAGCCCTTACACATACAAACACAGATTCACACAATGCATTCCTTACACACATATCAGGACATCCCCTACTCCTGTGAACAAACTAATTGGTGGAACATGAAGGTAGACCCTGGGGCCCAGACCTTGAGCTGTGTAAAGGGCCCCCAAAAAATGGAGCTGCTTCCCGTTTCTCCCAGAACACAAACAGCCTCCAGAGAGCCTGTTCTACACCAGACGAGTGGAGCCAGACTGCAGCTAGAGCCCATCACCATCCTCATCTGATTGTAAGTAGGCAATCTAGTATATTATTCGTGGCACTAATCTCTAATTTACCTCACATTAAAGGGACACTTTAGTCCCCAGAACCACTGCAGCTTAATGTAGTGGTTCTGGTGTCTATAGCCAGTCCCTGCATGCCTTTTAATGTAAACACGGCGGCACTGCAGCACTTGCGTTAGTTAACATGGGGCATTGTGATGTCATATGGGGGGGGCAGCAAACTTTACTTTTGCCTAGGGCGGCAAAAATCCTTGCACCAGCCCTGGGCAGAGCCTATGGTGATAATAAGCAGCTTGTTATATCTGCAAGATATCAACACCAATCCAAAATCCACGAGTATTAAATCAATGCAATGTTAGGAGTGATCATAACTTATACAGATCTAGGTACAGAGAACATGTAAAACTATCAGTCAAATGTTTGTCATCAACAAGCTGCATTACATTATATAATGCAGGATGAATCAACCACTTAAAGTCACACATTGATTGCAAATTCCAGATATAAGGACAACTAGT
The DNA here is from genome assembly GCA_933207985.1 of Pelobates cultripes. Classification (NCBI taxonomy): domain Eukaryota; kingdom Metazoa; phylum Chordata; class Amphibia; order Anura; family Pelobatidae; genus Pelobates; species Pelobates cultripes. The sequence goes on along the minus strand of OW240918.1, from coordinate 105,920,412 downwards.
CACAAGTCACACATTGGTTGCAAATTCCAGATATAAGGACACCTAGAAGAATCCCCATGAATATCAGAAGAGAGGTCCGTAATGGAATTACCTGTTTAGGGATTTCCTCTATTGTTCTGGCAGCAGGTGAATTTTACCTGAAATAGTAAACCTGGTAGAATGGTCTGGGGACTGGAAAGACCTTAACCCCTTAAGGACACATGACATGTGTGACATGTCATGATTCCCTTTTATTCCAGACGTTTGGTCCTTAAGGGGTTAAAATACTTGCAATACACAGCATCAAAGTTACCTGAGCATATGAGCCTAAAAGAATACCTTTATTGCAACAGGGGAATCGTCAGAAGTTTCTGATCATTAACTCCTTAAGAACCAAAAGCATGCCACCCCTGACCTATACTAAAGGGATTGCCAAACTTTCAGGTCCCCAAGGGATAAAAGAGAATACTGAATATAAAATGTATGCTTTAAGGAAATTAATTCAAATTTAAAGACTAAAAGGTTATGACCAGGTGAAAGAAAAAACAATATTAACAGCTTTTAAATCAGGTAATGGCTTCAGCGTTGCCTACTTATGAGATCAATTAATAGCCCAATTTGTGCTCCTGCAACTAGTATGATCTACTAAGCTGTGCATCAGTAATCAGCATATATCTGAAGGTAAAACACTGTCACCAACTGAAAAATCATTCCCTATCTTGGACAGAGAGGAGAGGATGCCTGGCAATAGAAAAAGTTTTGTAGAATGGACTCATGTATAAATACATAGGAGTGCACACACAAAAAAATAACATTGATTACCATGCTTCATTTTGGAAAAACAGGTCTCCTTCTCTTCTGGGAGAGGCACTCAGACAGGTTCAGTAACACCTGCAATCTATCTGAAGTGGTAAAATGTGTAAATTGCTTATCCTGAAACACCTGTGGGAGAGGGAATCTAATACAAAGCCAAAAAGCAGTATGTTTCATTATCTACTTTATTTAAAAAACTGAAATAGAAAGTCCACAGTAGGCAATAATTACTTACCCAGTATAACAGTGCATTTGTATTTGCTAGAATTGGGCAGTGCTACATTTCAGCGCAAAACAGACCTTAGATCATTTGTATATATTAAATCTACCAATGCCGTATATAAATTGGGGTTATATATTAATACCAACCTGCATACAGAATATAGGAATCACATACATTGTGGATGATTCTGACAGCACCTTATGCACAGATATATCAGTCACATATACTGAGTCTGTTTAAACAGTAATCATACATAGCCTACATCTGCTATATACAGTGACACTATGCCTGCATACATATTAAGATTATATGAGTTAGATAAATTGAGGCTGTGTTTTAACAGAACCTCATGCACATAATATACCATTCATATATACTGAGGTTGTGACTCACAACCCACACATAGAACCAGTATTAGATTGGACTCCTAAAGCGGATGTACTTATATCATTCACATATATTGTGTTTCCACTAATACATCAATCCTATAGAGAACAGATACACTGAAGCAATGTCTCCCCACCATCTTACCTATAGAGCATGTAGAGGACATCTGAGGCACAGCAACTCAGAGCATATAAAGAACACACACTGAGGCAGAGTTTCCAGATCAGCTCATACATAGACAATATAGTGGATATATATACTGAGGCTGTGTCCTCATGGTAACTCATACACAGAGCATCTAGTGGATACATATACTGAGGCTGTGTCCTCATAGTAACTCATACATACAGCATATAGTGGGTACATATACTAAGGCTGTGTCCTCATAGTAACTCAAACACAGAGCATCTAGTGGGTACATATACTGAGGCAGAGTCCTCATTGTAACTCATACATAGACAATATAGTGGATATATATACTGAGGCTGTGTCATCATGGTAACTCAAACACAGAGCATCTAGTGGATACATATACTGAGGCAGTGTCCTCATTGTAACTCATACATAGAGCCTATAGTGGGTACATATACTGAGGCTGTGTCCTCACAGTAACTCTTACATAGAGCATGTAGTGGGTACATATACTGAGGCTGTGTTCTCATAGTAACTAATACATAGAGCATATAGTGGATACATATACTGAGGCTGTATCCTCATAGTAACTCATACATAGAGCATATAGTGGATACATATACTGAGGCAGTGTCATCATAGTAACTCCTATAGAGCACATATAGTGGATAGATATACTGAGGCTGTGTCATCATAGTAACTCCTATAGAGCGCATATAGTGGATACATATACTGAGGCTGTGTCATCATAGTAACTCCTATAGAGCGCATATAGAGGATACTTTTACTGAGGCGATGTCCTCACAGTAATCTTACATAGAGCATATAGTGGATAGATATATATATATATATATATATATATATATATATATATACTGAGGCCGTGTCCTCATAGTAACTTATACCAAGACCATATAGTGGATACATATACTGAGGCTGTGTCCTCATAGTAACTCATACATACAGCATATAGTGGATACATATACTGAGGCCGTGTCCTCATAGTAACTCATACCTAGAGCATATACCGGACACACACTGAGACTTCATACCAATTCATACATTAGAGCATATGGTGAAAACATACACCAGTTAATGTACAGATACTGAGGCCCAGTGGTCTCCTGTGCAGTATATTCTTCCACTGTCTGCAAAAGCCTGCTTATTTGTGATAATGCACAGATAACAGCAATCAATGCCACATACCTTCATAGAAACAAGTGTGTGTGTGTGTGTGGACTTAGAGTTAGGTTTTTAAAACCTTCCACATATGTGTGTACTTCAGACACCCAAGAAATTTCTTACCTTGGATATTTCTCTGTCTTCAGGCTGTGGAATTCCAGCAGACTTTATACAGCCAGGATATCCATTATTAGCACTCTTTTTCACAATGCCTCATTGCATTATCAGCACTCGTTTTGCACAATGCCTCCTTGCATTATCAGCACTCGTTTTGCACAATGCCTACTTGCATTATCAGCAATCTTTTTGCATTATCAGCACTACTTTGGCCAATGCATACTTGTATTATCAGCACTCTTTTGCACCAAACATCCTTATAAACTTACCTAAATGCTCACCACACAAATCTCCTAAATGTGACCTATTTGTTAGAAGGAAGCCTAAAATAAGCAGCTGGGAGGGACTGAAAGAACAGAGACCCAGGTGCCTATACTAGTTTTAATCTAAATTTCTAATGCACTTACCTGAACCGTTGCAGGCCTGTGTTTCAGCGGCAAAATGGGGATTTGAACAACTGACAGCCTAAACTGTTTAAACTATAGGCTTCCATCTGTACCCCATATGCCATTCATCATCTCCATACAAGGTGGAATACATAGAATAGGTATACCCCGGTAGTCACAACTCTGTTGGGCCTCATGTATGCAGTGTACCGCTATCATCCCCTCAGGGAGAGAGATAGGTTAGACTCCTGATTGCTGAAGGAGGTACCCAGGAGGTACCCAGGCTGGCAACTCTTACACATGTGCTGTTTGCGGGGTCTTCAGGGATAAAGGCTAAGACTCGGCTGGGCCTCATGTTTGCAGTGGACCGCTGTCATCACTTCCTAGAGAGATAGGACAGACCCCTGTTTGCTGAAGTAGGAACCCAGGCTGGCAACTCTTACCGGTATGCTGTTTGCAGGGTCTTCAGGGGTAAGAGGCTGAACCCTGGCCTGGCTTCATGTAGGCATTATATCACATACATCCCCTGAGGAGGTACCCAAGCTGGCCTGTTGCTTGGTCTTCAGCGATAAGAGGCTGAACCCTGGCATGCAGTGGACCATTTTCATCCCTTTCAGGGAGAGGTTGGGTCCGACCCCCAGTCACTAAATGGGGTGCCCAGGCTAGCCACTTCATCTTAGTGCGTTTGCTGGGTCTTCAGGGCTTAGAGGCTGAACCCTGGCAGGGCCTAAAAAATATTGCCTGGTGAGCATAAAAGAAAAAAATCTAGGTCTGCATAAGCAGACTCCTTCCAAACTGCTGTGAAGGACAGGAAAAAGACTGCCTGATGGGAAGGGGGAGGATCTATTTATACCAGTTTCAAAGTTCTATTTCTTGTCCTGTGAGGGGAGGAGCTAACCCATGAGTAAATGCTGCCATGCATAATGGTCAGGAAATATATATATTTATACATTTTTTTTTAATCATATTGTTATGGTATTGTAATATAGATAGAATATTCGCATGGTATTGTAATATATTTTTGCCGGGGTTTTTTTTGGTTCTGGTTAGGTGTTGATTGTTTACATATACCACAGGGCAACACATTTCATTTGCTGTCTATCATTATGTATAAGTGATGTGTCAGGAAAACATGTTGGTTATGGCAACTATATATACTATGCAGTGTCCAGCTTATAAATGCAAATGGAACTGGTTTTATATATACTAAGTGATCAATGTGTCCTCTGCATGAGCCTAGGAGAACTCACAAGAATTGCACTAATAAATAAGCTCCCAGAGAGAGTACTGTAGACCATCCTTGGTAACCATAGTGTCTTTTTTTTTTTACACATAAGGATGAAAAAAAAAACACATAGTGGTTGAAGAAGGTGGAAGCTAAGAAAAACATATTCAAAAAATCAGTCCATTGAAAAGTGCAGGAACACCACATGTGGAACAAGCAGTTCAACTGATGTAGATTCTAACACTTGAAGTGCTTCAAGTTCAACCAGTGCAATTGATGTCAGTACATCCAGTTTACTGCAAGTGGAACTAGTGCAGGAACAAGTGAATCCACAGAGCTGGACTATGGAAATGTTTCAGAACAGCAAGAGGAAATTTATTCAAATGATATTGGAGATTGGAATGTTTGTGATACTTTGAGAGAATATTTTTGTCAAAAAGAGGTTGTCAACTGTCAATATATGGGCAGTGATTTTAAAGCTTAAGATATGTCCTGATAAATATTTTGCAAGACACTGTACAAAGTCTTTGTTTTTCTGAGAACAGTTGAATGGAGAACAAGTTAAAGGACCACTCTAGGCACCCAGACCACTTCAGCTTAATGAAGTGGTCTGGGTGCCAGGTTCCTCTAGGATTAACCCTTTTTTTATAAGCATAGCAATTTCAGAGAAACTGCTATGTTTATAATAGGGTTAATCCAGCCTTCAAATCCTCTAGTGGCTGTCTCATTGACAGCCGCTAGAGGCGCTTGCGTGATTCTCACTGTGAAAATCACAGTGAGAACACGCCAGCGTCCATAGGAAAGCATTGAAAATGCTTTCCTATGAGACCGGCTGAATGCGCGCGCAGCTTCTGCCGCACGTGCGCATTCAGCCGAAGGGGAGGAGAAGAGGCGGAGAGGAGGAGGAGAGCTCCCTGGAAAAAAGGTAAGTTTTAACAGTTTCCTCTCCCCAGAGCCAGGTGGGAGGGGGACCCTGAGGGTGGGGGCACCCTCAGGGCACTATAGTGCTAGGAAAACAAGTATGGTTTTCTGGCACTATAGTGGTCCTTTAACCCCTTAAGGACACATGACATGTGTGACATGTCATGATTCCCTTTTATTCCAGAAGTTTGGTCCTTAAGGGGTTAAGCATGACTGTGTTGTTCTCCTAATACATTGTTGTGCTCTTTGCAAATTATTTTGGAAAAAATAAACAAAACAGTTGGCTTCAACTGGTTATTCAGATTCTCAACATGCAACAAGAGATTTAAGCAAGCATGAAAATGGTGCTTTTCTATGGAAAAGCAATTGAAAACCTTATCGGGAAAAAAACTTTTGGACAACAAACAGTCAAAGGTTTTGTTGAACAGTTTGAGAGTAAGAAAACATATTGGTACAAAATACTTTGCTTATCCTGAGCATTATAAAGCTTCTTTCATCACAAATTCTTCTTTTTGAGAAAGTGATCTAATTATAGGATCAGTGCACAATGGGAATTATTTAGGCTGTCTTTAGCTGGTAGCTGAATATGATCCATTAATTGCAGAAGAGATCACATATTGTACCTATCATCAACAATATGTGATGCATTTATTTAATTAATTGGTGAGCACGTGCTACAGCAGATTGTAAATAAAATTTAAAAAAAGCCAAATATTCTATTTCTGTTGACTCCAACTCTGATATATTGATTGCATATTCTCATCAACTGATCCTTAAATTTCACTAAATACTTTCTAGTGGTCTGGTGGAGTGTTTCACTAAATTCATCCCAATTTATGGACATACTGATATAGAACTAGCAAACACTTTTCTGGAAACGAAAATGGAATTTCTATCAAAGAATGCAGAGGTAAGATATATGATATGCTGGTACTCAGGTCTTAGGAAAAAAAAGAATCTACTTAATGAGTACATTCCTTGTTAGGCACATTCACTAAACCTTGTAGGACAAAATGCTGGAAACAGCTGTTCGGTTGCAATTTCCTTCTTATATATTTTTTTTATTCTTTATTTGAGTCATGCACAGTTAAAACAGACAGGCTTGTAGTGTCACAACAGTATGAGCAAGCGGTTCAGTCAGCATAAAAAACAGTGTTATGGCATTAGAGATCACGCTAGCATATTTTTATGAAAAGATGAGTTGTTTATGTCATAGGTACAGTAAAGAAGAAGAAACATGTGAAAGAGTGCGGCATGAGAAGTCAAATACAGGAAGATAAAACGGAGAAACAAATGCCATGGCTAATAAAGCCCATCTAAGTAGCCCTCTAGCTGAAGTGGTAGAGGTTAACACAGTGAGGGAGTTTAAGCATGCGTGGGATATGAATAAAGCTATCCTAGATATAAAATAAGGCAAGGGACTAACGCAAGTATTTTAAAAATTGGGCAGATCGGCCAAATGGTTCTTATATGCTGGCACAGTCTATGTTTCTGTGTAAACACGTAGCCAGTCAGAGGAGCAAAAGAAATTATAGTGAAGCCTGCGAGTTAACTCATGAAGAGGCACCCGCAGTCCCAGCGTAGAGACCATTCAATCCCTACCACCAGCAGGGCACAGTCCCAATAAACAGATGTAGGTCTGCCAGCACACATCCAGTCTGCCACCAAGGTTAGGTCAGACAGCTGTATCTCGTTCCTGCAGAGTAGGGCATTGAGGAGCTGCAACACAACGACAGTCGAGTCGGCTCATCCATATAAGCAGGGATGTGTCTACCGCGAGGCAAACAAGGCATTTGCCTTGGGCGGCAATTTCCAGGAGGCTGCAAAAAACGCTGCCCCAAATGCCCAGGCAAATACCTTGTTTGCCTCGTTTTATGGGAACCCAAGAACTGGCTGCCTGGCCATCTTTGGGCTCCCCCGGGACAGGCGGCCAATTGTTTCCCGGGCGGGCGGCGAGGGAGCTAATTTTCTCTGCTCAGCTCCCTCGCATGACCCGCAGTAATGGCGGAAGCCGGAATATGACGTCATCACACTGCGCGAGGGAGCTGAGCAGAGAGAGCTCAGGGGAAAGAGTTCCCTCGCCGCCTGCACGTCGGGGCCGCCTCCCGGCCCAGCAGCCCCACTGGAAGCACCCCAGGTGAAAAATCCACCCAGCTATCCCAAAAGTAGGGAGGCTGGGTGGATTTCAATTTAAAAAAATAATAATAATAATTGTGAGTGGGGGAAATGTTAGTGTGTGTGTCGGTGAATGTGAGTGTGTGTCGGTGAATGTGAGTGAGTGTGTGTCAGTGAATGTAAGTGAGTGTGTGTCTGTCAGTGAATGTGTGTGTGTCGGTCAGTCAGTGTGTATGTGTCGGTCAGTGAGTGCATACCTCTGTCAGTTAGTGTGAGTCTGTCAGTGTGTCCCCGAGTAATAGTGTATGTCCGTCTATCAGTGTGTCAAATCAGTGAGTGTGTGTATGTCAGTGTATATGAGTGTGTGTCTGTCAATGAGTGTATGCATCTATCAGTGAGTGTGTGCATCTGTCAGTGAGTGTGCATCTGTCAGTCAAAGTGATGCCTTGACAGGAAGGGGTGGAAAAAATTTAAATTAGGGGGGGTTCCCGAGCACCGTCCTGCCTAGGGCAGCACAAATCCTAAATATAAGATAAGTAAAGAGGGGTTGTCCTGTGCCTTTGGTTGTTTTTATATCTTGAAGTGGCACAGCTTTAGGGCTTTAAATGTTCTCCACAGTGAGGCCTCAGTGTCAATTGTTAGCACTCCAGATCAGGATACAGGAGCCACAAGTTTTCCGAGTGCTGGTTTCCAGAGTTGCCTGGTGAAGGCTTCAAGAGCCCAGAGAAAGGTAACCTGTTCCATGGAATGCTCAGGGTTCAGAGCAGGCTTCGCCACAATCTTAAGATGCCTCCCCTGATGGTGCTAGGCGGCCAAAGAGACCTCTTTTCCTCTTACTGGTGTTTGAATTCAGGGACCAATAGGAACAGGAATCAGGTAAAATAAAATGCACCCATAAGGTGGTTCTATACTCTATGTTTTGAGTTCAAAACAGCATGTCAGTTTTGCATGCTTTTTATTATATTTACATAGTATTACGTGTATTTTTATTTTTTAGGTTTTACAACTCTATTCCTTTGTTTTTTTTACGTATTTATGCTGAACTCTCTGAAGGATTTTGTGCAGACTATCCAGGGCCGTCTTTAACGCAGGGCAAACGGGGCAGCTGCAAGACACTGCCGAGTTTCTCTTGGGGGGCCCGAGGCACCTGCCCCGTGGGCCCGCTGACCCCGGCGGGCGGGTGGCTGGTCGGGCAGGAAGGCGGGCGCGCGAGGGAGCACTCACTGCTTCCTCTTCAGCTCCCTCGCGCACCGCACTGATGCCGGAGCCGGAAGATGACGTCATCTTCCGGCGCGGGCATCCCTACGCGGCGCGCAAGGGAGCTGAAGAGGAAGCACACAGGGGAAAGTGCTCCCTCGGGCGCCGGCCGGCCAGCCAGCCCGCCCACCCAGTGACCAGGAGCCCAGCAGCACCACTGGACCCCAGGGAATCCCCCCAGCACTCCAAAAGGTAAGGAGGCTGGGGGGATTACATTTTTTTTTTTAAAATGTGTGTTTGTGTGTGTGTGTGTGTGTTAGTATGTGTGTGTTAGTGTATGTATGTGTGTATGTGTGTTTGTGTATGTGTTTGTGTGTGTGTGTTTGTGTGTGTTAGTGTAAGTGTTAGTGTGTGTTAGTGTATGTGTTTGTGTGTTAGTGTGTGTTTGTGTATGTGTGTTAGTGTGTGTGTTAGTGTGTGTGTGTTAGTGTATGTGTGTGTTAGTGTATGTGTGTGTATGTGTGTGTTAGTGTATGTGTGTCAGCATGTCTGTGTGTGTGTCAGCATGTCTGTGTGTGTGTGTGTATGTCTGTGTGTGTCAGTATATATGTGTGTGTATATCTGTGTGTGTCAGTATGTGTATGTGTCAGTATGTCTGTCAGTGCGTCAGTATGTCTGTTAGTGCATGTGTATGCATGTGTCAGTATATCTGTCTGTGTGCCAGTATGTCTGTGTGTGTGTGTGTCAGTATATCAGTCTGTGTGTGTCAGTGTATGTGCCTGTGTGTGTGTGTCAGTATTTTTCAGTGTATGTGGGTGTCAGTATATCTGTCAGTGTGTGGGTGTCAGTATTTCTGTCAGTGTATGTGTGTCAGTATGTTGATCAGTGTATGTGTCTGTGTGTGTGTGTCAGTATGTCGGTATATGTGTCTGTGTGTCAGTATGTCTGTATATGTGCCTGTGTCAGTATGTCTGTCAGTACGTCTACCAGTGTATGTGTCTGTGTGTGTGTCAATATATGTACCTGTGTCAGTGTGTCTGTCAGTGTATGTGCCTGTTTATCTGTATGTAGTCAGTGTATGTATCTGTGTATCTGCTTGTGCGTCAGAGTGTGTACCTGTGCATCTGAGCCGCAACTTTAAATACAAATACACCCCTCCATTCAAACTTCAACACTACATATAAAACACACTCCTGCATTGAAACGTCAACACTACATACAAGCACACTCCTACATTCAAAAACAAACACTACACATAAATGCACACTTGCATTCAAACTCCAGTACCACATACAAACACATTCACACAAACATACTCCATACAAACACATGCTTACATTCAAACATACTAACATGGCTCAGTGCTAAATACAACCCTGCAAGCATGGGAAATTGGTAGAGTCCCAGCTGTCAAAGCATTGTTGGAGTTGCACGACAGATGGGGTTCTACCTTTAGTCCAACCTTGCAATTGGGGGTCCCAATAAAATTCATTCTACTTTAGTACCGCCACTGCATTGGGATGGATGCCGTGATTGCATACCAGGGAGTGAGGGGCGAGAGCGGCAGGGCACAGGGGGCCCAAGCAAACACTTGCCCAGGGTCCATTCGTTATTAAAGACGGCCCTGAGACTATCCATTCAAAATTCTATGAATTTGAATAGGAGGCAAAATATTGCCTGCTGTGAGGAGTATCAGCTACAACACAGCAAAATTAAAAGAAATTGAAGATGGGACTATAGTGACACGGAAGATGCTGATGCTGATATGACACCATCTGAGCAGTTTAATGCACACCTTTTATCTTATAATTGACCAACTGACAGAATCACTGAGGCACAGACAAGCAACATACAGCGTTATTCAAGAAAGATTTGGCTTTCTGTCAGAGATAGGCACACAAGGAATAGATGGCCTACGCTCCAAAGCAGTGACAACGTATCCTGAACATCTTGACACTCTGTTTGCAGAAGAAGTTGTGCAATGTACCTCTCTTTTTTTAAATTTACCAATCTTCCCCTGCAAATGAAGCAATGCATGAGAGCCAAGAAATACAGATATACAAGTTTGGGATCACACAATCCCCAGTCAGTGCATTTCCGAACATATATTTGACCCTATGCATATATTTGTTTTTAATAGTCATCAACTGCAGTGGTGGGCGTTCATTTTCAGCATTAAAGCATGTGAAATATTAATATTAAGATCTTCCATGGGTCCGAAGCATTTCATTGCACTCTGCCTGTTATGCATTTTTGAAAATGAATTGCTGAATCAACTTAATCTTGATTTTACAATTGAAGAATTAGCAAGCAAAAAAGCATTAAGGAAAATGTGTATTTTCATTTTAATCTGTCAATTTGTTTCTTTTAGATTAAAATGCTGTTCAGACTTCACTGATCAACCCTCTTTGTGTATTCATAATTAGTGGTTGCTATTTATTTCAAGTGTAGCTCCTGGCACCATAACCACAACAGTGGGCTGTAGATGCTTGAAGTAATACTTTAAGAAAGTATTTTTATAAGTCATGTATCATACATTTATATTTTAATTGTCTATATAGTTTACATTATATTTATAAATACAGTTATTTTATGGTTATATTTGTTATGGTTCAGTTACCCCCTCAAACCCTTATGGGGCAGAGGGCGTGCTATGCCATCCGTAAGGAAATGGTCCTAAACATCTGTAGCGGACCATGGGTTACCCGACCAGTTACCTCTGCTGATTCCCTTCCTTCAGCCGATCAGGAATCATTTAAAATACAAAGAGACCCATCTTCCCCCAGTAGCTGGAAAACACACAAACCTGGAGGTACAACTTTATTGGCCACACAGGGCTTTTATACATACCCCATACAAGGAGTGTATCATACCAACATCCAGTGTCCTCTCCCAGGATCCTCCCCCTCTCTAGCTCCCCAGCGTGGAAAAGAACTCTGTTCCCTTTGTCCCCAACTCCCGCCTCTAAAGGTGTAGTGTTTCCCATGCTCGCTGGCAGGGGGTCGTCTTCCCAGGAGCCTCTGTGCCTGGGAGTCTAGACGTGGGAACAAGGGACTGTCCCTTTGTCTCCCAGGCACAGAAAGCCCGCCCACGGGAAAAGTGCTGATTTCTTTGTCCCTGCAGGTACCGCAAAGCCTGCCCAACCCGCCAGTGCTCCAGCAGTGCCCACATCGATCTCAAGGACCCTCACAGCGGTACTTTCCTCGACCAGTCTCTGCTCGTGAGGTCCCTGTGTGAAATCCTATAAGGGAAGCATCTCCTTTCGGGACACGAATGCTCCCCCTGGACTTAATTTCTTCCCTTGCGGTTTCACACTTCGATTGCAAGTGAGAACGTTCTGATGAATTGGTGTGAACATTCTAATGGGGCACTGGAGAGGTCATCTTTCGGGAAACGAACGAGTCGGGAAACAATCCACGAACGTGCCTCTGGGCTGGCGTTCATCTGTTGCGAGGTGTAAAGGTTCTAAACTAACATTCTAAATGAGGTATCGGTGTGGTCCCCATTTGGGAGGCAAATTAATTTCCTTTGTGGCGGCACTCCCGAACAGGGAGCGGGCACAATATACGAAGAGATGGGGAAACACACATAATATCAGAAAGGTAATTCACGGACAGGCAGCGGTCCCGCCACACTTCCCACTTACCTGTTCTCTGCTGTTCCCCCACTGGAATTCTATCATAAGAGGTGTGGAGCTGGACAATAGTGGTCTTGTGAGATGTCTTCCTGGAGCTACTGCTCACAGAGACAGGAGACGTATTTGTAAAATAGTTAAGCGATCAAAGCAGGAAGGGCAACTGGATGCACTTGTCCATCTAGGAACAAATGACTTGGCTTGCAATGAGGTTTCAGAGGTAAAGGAAGTTGTTTGTATTTTTTGCAATGATACACGGCAGGTTGCTTCCACATTGTCATTCTCTGAAGTTCTGCCTGTGAACAACACTCAGAATGACAGGTAGATGCGTTTTAGGGACTTTAACTTGTGGCTTTGTGAATGGTGTCGGGAGCAAGGATTTGGCTTCATTTCTCATGGTAGCTCTGTTTGGAATGGAAATAAACTGTACAAAAAAGATGGTTTGCATCTTTCTCAAAAGGGAAAAAGTGTTCTCAGTGAGCAGTTCAGAGGTTTTGCTAGAATGTATTTAAACTAGGAGGGGGCAAAAGGGTGATAAAACATCAATTCAATTGCCCCCCCAAAACAAGGACAGAAGGTGCCTGTATAAAATGTGTTAAAAAAATGTTAAGCTTAGAGTCATGTATACAAATGCTCGCAGTTTAGGGAATTAGATCCGTGAACTTGTGGCAATAATGGCAACTAATAATGTAGATTTAGTCGCTGTTACTGAGACATGGTATAATGAGAAAAATGACTAGGACATATCAATACCAGGGTACTCTTTAAATAGAAAAGACAGGGAAGGCAAGAAAAGGGGAGGGGTGACCCTGTATGTTAAGCATAGCATAAAATCTAGCTTAATATAAGTTAGTGAGGCGAACATAGAGTCTGTTTGGATTACGTTAGAATTTGTTAATCACACCGTAACTCGTGTAGGTGTGATTTATAGGCCCCCAGGACAAACAGAAGAGTTAGATAATCTAATAGTTGAGGAAAAAGCTAAAATGACAATGAAGGGGAAAGTTTTCATCATGGGTGACTTTAATCTTTCTGATGTGAACTAGAAAACCAAAATAGCTGCTTGTGCCAGGAGCACACATATTCTAAACTCCCTACTGGAATTGTCTCTAAAACAAGTCGTTGAGGAACCAACTCGTAAAGAGGCCATACTAGATTTTGTGTTAACAAATGTAGACTGTAGGTGAAAGTTTAGGATCCAGTGATCATTAGTCAGTGTGTTTAATATCAGTTACAACACACACACACAAAAAAGTTTTAGACTTTAGAAAAACATACTTCTCTAAAATTAGAATATGTGTAAAGGAGTCATTATCAGACTGGATCAATTTAAATGGAGTCCAAGAGAAATTGGATTATTTAAAAGTTGCACTGCTGAAGGCAACAAAAAATTGCATTAGGCTTGTCAGTAAAATCAAAAAATTTGAGAAACCACTGTGGTACTCCGCAGATGTGGCCAAAATAGTAAAAAGGTTAGCATTTAGTAATTGTCAAAAAACCCAGAGTGAGGTAGATGGACAGATCTATAGGATTAGGCAGAAAGATACTAAGCAAGTTATAAGAGCTTCCAAATCACACACAAAAGAGAAAATAGCAGTCAGTAAAAAAAGGGACAAAACATTTTTTAGATACATAAATGAGAAAAGGAAAGCAGAACAATGATTAGTTAGATTAAATACAAAAGAAGTAAGGTATGTAGAAGAGGATAAAGGTCTAGCTGACTACCTCAATGAATATTTTGTTCAGTATTTACCAATGAAAATGAAGGAAAGGGGCCTCAGTTAGGGAAAAGGACAAACGAGTCATTTGTTACATGTGAGCTTACTGATGAAGAGGTTCTATTTCAACTGTCAAAAGTAAAGACAAATAAGTCAATGGGACCTGATGGAATACACCCAAAGTTATTAAAAGAGCTTAGTGGTGTACTAGCAAAACCATTAACAGATTTATTTAACCAATCATTGTTAACAGGAGTAGTCCCAGAAGACTGGAAGTTCGTGAATGTTGTGCCCATTCACAAGAAAGGTAGTAGGAATGAGTTGGGCAACTATAGGCTAGTAAGCCTTACTTCAGTAGTGGGTAGAGTAATGGAAATCATGTTTAAGGATAGGATTGTTTAACATCTAAAATCACATGGATTTCAATATCAGAGACAACATGGGCTTACTTCAGGGAGATCATGTCAAACTAATCTTATTGATTTTTTTTGAGCGGGTAACTAAAATAATAGATCAGGGTGGTGCAGTAGACATTGCCTACCTAGATTTCAGTAAGGCTTTTGACACTGTTCCACATAGAAGGCTCATCAATAAACTGCAATCTTTAACCCCTTAATGCCGTTATGGTGTTCTATGGCGTCGCGGCTTTAAAGGGCTTTAAAGCCGTTGCGGTGGCATAAAACGCCGTAACGGCTTAAGCCCCCAGGACCTCGGCGGTACTTACCTCCACCGCAATCCTCTTCTGGAGGGCTTCCTGACAGCCCTCCTCCGGCAAGTGAAGCCCCCAGTGGCCATGTGATCGCTCTCAAAGAGCGATCACATGGCCCCCTATAGCTGGCTGTGGATCTGCCACCAGGGGGGCTGTCTGAAATGTCAGACAGTCCCCCTGCTGGTAGGTAGTGTAAAAAAAAAATGTTTAAAAATAAATTAAAAGTATTTTTATATATATAATATATGTATATATATTATATATAACGTCATACAAAGTGTATTTTAATACTAATATTAGTATATATATTAATATTAAAATACACTTAGAATGACGTTACATATATATATATATATATATATAATAGATATATACACACACACATATATATATATATATATATATATATATATATATACATACATCCAATAGGTAGCTGCACTCACGCTAGATAAAAAAACAAAATTTATTGAAAATAAGTTAAAACATCAGCGATCAAACGTTTCAGTCCTTTAGGGACTTTCCTCAGGATCAAAAAATGAAAACAATATAATCAACAAATGAGACATTTATACATAAAATTATTAAGAAAATTGGCTTACCCCAGGTGAAACAACCGCCATTCGATCAGCGTTCTGACCCCCTCAGTGCGCATTTGCAGACTGGCTCCGCCCCCTACCATGACGTCATGACGTGCTGCCGGCCTGATCGTTGCCACGGTGATGCTAATACACAAAGCATCACCACAGCTAACAAAATAGAATAGAGCAGAACAAGATATAAGTGCACTCCAAAGTGAAATAGAATGTGAAGATGAATATTAAGTAAACTATATTGTAAATATACAAGTGGGCACAATATTACATACTGTGTACCAACGCCGTCTGAATTTAAGTGACGGTGTCGTCAATATGAAAAAAGTGCATTAAAGTCATATGTGTACCATACCTAGACCTATATATTACTAAGTGACAAGTGCATATGAATAAAGTGCTATCGAGGGAAGTATGTATGACGAACATACATACATTATAGTCCATACTTGGATATTATAAAGTGAAGGTGCATATAGATAAAGTGCAAACTATGTGCTATAGAAAAAGTGCATTAAGTGCTGTGTAAAAAACAATTTAATCCATGTAGTATGAGTGATTAATCTATTCTCTCGTTAACATTATATATAAAGAAAAAGGTACATGACTAACAACATTTATACACATATACATAACGATATATGCACACCTATATATAAAAACAAACTCTTTGAGATATACAATTGAGGATTCCCAAGAAATTACTGTGCATTAAGTGTTTACTCAACAACTGCACATGTCCATTCTACTGTGTAATATATTGGGCTATATTATTCAGCTCAGCTTCTTCAAGGAACATATATTACATATGGGTGTTCTATCCTCCATGGTATATTTCAGCATGTATGTATAAGATCAAAAACCTTAGCTGGGACTATATATTAGAAATATCTATGCATATAATTCAATGAGTATATTATAAAACTAGATCAATTGCAAAGAAAATCACTTATAAGCAAGTCTGTTATAGGAACGAATGGAAAGAGATGTATTCATTCAAGCCCTTTGGGAATACTGTATCCAGTTCATAAATCCAAAAAGTCTCTCTATTTAATAACAATTTTCCCCTGTCCCCAGCCCGTCTTGATACAGGGACATGATCAATGGCTATGAATTTTAATGTGGCTAGCGGATGGTTCAGTTCGAGGAAATGCTTAGCCACCGGTTTATCCGATATACCGTCTCTGTAAGCCAGTCTGATGCTGGGTCTGTGCCCCCTAATCCTTTCACATAACGCTGTTTCAGTTTTTCCAATGTATACTAAGCCACATGGACATGTAAGCTTGTATATAACATGGGTGGTTTTACACGTGATGGTACTGTTTATAGCATATTTCTTGTTAGTGTGTGGGTGCTGAAAAAACTTTGATGGAGTCATGTGCTCACATGTTACACAGCCAAGACAGCGAACACTACCCCAGCACTGTACGGTAGTGTTATCCGCGTAACTCAGGATAGGGTCTGTGTGGACCAGAAGATCTTTTAAGTTTTTGTTTCTCTTAAAACAAACAAGTGGTTTTTCTAAGAAGACCTTGGGAAGAGTGTCATCCGCTGCCAATATTCTCCAGTTTCTTCTAATAGCCGAGGAAATTTGGCAAGTAGATTGATGAAACGTAGTGGGGAAAACCAATTTTTGAACTGTCGCTGCCTCCCTAGGTACTCAAGGAATCCTAGCCTCTCTTAATGCTTTATCAAGGGTGGGGCGTTGGTACCCTCGTTCTAAAAACGTATTAGTCATTTCAATCAATTGCCTCTCTTTGACATTCTCATCAGAGTTATTCCTCATCACCCGCAGATACTGGGCCTTTGGGAGAGAATTCTTTAAAGCTTGGGGATGGGCACTGTGTGCGTGAAGGAGGGTATTGCGATCGGTAGCTTTCGTGAACAAGCTATATTCCAGTCTGTTTGTACCAACGGATAACTCAACATCCAAATATTGGATTTTTTCTGTACTGATATTGGCCGTCATCCTTATGGGTACTGGTAGCTTGTTAAGTTCATCGACCATGTTTTGTGCTTCAATTATAGTGCCATTCCAAATAATTAAAAGGTCATCTATGAAACGATAATAACCTTGTATTAAATGGCCATATGGTAACAAGATGTTTTTCTGTTCATACACAAACATGTACGCATTAGCATACATGGGGGCCATTGCTGCCCCCATCGATGTGCCAGAAACTTGTAAATACCATTGATTTTCAAAACGAAAATAGTTGCGTTCCAAATGTAATGCCAGAATCTCCAACACAAATTCAATGGGTGGCCCTTTATACACTGTCGACGCTGTAAGCACATGTCGCATAGCCTCAATCCCATCTTCATGTGGAATTACAGTATAAAGGCTCTTCACATCTATAGTGATTAACAGGGGTTTAGTTTCCATAAATCTGATATCATTAATCTTACTTAAAAGCATGGGTGTATCTTTTATGCAAGTTTCCAGCTGTTCAACCGACTGCTTGAACAAAAAGTCAAGCCACTTGGCTAGAGGTTCTAGAAGTCCTTTAATTGCGGAGACTATTGGACGTCCCGGAGGTTTTTGGGCATCCTTATGGATTTTCAGGATGCTGTAGATAATGGGGCAATGAGGATTCTTCTGATTAAGATACTGAAATAGATCCAGATCTATATATCCTGCCCTCAAACCCATAGATAAGGTATCATGTATCACACGTTGAAAATCTAGGGTGGGGTCATGGTCCAGGGGTAAATAGACGTTTGGATCTTGATGACTTTTCAGTTCATTAGCATAGTCAGTGTAGTCCATGATAACTATACCACCCCCTTTGTCAGCGGAGCATATAATTATGGACCGTGTGTGTCTGTGTGTGTGTCAGTATATGTGTTTGTGTGTGTCTGTATGTGTGTCAGTATGTGTGTGTGTCTGTGTATGTCAGTATGTATATTTGTGTGTATCAGTATGTATGTTTGTGTGTCAATATGTATGTATGTGTGTCTGTATGTATGTCAGATTGTATGTGTGTATCTGTATGTATGTCAGCATGCATGTGTGTGTGTGTGTGTCTGTGTATCTGTCAGCATGATGTACGTGTGTCTGTATGCATGAGTATGTCTGTGTTTCTGTGTATGTGTGTGTGTCTATTTCAGTATGTGTGTGTGTGTGTGTGTGTATCAGTGTGCATCAGTGTGTATCTTTGTGTGTGTGCATTTGTGTATCTGTGTTTCTGTGTATTCTGCCTCAATGTGTATGAATGTCTGTATATCTGTATGTGTGTGTCAGTGTGGATTTATGTGTGTACGTGTAACTATGTATCATGGTGTGTGTGTGTTTACCGGTGTGTCAGTGTCTGTCTTTGTATTTACATGTGTCTCAGTGTGTGTGTCTGTGTATCTGTGTGTATGTGTATCAGTGTGTGTGGAAGTGCATATACTACACACAAATGCACACCTGCATTCAAACACCAACATTTACACACATACTCCATACAAAACCAAATTGTGTATATATATATATATATATATATATATATATATATAAAGATTTGGATTAGCAAACACAACTTACCATTGGAACACAGGGCATTTAAATTTAATCTGAGTATATTTTGATGTTAATACACACACACACACACAAACACATATACATATATATATATATATATGACATTGTGGCAGGCTTATGAAATGTATGGTCATATGCTGTAACTAAACCCCCATTATTTTTTGCTTAGGTGAGGTGTTTTTAAATAAAACTATTACATTCTGTGAAACTTGAAATCGCTGTTTAGTGAGTAAGCAAGTGCGCTGGATTTTGTATGTTGTATAAATTGGCCCCAGGAGCACCCTATTATGTATGCATGTTTTTTTGCGTTTTTTTGCTCTCAGATCTATTTTTCCAGTTCTCTGCAGGCAAGAATATCACTCCAAGTTGTTTAACTTAACTTATTTTCCCTTTCTTTTTTGGGCAGGTATATAGTTAATTGCAGTTTATTTTTTAGGCCATAGCTAAATGTGGATCAATCTTCTTTGTCCTCCAAGTCCTCTACAATAGGTCATGAGCAAGATTTTTTTCTCTCTCTCTAATTTCTGAACTAATTGTTAAAGAGTGCACAGAGGGTACGGTCTGTTATGACTTCTGTATTTACGGCCCTCAAGACCGGTTGGGCCATGGATCTCCATCACTGAGAAGGGAGGGGCTGGCGGCCTGTCAAGGATGTAGAGCAAGGCATTTGGAGAATTACAGGCTATGCAGAAAATGCTTGGCCCAGACAGGGCCACCATCAGAAATTTTGGGGCTCCTAACATAGCTCATGATCAGAGCCCCCGGGGGACCGCCTCCCATTCTGCCCACAGGGGCGGCCTCAAAGTCTGTCCACACAATAGTGTGTGTTTTGAGGATGCTGTGTGTGTTTCTCTATTGGATGCAGTGTGTTCAAAGTGGACACTTTGTGTGTGTGTGTGTGTGTAGTGGATGTAGTGTGCGTATATTCTGTTTGTGTGTGTATATATATATATATATATATATATATGTATTAACATCAAAATATACTTAGAATCTAATTTTTATATATATATATATATATATATATATATATATATATAATTTTAATATATATATATAAAATTAAATGATAAACTTGGATTAGCAAACACAACATGCCATTGGAACACAGGGCAGATGGTTGCTGATAATGAGCCTCTGTACGCCTGTGTAGATATTTCATTAAAAATCTGATGTTTCCAGTTATTATACTCTTTTTCAACACTAACAATGTATACACTGCATTTCCATTCTTTTTGATATTACTTTAATGGAAAAAAGAAAATCTGCTTTTCTTTCAAAAACAACTACATTTCTTGTAACAATTATATTTTTTCTAACCCAAAAAATATTTTCTTAATTTTGCTTTTTCAGTTGTTTATTAGATAAGTCCCTAATTTGGTATCCTTAAGTATAGGAATTGTATGTAAGGGTAGCAAATTAGGAAACTATCTACTAAACTGCTGGAAGAGCAACATTAAGAAAAGTCATTTTGCTTTTTTTAAGTTTAGTAAGAAACTACTTAATTTGCTATCCTTATTAAAATGAATGTACCCAAAATAATTTGTTTTGAATAGTTACAAATTTGTTAATTTTCGTTTCAGTATGCGACGATTCAGAAATTTGAATGTTTCCGAATTGCCAAATTCAGATGAAACTCGATTCAGAACGATAATGACTTGCCCATGTCTAAACTGGATATTCCACTGACCATCTTACATTATAGGCAGGCTATTGTTTACTCTGCTATGTAGAGTATTTGAGTACGTACATTTGTATACTGTTTTTAATTAGTTTTTCCTCCTGTAAAAGAGATGTGGATTTTTTTCAGTGGGTGATAAGATGGTAGAGATCTGTGTGCCAATGATTATTGACCTATATCTGTGGTTGAAGTTGCATCAGTGTATTGATCCTGATTGTTGGATCCCCGAGACGACTATTTTTTGATTGTGTCATAGGATTCCATAAATCAATTTTGTGATATAATTCCACTTCTATTTTGTAATGATTTTTTTATTGTTTTTGAATTGTGCCTAAAAGGATTTATTGTAAAGCAAGAATTCCCCACAGTCTCAATTACCTTCTGGATACTGTGTAATATTGATTCATCTTTCTCTGTGTTATATTGTTTGTGGTTTACTTTTTGTTTTCATAATTGTTCAGAAGTGGTAGGTTTGTTCTGTTATTACACATTATTTCATATTATATGTGCAGTTATCTTCAATAAGGGGGTGTTTTACTTTCTCAATTTGCAATTTATGTGACTTGTTTTTCTCATTCATTTGTATTTTTTATTTAGTTTTTCCCTTATTTGATTGTTTTGTAAAAAAAAAAATTCAGAGGAAAGGCAGTGTTTACATTGCAGCCACTGGCGGATCCAGGGGGGGGGCAACGGGGCAATTGCCCCCCCCCCGAGAAATCCGCCGGTCTCCCTCTCCCTCCCCTGTCAGCCCTGCAATGTGCCTGCGGACCGGAGGGGAGATCAGAGATCTCCCTCCCCGGTCCGCAGGCACTGTGCTGACAGCCGGCGGCGGAGGGAGAGGGAGTGAAAGGGAGGACCCGGGAGCTCAGTCTGCAGCTCCTCCGGGTCCTCCTCTCGCGAGATTTGGAGCGTTGCCGCGGTTACCACGGCAACGCTCCAAATCTCGCGAGAGGGAACTCTAGCCCGGGAACCACGGGCTAGAGTTCACTGTAACCACTGGGACCACCAGGGAATCCCACTGGGACCACCAGGGATGAAAATATGTCCCCCCTCCTCCTCAATAAAGGTAAGAAGGGAGGGGGGACATAGAATATTTGGTTTTTATTAATTAAATAAATAAAGATATATATTATTTAAAAAAGCCCCCCTACCCTTAACACACACACATAGCCCCCATACTGCCCCCCCATACACACATATGCTGCCCCCATACACATGCCACCCCTATACACACATACATGCCCATACACACATATACTGCCCCCATACACATGCTTCCCCCATACACACACTATACTGCCCCCCATGCTGCCCCCCATACACACATGTTGCCCCCCATACACACACATACTGCCCCCCATGCTGCCCCCCATACACACATGCTGCCCCATACACACACACGCCCCCCCAGCTGCCCCCCCCCATGCACACATACTGCCCTCATACACACATACTGCCCCCATACACACACACTGCCCCCATACACTGCCGCCCCATACACACACATTGCCCACATTCACACACACACTGCAACTGTTACACACACATACTGTCCCACACATACACTGCATCCCTGACATACACTGCCCCCCCTACTCACACACTACAACCTTCACACACACACACACACACTGCTCACACACTGTCCCCCTCACACACACACACACACACACTGCACCCCTTACACATTGCACCACTCACACACACCACTGCTCCTATGCCCTACTACCGCCCCATTTCCCAGCAGACCTCAGGTAAGTTGTCAAACTGTTCTTAAACGGTTTGACTACTTACTCTAGGAGGGGGTCCCGGCACTATTGACACCATAACCACTACACTGAGCTGTAGTAGTTTTTGTGTCTGGATTATTTCTTTAAATAATCTACAAGTGCCCCTCCCGAGATCAGGCTCTGGATCCGCCACTGATTGCAGCCTAGTGACACCTCTACCGGCCACTTCTCAGACGACCACTAGAGGTTTTTCCTGGGACAGTGCTGCACGGAGACGCTGAACTTTCTCCATAGAGATGCATTGATTATACGCATCTCTATGAGGAGATTCTGATTGGCGAGGGCGGCATTCAGCTCTGCTCCATCCTGCCTCCTTGGCTGAGATTATCAGAATTGACAATCTCAGCCAATGCAATGCTTTCCTATGTGTTGTCAGCCAAGGAATTGGGATAGGGGTGGGGCCAACACTGTAGGACCTGCATAATTCTGGAATGAAAATTAGTTTTTATCCTCAAGGGGGGAACAGGGGGGCTAAATAGTTAAACACTAAAGGGTCACAAATACATGTTTATGCTCCATAACTAATAGTGTTCCTTTAATATATAAGTTATGATTAAATTATGTTATCTTAACTGCTTAGGACATTATTGTTCAAATGGTATAGATAATATTGCACATTAGGGAGAGATTTATTTTTGGAACGTTGGGTGGCCACACTTCGTCTAGGTGAAGATACTTACAATATAGGTATACAAAGTAGTGTGGTCATCTGGGGATTATCGTCCCTTTACAAAGGTTATTTGGGCTGACGGATGTATGACGTAGGAGACGATTGGGATGCTGAGTGGAGTAAGCTCCAGGAACTGACTGGCTGACCTCCCTTCCTGATCCAGACCGCCGTGACATAAAAACGACAGAGCACGAGGCACACTTTCCAGAGCTTCAAGTGGCACATGGTGGACGCAGATGCTGCTGGACCTCCAGTGAGACTGGACCTCCAGTGAGACCGGGGAGTGGGCGGACAGAAATAGAGACATCTCAGAGCACCAGCTTCGGAGTTTACTAAGCTAAGTAATAGCATTATTACTTGGCGGTCTGTGAAAAGTTTGGAGGAGTGGATGAAGGGAAGAGACGAAAGTAAAATAAAGGGGGAAGAAAATAGACGGAGGAAGAGCGAAGAGAGAAGGAAGGAATGAAGAAAAAAAAGACAAGCTAAAATAGGGGTGGTTTAACAGTACTAATCAATAGGCTGCAAAGCTAAAATTGGTGCTATACCACCCACTTGGGAGAAACTGTACACAATCAATTAATTCTCATGGCCATTGGAGAAACTAAATAACCTCCATTTGTTTAAATATGTATAGAGATATGGGAAGAGCGCAGGTAACTTTTTACTGTATGTATTGAGGCTGATGTTTACTATGGTCGTTGCTGCCATCCAGGAGTGATGGGAGTTTGAGCGCAGGACTTTTTTTTTTGTAATTGTAATCAATTAATTATATCTAAAGCAAAGTTGATTCAAAGCAATATCGCTTATTCTATCTATGATGTGATTTGTGGTCTGGTGGTAATACACAGATATACACCTTATCTTTAAAACTGTATATAGTGTTAAATTTACCTCTGTAAAAGGCCTGACACGTCAGTTTATATATCATCTGAGTAAATAATAGTAAATTCCTCTAAAAAAAAACAGCTACTTTAAAGACCTTATGCTTAACGAAGTTTTCATTTTGTTCCTGCAAGATAGCTGTGACATTAGAATAAGCAAAAGACCAGAGAAACAGTGGGCAACCTTATTAGGCCATTGGTCTGAATCTGTGTATATAGCAAACTCCTCTTTTTTCTCTCTCTTTAAATCTCTCCCTCTAATCTCCCTTAAATAATACAAAAATGACTACTAAAAACCCCAAGATGTTAAGAAGAAAGGGGAAAGAAAGAAACCACTACCAGAGAAAAAGTTGTCAGGATTTTTCCCCCTACTCAACACAAGTCAAGAGCGTAAGGAAGATATACCCAGTGCAAACTATAGCATGACTAAAGATTTACAAACGCATGTACCATTAACAGAATATCTACTAACCAATTATTTAGAGAAGTTCTCCAAAACAATTAGAGAGGATATCACCACAAGCCTTATGGAGATCAAACAGCAATTTGAAACCATTCAAGACAAACTATCTATAATGGAAGACAACTTTTTTCAAGATCTCTCATATTTCACTAGAGTTTGGAGAAGAATCTTTAACAAAATTTTGATTATTTTGAGACAAAATATCAGCTATAGGTGGGGTTTCCCCACTTTATTGAGAGTCAGTTGGAATGGTAGAATGGAAAATTGACTCTCCAGAAAAACTCGCTGTATGGATAAAAAACTCCAACATTATATGATGAGAGTTAGCAAAATGTGATTGAGATTAGTTTTTTTTCCCCTTCATCTCTCACTCTCTCTATGAACCACCTGCACAAATATACATGATTAAGGGTTTGGAGAGTTAAGCTATAAAAGAAAATAGACCTTAGTTGGGAAAACGGACAAATTAGTCATTTGTTACATATGAGTTTACAGAGGAGTTTACAGAGGAAACGGTTCTATTACAACTGTCAAAAGTAAAGACAAATAAGTCAATGGGGACTGATGGAGTACGCCCAAAGTTATTAAAAGAGCTTAGTGGTGTACTAGCAAAACCATTAACAGATTTATTTAACCAATCATTGTTAACAGGAGTGGTCCCAGAAGATTGGAAGTTAGTGAATGTGGTGCCCATTCACAAGAAAGGTAGTAGGGAGGAGTCAGGCAACTATAGGCCAGTAAGCCTTACTTCAGTAGTGGGGAAAGTAATGGAAGTAATGGAAACCATGTTAAAGGATAGGATTGTTGAACATCTAAAATCAGATAAAATTACATGATCCCATGAAGATCAGAGACAACATGCGTTTACTTCAGGGAGATCATGCCAAATTAATTTTATTGAATTTTTGATTGGGTAACTAAAATAAAAGATCAGGGTGGTGCAGTAGAAATTGCTTACCTAAATTTCAGTAAGGCTTTTGACACTGTTCCACATAGACGGCTTATCAATAAACTACAATCTTTAAGTTTGGATTCCAATATTGTTGAATGGGTAAGGCAGTGGCTGAGTGACAGGCAACAGGGGGTTGCAGTCAATGGAGTATATTGAAAGCATCGGCTTGTCACCAGTGGGGTACCTTAGGGATCTGTACTTGGACCCATTCTCTTTAATATTTTTATTAGTGAAATTGCAGAAGGTCTTGATGGTAAGGTATGTCTTTTTTGCTGATCATACTAAGATATGTAACGGGGTTGATGTTCCAGGAGGGATAAGCCAAATTGCAAATGATTTAGGTAAACTAGAATATTGGTCAGAGTTGTGGCAGCTGACATTTACTGTGTATAAGATAATGCATCTTGGACGTAAAAACCCAAGGGCAGAGTACAGAATATTTGATAGCGTCCTAACCTCAACATCTGAGGAAAGACTTAGAGGTATTTATTTCAGATGACTTAAAGGTAGGCAGACAATGCAATAGAGCAACATGAAATGCTAGCAGAATGCTTGTTTGTATAGGGAGAGGTATTAGCAGTAGAAAGAGGGAAGTGTTCATGCCATTGTACAGAACACTAGTGAGACCTCACTTGGAGTATTGTACGCAGTACTGGAGACCGTATCTTCAGAAGGATATTGATACTTTAGAGAGATTTCAGAGAAGGGCTACTAAACTTGTTTATGGATTGCAGGATAACACTTACCAGGAAAGGTTAAAGGATCTTAACATGTATAGCTTAGAGGAAAGACGAGACAGGGGGGATATGATAGAAACATTTAAATACATAGGGAATCAACACAGTAAAGGAGGAGACTATATTAAAAAGAAGAAAAACTACCACAACAAGAGGACATAGTCTTAAATTAGAGGGGCAAAGGTTTAAAAATATCAGGAAGTATTACTTTACTGAGAGGGTAGTGGATGCATGGAATAGACTTCCAGCTGAAGTGGTAGAGATTAACACAGTGAAGGAGTTTAAGCATGCGTGGGATAGGCTTATGCAGGGCTGTCTATAATATGATTAGGACCCTGGGCAATGCATTTTCTTGGGCCCCATGGGCCCTGTCCCTGCCACTGCCTCACCCCCCAATTACGTCCAACCCGCAATCACACTGACAGACGTACTGGCACATACACACACAGACAGGCATTAAAACATTCACAGATACATATACTGACACACAAAGTCACTACACACAAATATATACTAGCAGACATACTGACACACACACAGACATACATACATACACAGACACATACATTAACAGATATACTGACACACACACAAACACATACACTGACAGATATACTAAAACACATACACTGACAGACACATTGACACACACACACACACAGGCATACTGACATATACACAGACAGACGTAATGGCTGATACAGACAGAAATTAAACATTCACAGATATATACTGACACACACATACACTGACATACAAATATATCCTGGCAGACATACTGACACACACACACACACACAGACATACATACATACACACACAGACACATACACTGACAGACATACTGACTGACACACACATACACACACATACTTACATACACACATAGACATACTGACACACAAAGACATGCTGACACACACACACAGACATACTGACATACACACAGACAGACTGGCACATACACACAGACAGACATTAAAACATTCACAGATACATACTGACACACACATACACTGACACACAAATATATCCTGGCAGACATACTGACACACACGTACACACACACAGACATACTGGCATACACACAGACATACTGACACACACACATACACAGACATACACAGACATACACACACAGACATACTGACACACACACACACTGACATACACACACAGACATACTGGCATACACACAGACATACTGACACACACACAGACATACTGGCATACACACAGACATACTGACACACACACACACTGACATACACACACAGACATACTGGCATACACACAGACATACTGACACACACACAGACATACTGGCATACACACAGACATACTGACACACACACACACAGACATACTGGCATACACACAGACATACACACACACACACACACACACACACACACACACACACACACACACACACACACACACACACACACACACACACACACACACACTGACACACACACACACACTGACACACACACACAGACATACTGGCATGCACACAGACATACACACACACACAGACCTACTGACATACATTTAGCCACCCTCCAGGTTCTTACCTTTTCCTGGAGGGTGGTTTCCCTGGTCCAGTGGCAGGCTGAGGCAGATGGGAGTTCTCCTCTGGAACTCCCCTCCTCCCTGCCTTCCTCCTCCCGCGCGGCTATCTCCGGTGGGAGGAAGTGACGTCACTTCCTCCCAGCTGGCTGCAGAACCGGAAGAGGGGCCCGGTCGCGCTGTTTAAGCGCCACAGCGCCCGACCGGGCCCCTACTGACACATGCTCCCCGGGTGGCCCTTAGTGCATGGGCCACCCGGGGAGCCTCCTCAGTGTGCGGGAGCCGCACCGCAGGGCCTGCGCAAATCGCGGGGCCCACAGAGCAGCTGCTCTGGGCCCCCAGGAGCAACTGGGCCCGGGGCAGCTGCCCCGTTTGCCCCGCGTTAAAGACGGCCCTGGGCTTATGGTTATCCTAGCAATAAGATAATGCAAGTATATAGAAAATTGGGCAGACTAGATGGGCTGAATGGTTCTTATCTGCCGTCACATTCTATGTTTCTATGTTTTAGATATTAAGTAAATAAGGTCACTTAACTCTTCTCTGGAAGAGACAGTGAAATTAGGAATTGCTTCACAAGATAATTAAATGTTAATGAAGATTTAGTAGATAGCTACTCAAAAGAATGTGGGGAAGTCAAACAAATTTAAAGATCACTTTATAACATCTGTTCAGTCTATCAGAATTTGGGGAATTTCATAGTGACCGTACTGAGTTAAAAATGCGCTTAAGTATGTCTGATGAATAGGCTGTTTAGAATATAGTGCAATGGTTAAGTGGCATGAAATGCTCAGGAATCTAAGAATTAATTATAATTTAAATTTATATTGGTTCCTTGAGGGAGACATAATGACTGAATTATAATTACACAAATATAAAGAGGTCATATATAAAAAAAAAAAAATTGTGTGTGTGAACACGAGCACAAACCACAAATATATTGTCACGGCACTGCCGTGTACTCACCTGCCCCTGGGCACCCGTGACACCCTCGCGGCAGAGTCGCAGTACTCGCCGCTCCTGGAGACCCCTCAACCGGCATTCTGCACAAAGAGGAGGAGGAGAGCTACAGATCCATGAGGGAGGAACAGGTCAGGGACTATGGTGTAAAGCAAGATAGTGCCGAGTCCCTGACCTCTTTATATAGATCATGTGTGCTCCACCTACTGCTGGGAGGTGGCCGGTCATGTGATCCCAGCCACCGTTTTTAAACCAAGCACACCTTCCAGTCAGTGCTTGGTTATTTTGCTTGTCTCTATATACCTGCCTATTGCCCTGATTTTCAGCCTATGTGCCTGGTTCCTGATCCTTGATTCTCCGGTTGATTATTCCTGCCTGCTTCCTATCCTGACTACAGATTGATCGGCTACTTCTGTCAGCTGCCTGACTGCGATTTTCTTTCTCAGATTGATCGGCTACTTTTTTCGTCCCCTGCTCCTGTTTCCTTGGATTCTTCATTTGGCTTCTTCCCATTAAAGGCCTCCAAGCCACCACACACTCTTTGGGACCCTGAGGGTCGTGATAGTAAGGGAGTGCTGTTCCGCTGCAACTATGTTCCATCATCTCTGCAAATTCCCCAGGTGGGTGTGATATATATATGATTAGATCGAGAGTGTTGAGATTTAATAGAACATTGCGTGTGATATTAAGTAAAAGAAAAGTAGGAGAAAGGGGAGGAAAAGGAGAAAGGGAAAAGGGTCACTTAATTGTAGAGAGATAGCAAAACTAGGAATTTTTCCACAAGACACAATTAATTGTAAAAACACCCCTTCACATACTTGAACTTGTCTGACTGAGAGGCTTATTGAGAATATAGTACAATTACCAAAAGGCTGAATGCTCAGAATTATAATTACTCACCGTAACTATAACTAGATTGGGCCATTGAACAAGGTATTTTGACTGTACTATAACTACGAAAATTGCCTCAGAGGATGAAAGAGTGAAGGGCGACTTGCCTTTCCTCTAAACACTCTCCCCAGGTATACCTACAATGATAAAAAATAACTCATGGGGCACATATGAAATAAGATTTAAAACGTAAACATATCTTTATTAGATTCTATTTAAAAATGTCCATAGGCAAAACGTGGTGAAGTACGTGGAACACACGATGCTAGTGAGTTTAAAAAGGAAAGGCTTGATGCAGCCTAGATAGTCTCCCGTGTATATTTATGTGTAGCTGACTGTAAGTCGTTACTAATAAAATTGATCTATGTGAACAACATAATGATCAGATATCTACTTGGGGGATTGAAGTCAAAAGCTGGTAACTGGCAATATATTGCAATTAGTTAAATAGTCTCTCTTTCTAGGTACATAATGGGAGCTCCAAATAGTGTAACCTATATATATATAGAGAGAGAGAGAGAGAGAGAGAGAGACAACTTCAGGTAAATAAATGGGACTATATTCAGATAGCCTCTATCTTATATATATTGAACTTGTGTTAAATAGATGAAACTGTATTAACACAATCTTTCTCATGCCATGTTGTTATCAGTAGTGGTATAAAGTTTAGCTAAATCAAATAAATGAAAGCAGAAAATAATAATAGTAAGCTGTAAGCTAAACTTGCTTTCTACTAATTACTAACAGTTAGTGCTATTAATAGTAAGTTAAACTTGCTTTGAGAGAATATGTTGAATCCCTTAGGTAAATAAAGTAGAGAAATGGTGTAGCAGTCAAACCCAGTCTGTCTATCTAGACAGACACTATAAGTGCAGTTGTTAAAAGAAGGTGGATTGCCCAAATAGATGCTGAAAAAATCCTTAGGTACACACTATCTAACTACTTAGATATGCTGGAAAATATAGCAACCACCCCATCTAAGTAAATACTCATGTGAATACAAATGCCAGTAAGTGACAGCTCTAAACCAAGTTGCTGATCAAAGTAAAGTGACCAAATTTCTATGGCTGATAGATCAGAACCTGAAGCCCAAATAACTAACTAGAATCATCCCCAGGACCTACAGGAGACTAAAAGGCTGCATCAGAAACCTAACCTAATAGAAAAGAAAAAACGTCTAACTCGACGCGCGTTTCAGCGCTCTCAGGCGCCTTTTTCAAGAGTGTTTCCATGCCGGGTGCTCATCCGGTCTTTTAACCCCTTAAGGACACATAACATGTGTGACACGTCATGATTCCCTTTTATTCCAGAAGTTTGGTCCTTAAGGGGTTAAAGGGGCTTGGATCCGCCTCCAAAACTGTATTTGGTTATAGCCACGCCTAGTCCTGTGACGTCAGGCGGACAGAGGCTGAATAGGTACAAATAAGGGAACTCAAAGTAAAAAGAGCTCGGAGCCAAAAAGACTGGACTGCCCAAGGTAAAAATAGATTGTGTTTGAAATTAGCATCCAATTAACCCTTGGGAGTCAGAAGGTCTAAACCTTGGATTCAATATATTAATAAAAATGGAAACATCAATATAGAGTGATAGATGGTTTATAAGGATACAAAATTACCATATTACCAGTAAACTT
>OW240918.1:105860117-105889225 GCA_933207985.1 Pelobates cultripes | reverse complement strand
ATCAGTGTATTGATCCTGATTGTTGGATCCCCGAGACGACTATTTTTTGATTGTGTCATAGGATTCCATAAATCAATTTTGGGATATAATTCCACTTCTATTTTGTAATGATTTTTTTTATTGTTTTTGAATTGTGCCTAATAAGGATTTATTGTAAAGCAAGAATTCCCCACAGTCTCAATTACCTTCTGGATACTGTGTAATATTGATTCATCTTTCTCTGTGTTATATTGTTTGTGGTTTACTTTTTGTTTTCATAATTGTTCAGAAGTGGTAGGTTTGTTCTGTTATTACACATTATTTCATATTATATGTGCAGTTATCTTCAATAAGGGGGTGTTTTACTTTCTCAATTTGCAATTTATGTGACTTGTTTTTCTCATTCATTTGTATTTTTTATTTAGTTTATCCCTTATTTGATTGTTTTGTAAAAAAAAAAATTCAGAGGAAAGGCAGTGTTTACATTGCAGCCTAGTGACACCTCTACCGGCCACTTCTCAGACGACCACTAGAGGTTTTTCCTGGGACAGTGCTGCACGGAGACGCTGAACTTTCTCCATAGAGATGCATTGATTATACGCATCTCTATGAGGAGATTCTGATTGGCGAGGGCGGCATTCAGCTCTGCTCCATCCTGCCTCCTTGGCTGAGATTATCAGAATTGACAATCTCAGCCAATGCAATGCTTTCCTATGTGTTGTCAGCCAAGGAATTGGGATAGGGGTGGGGCCAACACTGTAGGACCTGCATAATTCTGGAATGAAAATTAGTTTTTATCCTCAAGGGGGGAACAGGGGGGCTAAATAGTTAAACACTAAAGGGTCACAAATACATGTTTATGCTCCAGAACTAATAGTGTTCCTTTAATATATAAGTTATGATTAAATTATGTTATCTTAACTGCTTAGGACATTATTGTTCAAATGGTATAGATAATATTGCACATTAGGGAGAGATTTATTTTTGGAACGTTGGGTGGCCACACTTCGTCTAGGTGAAGATACTTACAATATAGGTATACAAAGTAGTGTGGTCATCTGGGGATTATCGTCCCTTTACAAAGGTTATTTGGGCTGACGGATGTATGACGTAGGAGACGATTGGGATGCTGAGTGGAGTAAGCTCCAGGAACTGACTGGCTGACCTCCCTTCCTGATCCAGACCGCCGTGACATAAAAACGACAGAGCACGAGGCACACTTTCCAGAGCTTCAAGTGGCACATGGTGGACGCAGATGCTGCTGGACCTCCAGTGAGACTGGTGTGCACCACAGTGTCCTACCGGGGAGTGGCCGGACAGAAATAGAGACCTCTCAGAGCACCAGCTTCGGAGTTTACTAAGCTAAGTAATAGCATTATTACTTGGCGGTCTGTGAAAAGTTTGGAGGAGTGGATGAAGGGAAGAGACGAAAGTAAAATAAAGGGGGAAGAAAATAGACGGAGGAAGAGCGAAGAGAGAAGGAAGGAATGAAGAAAAAAAAGACAAGCTAAAATAGGGGTGGTTTAACAGTACTAATCAATAGGCTGCAAAGCTAAAATTGGTGCTATACCACCCACTTGGGAGAAACTGTACACAATCAATTAATTCTCATGGCCATTGGAGAAACTAAATAACCTCCATTTGTTTAAATATGTATAGAGATATGGGAAGAGCGCAGGTAACTTTTTACTGTATGTATTGAGGCTGATGTTTACTATGGTCGTTGCTGCCATCCAGGAGTGATGGGAGTTTGAGCGCAGGACTTGTTTTTTTTGTAATTGTAATCAATTAATTATATCTAAAGCAAAGTTGATTCAAAGCAATATCGCTTATTCTATCTATGATGTGATTTGTGGTCTGGTGGTAATACACAGATATACACCTTATCTTTAAAACTGTATATAGTGTTAAATTTACCTCTGTAAAAGGCCTGACACGTCAGTTTATATATCATCTGAGTAAATAATAGTAAATTCCTCTAAAAAAAAACAGCTACTTTAAAGACCTTATGCTTAACGAAGTTTTCATTTTGTTCCTGCAAGATAGCTGTGACATTAGAATAAGCAAAAGACCAGAGAAACAGTGGGCAACCTTATTAGGCCATTGGTCTGAATCTGTGTATATAGCAAACTCCTCTTTTTTCTCTCTCTTTAAATCTCTCCCTCTAATCTCCCTTAAATAATACAAAAATGACTACTAAAAACCCCAAGATGTTAAGAAGAAAGGGGAAAGAAAGAAACCACTACCAGAGAAAAAGTTGTCAGGATTTTTCCCCCTACTCAACACAAGTCAAGAGCGTAAGGAAGATATACCCAGTGCAAACTATAGCATGACTAAAGATTTACAAACGCATGTACCATTAACAGAATATCTACTAACCAATTATTTAGAGAAGTTCTCCAAAACAATTAGAGAGGATATCACCACAAGCCTTATGGAGATCAAACAGCAATTTGAAACCATTCAAGACAAACTATCTATAATGGAAGACAACTTTTTTCAAGATCTCTCATATTTCACTAGAGTTTGGAGAAGAATCTTTAACAAAATTTTGATTATTTTGAGACAAAATATCAGCTATAGGTGGGGTTTCCCCACTTTATTGAGAGTCAGTTGGAATGGTAGAATGGAAAATTGACTCTCCAGAAAAACTCGCTGTATGGATAAAAAACTCCAACATTATATGATGAGAGTTAGCAAAATGTGATTGAGATTAGTTTTTTTTCCCCTTCATCTCTCACTCTCTCTATGAACCACCTGCACAAATATACATGATTAAGGGTTTGGAGAGTTAAGCTATAAAAGAAAATAGACCTTAGTTGGGAAAACGGACAAATTAGTCATTTGTTACATATGAGTTTACAGAGGAGTTTACAGAGGAAACGGTTCTATTACAACTGTCAAAAGTAAAGACAAATAAGTCAATGGGGACTGATGGAGTACGCCCAAAGTTATTAAAAGAGCTTAGTGGTGTACTAGCAAAACCATTAACAGATTTATTTAACCAATCATTGTTAACAGGAGTGGTCCCAGAAGATTGGAAGTTAGTGAATGTGGTGCCCATTCACAAGAAAGGTAGTAGGGAGGAGTCAGGCAACTATAGGCCAGTAAGCCTTACTTCAGTAGTGGGGAAAGTAATGGAAGTAATGGAAACCATGTTAAAGGATAGGATTGTTGAACATCTAAAATCAGATAAAATTACATGATCCCATGAAGATCAGAGACAACATGCGTTTACTTCAGGGAGATCATGCCAAATTAATTTTATTGAATTTTTGATTGGGTAACTAAAATAAAAGATCAGGGTGGTGCAGTAGAAATTGCTTACCTAAATTTCAGTAAGGCTTTTGACACTGTTCCACATAGACGGCTTATCAATAAACTACAATCTTTAAGTTTGGATTCCAATATTGTTGAATGGGTAAGGCAGTGGCTGAGTGACAGGCAACAGGGGGTTGCAGTCAATGGAGTATATTGAAAGCATCGGCTTGTCACCAGTGGGGTACCTTAGGGATCTGTACTTGGACCCATTCTCTTTAATATTTTTATTAGTGAAATTGCAGAAGGTCTTGATGGTAAGGTATGTCTTTTTTGCTGATCATACTAAGATATGTAACGGGGTTGATGTTCCAGGAGGGATAAGCCAAATTGCAAATGATTTAGGTAAACTAGAATATTGGTCAGAGTTGTGGCAGCTGACATTTACTGTGTATAAGATAATGCATCTTGGACGTAAAAACCCAAGGGCAGAGTACAGAATATTTGATAGCGTCCTAACCTCAACATCTGAGGAAAGACTTAGAGGTATTTATTTCAGATGACTTAAAGGTAGGCAGACAATGCAATAGAGCAACATGAAATGCTAGCAGAATGCTTGTTTGTATAGGGAGAGGTATTAGCAGTAGAAAGAGGGAAGTGTTCATGCCATTGTACAGAACACTGGTGAGACCTCACTTGGAGTATTGTACGCAGTACTGGAGACCGTATCTTCAGAAGGATATTGATACTTTAGAGAGATTTCAGAGAAGGGCTACTAAACTGGTTTATGGATTGCAGGATAACACTTACCAGGAAAGGTTAAAGGATCTTAACATGTATAGCTTAGAGGAAAGACGAGACAGGGGGGATATGATAGAAACATTTAAATACATAGGGAATCAACACAGTAAATGAGGAGACTATATTAAAAAGAAGAAAAACTACCACAACAAGAGGACATAGTCTTAAATTAGAGGGGCAAAGGTTTAAAAATAATATCAGGAAGTATTACTTTACTGAGAGGCTAGTGGATGCATGGAATAGACTTCCAGCTGAAGTGGTAGAGATTAACACAGTGAAGGAGTTTAAGCATGCGTGGGATAGGCTTATGCAGGGCCGTCTATAATATGATTAGGACCCTGGGCAATGCATTTTCTTGGGCCCCATGGGCCCTGTCCCTGCCACTGCCTCACCTCCCAATTACGTCCAACCCGCAATCACACTGACAGACGTACTGGCACATACACACACAGACAGACATTAAAACATTCACAGATACATACTGACACACAAAGTCACTACACACAAATATATACTAGCAGACATACTGACACACACACAGACATACATACATACACAGACACATACATTAACAGATATACTGACACACACACAAACACATACACTGACAGATATACTAAAACACATACACTGACAGACACATTGACACACACACACACACAGGCATACTGACATATACACAGACAGACGTAATGGCTGATACAGACAGAAATTAAACATTCACAGATATATACTGACACACACATACACTGACATACAAATATATCCTGGCAGACATACTGACACACACACACACACACAGACATACATACATACACACACAGACACATACACTGACAGACATACTGACTGACACACACATACACACACATACTTACATACACACATAGACATACTGACACACAGACAGATCAAGCACATACACGACACAAAACATCCACAGATACACACCAACACACACACACCGACACAACACATCCCAAGCAGACACCGACACGCACACACATAGACACCCAGACACAGACATACCGACACACCGACAACACACAGACACACCGGCACACACACACCGACACAGACATACCACACAGACATACACACACACACACACAGACATACCCAAGAACAGACACCCAGACACACACACAGACACACCGACACACCGACCAGACACACCACACACAGACATACCGACACACACACACAGACACCGGCATACACACAGACACACACACACACAGATACACAGACATACTGACACACACACACCGACACACACAGACATACCGGCATACACACAGACATACACACACACAGACCCACTGACATATGATGAAGACCAGGACCCCCACCTTTCCTGGAGGGTGGTTTCCCTGGTCCAGTGGCAGGCTGAGGCAGATGGGAGTTCTCCTCTTGAACTCCCCTCCTCCCTGCCTTCCTCCTCCCGCGCGGCTATCTCCGGTGGGAGGAAGTGACGTCACTTCCTCCCAGCCGGCTGCAGAACCGAAAGAGGGGCCCGGTCGCGCTGTTTAAGCGCCACAGCGCCCGACCGGGCCCCTGCTGACACATGCTCCCCGGGTGGCCCTTAGTGCATGGGCCACCCGGGGAGCCTCCTCAGTGTGCGGGAGCCGCACCGCAGGGCCTGCGCAAATCGCGGGGCCCACAGAGCAGCTGCTCTGGGCCCCCAGGAGCAACTGGGCCCGGGGCAGCTGCCCCGTTTGCCCCGCGTTAAAGACGGCCCTGGGCTTATGGTTATCCTAGCAATAAGATAATGCAAGTATATAGAAAATTGGGCAGACTAGATGGGCTGAATGGTTCTTATCTGCCGTCACATTCTATGTTTCTATGTTTTAGATATTAAGTAAATAAGGTCACTTAACTCTTCTCTGGAAGAGACAGTGAAATTAGGAATTGCTTCACAAGATAATTAAATGTTAATGAAGATTTAGTAGATAGCTACTCAAAAGAATGTGGGGAAGTCAAACAAATTTAAAGATCACTTTATAACATCTGTTCAGTCTATCAGAATTTGGGGAATTTCATAGTGACCGTACTGAGTTAAAAATGCGCTTAAGTATGTCTGATGAATAGGCTGTTTAGAATATAGTGCAATGGTTAAGTGGCATGAAATGCTCAGGAATCTAAGAATTAATTATAATTTAAATTTATATTGGTTCCTTGAGGGAGACATAATGACTGAATTATAATTACACAAATATAAAGAGGTCATATATAAAAAAAAAAAAATTGTGTGTGTGAACACGAGCACAAACCACAAATATATTGTCACGGCACTGCCGTGTACTCACCTGCCCCTGGGCACCCGTGACACCCTCGCGGCAGTGTCGCAGTACTCGCCGCTCCTGGAGACCCCTCAACCGGCATTCTGCACAAAGAGGAGGAGGAGAGCTACAGATCCATGAGGGAGGAACAGGTCAGGGACTATGGTGTAAAGCAAGATAGTGCCGAGTCCCTGACCTCTTTATATAGATCATGTGTGCTCCACCTACTGCTGGGAGGTGGCCGGTCATGTGATCCCAGCCACCGTTTTTAAACCAAGCACACCTTCCAGTCAGTGCTTGGTTATTTTGCTTGTCTCTATATACCTGCCTATTGCCCTGATTTTCAGCCTATGTGCCTGGTTCCTGATCCTTGATTCTCCGGTTGATTATTCCTGCCTGCTTCCTATCCTGACTACAGATTGATCGGCTACTTCTGTCAGCTGCCTGACTGCGATTTTCTTTCTCAGATTGATCGGCTACTTTTTTCGTCCCCTGCTCCTGTTTCCTTGGATTCTTCATTTGGCTTCTTCCCATTAAAGGCCTCCAAGCCACCACACACCCTTTGGGACCCTGAGGGTCGTGATAGTAAGGGAGTGCTGTTCCGCTGCAACTATGTTCCATCATCTCTGCAAATTCCCCAGGTGGGTGTGATATATATATGATTAGATCGAGAGTGTTGAGATTTAATAGAACATTGCGTGTGATATTAAGTAAAAGAAAAGTAGGAGAAAGGGGAGGAAAAGGAGAAAGGGAAAAGGGTCACTTAATTGTAGAGAGATAGCAAAACTAGGAATTTTTCCACAAGACACAATTAATTGTAAAAACACCCCTTCACATACTTGAACTTGTCTGACTGAGAGGCTTATTGAGAATATAGTACAATTACCAAAAGGCTGAATGCTCAGAATTATAATTACTCACCGTAACTATAACTAGATTGGGCCATTGAACAAGGTATTTTGACTGTACTATAACTACGAAAATTGCCTCAGAGGATGAAAGAGTGAAGGGCGACTTGCCTTTCCTCTAAACACTCTCCCCAGGTATACCTACAATGATAAAAAATAACTCATGGGGCACATATGAAATAAGATTTAAAACGTAAACATATCTTTATTAGATTCTATTTAAAAATGTCCATAGGCAAAACGTGGTGAAGTACGTGGAACACACGATGCTAGTGAGTTTAAAAAGGAAAGGCTTGATGCAGCCTAGATAGTCTCCCGTGTATATTTATGTGTAGCTGACTGTAAGTCGTTACTAATAAAATTGATCTATGTGAACAACATAATGATCAGATATCTACTTGGGGGATTGAAGTCAAAAGCTGGTAACTGGCAATATATTGCAATTAGTTAAATAGTCTCTCTTTCTAGGTACATAATGGGAGCTCCAAATAGTGTAACCTATATATATATATATATATATATATATATATATATATATATATAGAGAGAGAGAGAGAGACAACTTCAGGTAAATAAATGGGACTATATTCAGATAGCCTCTATCTTATATATATTGAACTTGTGTTAAATAGATGAAACTGTATTAACACAATCTTTCTCATGCCATGTTGTTATCAGTAGTGGTATAAAGTTTAGCTAAATCAAATAAATGAAAGCAGAAAATAATAATAGTAAGCTGTAAGCTAAACTTGCTTTCTACTAATTACTAACAGTTAGTGCTACTATAAGTGCAGTTGTTAAAAGAAGGTGGATTGCCCAAATAGATGCTGAAAAAATCCTTAGGTACACACTATCTAACTACTTAGATATGCTGGAAAATATAGCAACCACCCCATCTAAGTAAATACTCATGTGAATACAAATGCCAGTAAGTGACAGCTCTAAACCAAGTTGCTGATCAAAGTAAAGTGACCAAATTTCTATGGCTGATAGATCAGAACCTGAAGCCCAAATAACTAACTAGAATCATCCCCAGGACCTACAGGAGACTAAAAGGCTGCATCAGAAACCTAACCTAATAGAAAAGAAAAAACGTCTAACTCGACGCGCGTTTCAGCGCTCTCAGGCGCCTTTTTCAAGAGTGTTTCCATGCCGGGTGCTCATCCGGTCTTTTAACCCCTTAAGGACACATAACATGTGTGACACGTCATGATTCCCTTTTATTCCAGAAGTTTGGTCCTTAAGGGGTTAAAGGGGCTTGGATCCGCCTCCAAAACTGTATTTGGTTATAGCCACGCCTAGTCCTGTGACGTCAGGCGGACAGAGGCTGAATAGGTACAAATAAGGGACCTCAAAGTAAAAAGAGCTCGGAGCCAAAAAGACTGGACTGCCCAAGGTAAAAATAGATTGTGTTTGAAATTAGCATCCAATTAACCCTTGGGGGTCAGAAGGTCTAAACCTTGGATTCAATATATTAATAAAAATGGAAACATCAATATAGAGTGATAGATGGTATATAAGAATACAAAATTACCATATTACCAGTAAACTTTGTAAAGAGAATAAATTAATACATAGTGTCCGATGTCTAAAGGATATATAATTAGGGATTATTCTAGCCTCGGTGAGGGAATAATCTAAATTTTATTAAAGACAGGAGGCGAATATTTGCTTTACCTTCTTTACTGAAACCTCCAGCAGCAAAGAAACAGTTAACAGAACTTTTCAAAACAACCAATCAGAACAAAGTAACATTAGTATAAAACCCCTAAGCAGGCTCTTCCACTTCCTCTTTCTTTGATGAGGTCGAGCAGGAGAGCAAGGAAACCAACGAAGCCACCTTGTAGCAGACACATCCAGAGAAACAATCGTCAAGCCCAGAGAGAAAACAGATTACACTGCAAGAAAACAGAAAACATCGTGAAAGTAAACTGTCAAGGCAAGATGTCATATCCATACAATATCACTCTCACATCATAATACCTGATGAATAAACAAAGTCTACAGATCTTATGAAGACCTAGTATGTACCTAAGCTAAAAGGCATTGACGAAACATAATTACAACAAAACATGATGAATAAAACGCACACGGACAACCATCACTGAATATTAGAAATAACCTTTATTATGTAAAACCATGCATTCACAAAACATAACAATATCCCCAATTATTTATAATAGAATAAAACCCAGATCCAGGGAGGGAACGTAAAAAAAGGGGGGGAAATATTCGCCTCCTGTCTTTAATAAAATTTAGATTATTCCCTCACCGAGGCTAGAATAATCCCTAATTTTATGGCAGGACAGGAGGCTTCCTATTTGCAATTTTAACGCCCAAATAGTAGAACCAGAAGCAATATGAGATAGGAGGACTGAAATAAAAGGAGAATGGAAAAACCAATTCCCTAAACCAAGCAGCGGTGTAGAGAAAATGCAGAAGGACCCAACGGCTTCCAAAATTGTTGAGGTGACAGCACCCCGAACCAAAAGTGTCCCAGAGGAATTCAAGGTCAGTCAATGAGAGGATCCACCAAATCCAACGGGCGAGCAAAGATGTAGAAACAGTCCAAAACGGCAGTACGCAGAAATAAACAGCTGTCCATGAGTAGACGGACGAAAGAACCAGATCCTGGATCTACATGGTCGTGTACAATCTGTCAACAGAGCCGTGGCCTATGCGGAGAATAGGGGTACGACACAGAGGACGAATAAAAATGAAATATGTGTGGAGCAGAAGCCGATGTACTGAACGGCAAGAAGGAAGAAGACACGTCGATACCATGACGTCAGAACGCGACGAAATACAAGATGTACTGGGGGGAAACCGTAAGCGGAAAAAACTGGTGCACCTTGTCATCAGGTCATTCCTCAATGAAATGCAGAACACACGATACCACTAGACTTGAGGAATAGCGAGAGATAGGGCTCCCATACGGTATACTCCTCTTGGTAGACTGCAGACCAAGAGATCCTTAGCAATGCCAGAATCTTGAGAAAACGCACATGAGTCGTCCACTAGCTGACATAGGACGTGAATGGCCCCATACGATCCTACCCTGAGAGGGCAACTCAGCCAGACAATGGGGACAGCCATGATAAGGACCGCCATTGGGACCCAAACACCAGTCTACCCCTGTGGATCCCACGTGGGACATTAAGAGACAGGGAGTCGTAGATTGCCTTCCCATGGCAAACTCCAGCAAAAAGGGGAAAGCACGCAGGACTCCTCCGAAGTGGTTTGGCCAGGCGAAACGACACTTCCAGGAATTTGGTCTGAAGCAAAACCCAAAGTATCCTGTAGGTAAACGGGATGTGTACACCCCGAAGGAGACCAAGCTTGGAAAACTCGTCCCTCGCCTCGCTGAGGGTCCAGCAGCCAGTTGGAGAACCGCTCCGTATGGCGGTTCGCACCGAATGTAATCATGCCAGTACTCGAGACCCCGGAGAGTGAGGCAACCAATCATTGGGGTCTCTCCATGGTCGGGTGAAGCCGTCCGCCACATGAGTGTCTCGTCCCGCATACATTCTGTCACAAATGACGAATACTTGTCGAGAAGCTATAGATAGCGATCCTATGTTAGATCTGACTGCAGTCCGTAGTGGGCAACCGGTGAGAAGTCCATGCCGGAAGGTAGCGAGCAATACTGTGAATGTTGAACAAACCTGCAGGTAGTTCCATGCCTCCTCCGGAGTCATCATTTAAGTTTTAGATGAGCTTCATCCGAAGGTCACATGATTTGGTCATACCAGGCCGAAGACCCGAGAAAGCGCCATGTTGGAGCGGCTGATAGTACCGGATCCTGGAGGTATGACTTCTATGGCGAATAGGCACCGGTCAATTAACCGGGTTGGGCCCCTAAGTGTAACCCGTGGGTTGCGGAGCATATACCTGGTGTTTTCCTTGAAGACGGACATCTTGGTCCTCGGGAGGCGGAGCACCGCCTGGACCGAATATTCCATGAAAGACCGGAAACTAGGTTTACTGGGAGTGAGTCAGATTCAATATGTCCATGTTGATGGCAAAATCCATGTGGGTTTCTCTCATGTGCATTTGAGGGAGAGAACCAATCGTCAACGCCGAGCAACTCTCAGAGGGGATGAGTGCGCTCCGTCTCAAAATGTGTCAACAGACGACATATGCACTGGGAGCATGTAGCATGGGGATGGGGCGGGAGTCCACTCCATCGCACCCTTTGCCCAGCAGGGCAACTGTGGAATGAGTCGGAATGGATGCCTCTTTTGGTCATGCGTATTGCTCATGGAATGGTCCAAAGTTCCGCAACCTTGATCTGGAGTCCGGGCACGGTCCGAGAGACCTCTGGGGCAAGTTAAGGGGGAACCCTATGAATAGAGACGTGTCAGCTCAATTTGTACACGAGGGTAACTCTGGAGAGCAGACCCAGCACTTGGATGCTAAATCCATCAGTTTGATGTCCAGCTTGGACAGGGGCCGTTTTGCGGTTCTCAGGGGTAGAAACCAACTAGGCGATACCTATAAGTCATATCGGTCCATTCCCAGTGGGAATTTAGTCTTCTCCGCTTTCCAAGCGGTAACGCGCCGTTCGTCCCGAGGAAACATCTGTGTCCGCGTGTCACCGACATCCACTGGTTAGTCCCAGATAGAGTGCAAACCCCGTGTCAGGTGTTTGCGGTGTCCTTTCCGGACTCCGTCATGAAGACTGATCCTCTTGATGAATCCATCCGTTAGCCAACGAGTACCAGGGGTGCTTGGTGTAGCGTCTAGGATGGCCGGTGGAATGTTCCCGTAGGGTACCGATGGTTTCTGGCAGTGAGGTCAGCGGGGCGGCAAGAGGACAGGCCAAGTGACCTTCTGGGTACAGGAGATTTGTCCTTCAGCCGTGATTGCACAACTGCCATAGAGGTAACACTGTCGGAATGATACCTCGTGTGGCCAGCTGGGGGTCACCCAGCGTGCAAGAGGGGGTCACCCAACAAGCACAAGCTTACCATGCAGTGTAGGCCAGCAGGGGAGGGGGTCACCCTCAGTCTGAACATAATCGGACACTGTAGGTACAGTAGTGCCAAAGTGGTTAACCATATAATAAAGTAACCAGACATTGCCGGTCCAGCAGTGTAGACGGCAGGAGGGGGTCACCCTCATATAACCAGAACCGGGCATTGCAGATCCAGCAGTGCTGTAGGTAAGAGGGGGTCACCCTCAGTGTGGTATCATAGAGGTCTGTACACCCAGCAGTGTAGTCAGCGAGAGGGGGTCACCCTCATTATGGTTATAACGGGACCCTGTAGGTCCAGCAGAGTAGTCCACAGGAGGGGTCACCCTCAGTATCTGCGTATTGCAGGGCACTG
Source organism: Pelobates cultripes (assembly GCA_933207985.1). Taxonomy (NCBI): domain Eukaryota; kingdom Metazoa; phylum Chordata; class Amphibia; order Anura; family Pelobatidae; genus Pelobates; species Pelobates cultripes. The sequence continues at coordinate 105,876,667 of OW240918.1, read as the reverse complement.
TAAGAACAGAAGCTCAACCAGTAGGAGGGGTACCCTCTTTTATGGGAATACCCGGACGCTGCAGGTCCAGCAGTGCAGACTGCAGGAGGGGTACCCCCTCGGTATGATAATAGCAGGACATTGCCGGAGCATTAGTATAGGAAGCAGGAGGGGGTCACCCTCAGCATTAATCTTACAGGACGCCGTAGAGCCAGCAGCCAACATAGGTAGCCATGTTGCCAGAGGGAGGGGGTCACCCAGCCCACAATGGTGTCACACGTCCATTATTATGGTCCAGTAGCGGGTAGAGCCCCAGAAATATGGATGGGGGGGTTCACCCCCCCAGTAATAACAGGCCAGTAGCCCCCATGAGGGGTAGGAGGGTCCATATAGCGAGAAGCTGACTCACAGACCAGTCAGGTATTATATTAGGATACACTTTTGAAGTGTATGTGTAGTGGAAAATTTAAGTCCCTTGCAAGAAGGGCAGCAAATCCTAGGCAGGGGAGCTAGGTGCTGAAAAACAGGCCATTTAATTTTTATGAGAAAAAGACTGAACCTAAGAGAAAGACTTGATTAGCATATAACACATGTGGCATAGTCTTGTTAAAGATTTTTATTTGAGCAGTAACATGTCCCTTTAAATCTGAGATTCACATGTAATAGTAAAAAAGTGTGACAAGTCTACTGCCAAGATAGAGAACCTAGTCATTGCATCAGACATAGTAAGCTGCAGTTGTGAGCGTGCCTGGGACAGATCCTGCTATCCAGTATCTGTTACATATGCAGCATGTGAGACAGGCACAGTAAGTAGAGGCATAGCTGAAAAACTGGGCTATCTCCCCTGATATAGGGAGAGGGGAGGGTGGCCACATGGCCAGCAGGCCAGTTCTTGGGTGAGACCTGGCTGTTTGCAACGCACAGAGCCCATGTGGCTCTGAAAAATGGCCGCCGCGGCTCCAACAAAATGGCTGCCGTGGCTGCAAAAACAGGGCGTGGCCTAACGCGTGGTGATCGTGCAGCACTGCCACGGTAGAAAAATCTGCTCAGCAAGCGGCCAGGGGCCGCAGGGAGCAGGTGGGGAATAAGGGAGAAGGGTATGGGCAACAGAGCCCAGCAGGGGAACCCAGGGAGGGGAAACAGATTACAGGCAGAGCCAAAAGCATCATAGCAGGGGCACCCATTCCCCATACAGCAGAGTGAGAAAAACTGCATAAAGTAACCCAGAATAACAATAAATCAATGAGCAGTATCCAGAATATATCAGATAAATGGCCTAAATACAGCAACAGGTGTTAACAAGTGATACAGCAGCTACATAGCATGAAGTGGTATAGGAAATAACACAGAATAGACTGCCTAGCTAAACCCAGCAATAGACTGCCTAGCTAAACCCAGCAGACAAACTGTTAAAACAAATCCAGCAAGAACCCTGCCTAAATAAATTCAGCAATTAAGCTGCCTAAACAAACCTAACAAATAGACTGATTAAATAGACTGTTAAAATAAACAAGCAGCATGTAGGATAAAACAACAACCAAGAGCAGAGACAACTCTGAGTTGGTGAGTGCTCACCTGGAGGCAGCAGCAAAGAAAGAGGAAGTGGAAGAGCCTGCTTAGGGGTTTTATACTAATGTTACTTTGTTCTGATTGGTTGTTTTGAAAAGTTCTGTTAACTGTTTCTTTGCTGCTGGAGGTTTCAGTAAAGAAGGTAAAGCAAATATGAAGCCTCCTGTCCTGCCATAAAATTATAATATACAATGGTTACTGTTAAAGATTTTCAAGCTAAGTTAACTATCCGTTTAAGCCTAGCTTCAATCACTTTTGAAACCAATTTCGTTTTAATAGTCTATATAGATTTAAAGATTGCTAATCTGCTGGTAAAAATAAAAATTAATAAATAATAACAGAATAATAGAGAAATAAAGAAAGGTAAATAAAAATAGATATAAATAAAAATAAAAAAAGTCATGGATTAACTGCATCAAGTGCATCAAATATCTAGAAATGGTAAACATGTCAAAGCCTCTAACTGTAACCATTTAGTGGAGTTGTCAGATAAGCCTAATTAGCAATATAAAGATGAAACTTACATGTAGAACCATATAAAAAATTAAGAGAGATCACCATTTAGTGTGATGTCTCCTCCATCCATCAAATTCTTGGTTCAGAGTATATGAATATTACGTCCTTAGAAATTAATATGACACTATATTGTATCTCTTAGCCTGTTAAAGTTGTATAATCCTTAAAGAAAAGATATCATGATAAATCAAAACTAGTAATAAATAATCATAAATGGAGCCCTTGGGAGTTTTAAAGTGGGCTTAACCAATACAATATAGTTGGAGCAAAGTGCTGTTCCATTTCTTCAGATAATCCTAAATATTGTCACCAGATATTTAAAGGGTAAAGGGTCTCTTCCATTAGTTCCAGTCTCCTCAATAAATTCCTTAAGGGGTGATCCGAATTACCTAGAATACCGGAACAATCCCATAATTATAAGATGCTGATGTATAAAAGGCTATTATAGAAAAGGGGAAAACGAGAAACCTTCATTAAGACCTTTTGGGCTTAAAGTTTTTAATCTATATATCCAAAAGGATTCTCGTTGTCTCAAAAATTTGTCATAGTTCCCTCTCCTGGGGCTTTTTTTCACGTGTTCAAGGTCACAAAAACGCAGCCCGTTTGAATCTCCATTATGATATTCCCTAAGGTGCCTAGAGATAGGGTTATCCTGTGGATTCCTAAGGGACTGCACATGTTCTTGGATGCACTTTTTGAATGGCCTAAACGTTTTTCCAACGTATTTTAACATACATTGGCAAATGAGTAAATACACAAGTCCAGCTGTATTACAGTTGAAAAAGGAGGAAATAATATACTCTTCAGTGTCCTCACTATCTTTCACTTTTTTCGAGTCTTTCTTTATAAATTTACAGATAGAAAATCTACCGCAGGCAAAAGTGCCCGTTACAGGGCTCTGAAGCCATGTGGTGGGTTGTCTTGGCTGTAAATGGCTTGGAGATAGTATGTCCCACAGGTTTTTACCCCCGCATGCAGTAATTGCTGCATTGGGAGTCAATCTCCCTTTTAAGTGTTCGTCACCCATAAGTATGGGCTAGAGCGTTGAAGGGACTCTTTTACTCTGTCCCAACCCGCATCATAAGTTGCTATAAGTCGGATGATGTTAGAGTCCTTTGATGTCGTAGTTTGAGGGATGTAATTTAGAAGTGTACTGCGATCCGATTCAAGGGCTCTCTTATACGCATGTTTCAAACACTTATTTGGGTACCCTTTTTCCCTAAAATGTACTCTCAGGTCTTTCGCTTTAATTTTAAATTCTTCGATCGAACTGCAGTTACGCCTCACTCGCAAGTATTGGCCTATAGGTATTCCTTGTTTTAGGGGTTCGGGATGAAAACTGACCCACCTAAGGAGGTTGTTGGAAGCTGATTGTTTTTTATAGAGGGTCGTTTGTATTGTGTTTTCATCGGTGATAGAAATTGTAATATCCATAAAATTAAGACTGGTACCCCCAAACTCGCTCGTAAACCTCAGTTTCTCTTCGTTGTCAATAAAGTCATTAAAGTCTATTTCATTACCCAGCCAAATCAGTAGGACATCATCAATGTAACGACGCCACAAAAAGATAAATGGTAAATACTTTACAATGGTTTCAGATTTGATCATGTTCTCTTCCCACCATCCCAGGTGAAGGTTAGCATATGATGGGGCACATGCCGTCCCCATCACTGTACCCCTCACCTGGTGGTAAAATTTGTTATTGAAAATGAAGTAATTGTGCCTCAATATAAATTCAAGGAGTTTGATGCAAAAAGTTGTATGATGACCATGTTGTTCACCTCTCTGGGCTAGGAAATGCTTAATATGTCTTATCCCGTTGTCATGAGGGATAGAAGAGTAAAGTGCCTCAATGTCTAAACTGCATAGTTTAGCTGCTGGGGGTCTCTTTAGATTTGACAGGAGTGTAAGGGTTTCTTTTGTATCCTTAAGGTAGGATGGAAGTCTCTCAACAAAGGGTCTTAAGATACGATTCATGTAGATGCTTCCATTCTGGGTCAGGTTTTTCATGCCTGATACAATGGGACGTCCAGGGGGGCTTATAAGACTTTTGTGGACTTTTGGCAAGCAGTAAAAGGTTGCTATCCTTGGGTGACGATTCAGAATAAATTCGAACTCGTCACCGTCACTATCAATCAGCAGTGGCCAAGGCCAGTAAGGTATTGTCATGCATGAAAAAGGGCATTCATTCTCGGGACAAGAATATCATTTTGCCTCTTTATAAATCACTGGTAAGACCCCATATTGAATATGCTGTGCAATTTTGGGCGCCTGTTCTAAAGAAGGATATTATGGCACTAGAAAAAGTGCAGAGATGGGCTACAAAATTAATAAAAGGAATGGAACATATCAGCTACGAAGAAAGGTTAACAAATTTAAACCTATTTAGTTTAGAAAAACATTGCCTGAGAGGGGATATGATAACATTATACAAATATATTTGGGGCCAGTACAAACCATTGTGTGGAAATCTATTCACAAACCAGACTTTACATAGGACACGAGGCCATGCGTTTAGACTGGAAGAAAGAAGATTTCGTCTAAGGCAAAGGAAAGGTTTTTTTACTGTAAGAACAATCAGGATGTGGAATTCTTTGCCTGAAGAAGTGGTTTTCTCAGAGTCCATACAAATGTTCAAACGGCTACTAGATGCATACTTGCAAAAACAGAATATTCAAGGATATATTCTTTCAATGTAGGGTAATAACTGCTTGATCCAAGGATAAATCTGACTGCCATTCTGGGGTCAAGAAGGAATTTTTTCCTAGCTTGTTGCAAAATTGTGCTTCAAACTGGTTTTTTTTGCCTTCTTTTGGATCGACAGCAAAAAACAAATGTGAGGTAGGCTGAACTTGATGGACGCAAGTCTCTTTTCAGCTATGTAACTATGTAACTATGTAACCCCTCACTGCGGCCTTGGTCCATTTCAAAATCAGATTTCAGATTTCAAAATCTTGTAGGTATTCCTATCTTCCAAGACTTTCATTACCATTTCAATAGATTTACTTAGGTCCATGACCACAATGTTACCCCCTTTGTCTGCTGGCTTGATAATTAGTTCGTTGTTATCTTTAAGAGATCTTAGAGCTTTTTGTTCCCTTTTAGAAAGGTTCATATTGAGAAGAAGCTCTAGTGATCTCATATCTATCTTGTCAATTTGCCTCTTCATAGTCTCCAAAAAGAGATCAATATTCCTATAATTGGCAAGATAGGGAGTAAAACAACTTTTTTGTTTATGGTTGGTATAGTTAGGGGGATTGGTCTCATTGTTCCCAAAGTTCCATCAGGGTCATAAGACACTCGTATTCAGTAGTTGACATTCCATGTAGTCTTGCTTTTTTAACTTTTTTTCTCTTTGTTAATCTGGTGGTATTTGTGAAGTGCCAGTTTTCTTGCGAAAAAGGTGAAGATCTTTGACCCAATGGAACTTGTTAAATGAAGGTACAGGAACGAAAGATAAACCCTTTTCCAGTAGCAATAAGTGTTCGTCACTGAGAATGAAATGTGAGAGATTGATAACTCTGGTTTTAATCTTTTCTCTAGAATTTAAAACCTTCTCCTCACTCCTCTTCTATTTCCCCCTCTGGGTTGTGTGTTATACTTGTGCCTGCGAGTTTGTACCCCTTCCTGGAGGTCCAATTCTAAAAAATTAATCCCTTTCTTTAGAATCCCTTTGTGATTACTTGATTTTAAAGGGGTATAAATTTATGATTGAGAAGTATAGGGGAGATTTTGTTGTCTACCTGTGTCATCAGTGTCCGTATCTGAAGACTCGTAATCAGAAGTGAGAAGATTTTCTGAATTAATTCTAGTTCTACGAGAGAAATGTAGAGCAAAAAACGGGTCCCAAGTTGCTGATCAAAGTAAAGTGACCAAATTTCTATGGCTGATATGGCAAATTTCTATGATAGATCAGCCATAGAAATTTGGTCACTTTACTTTGAACAGCAGCTTGGTTTAGAGCTGTCACTTACTGGCATTTGTATTCACATGAGTATTTATTTAGATAGGTTGGTTGCTATATTTTCCAGCATATCTAAGTAGCTAGATAGTGTGTACCTAATGATTTTTTCAGCATCTATTTGGGCAGTCTTCTTTTAACAACTGCACTTATAGTGTCTGTCTAGATAGACAGACTGGGTTTGACTGCTACACCATTTCTTTACTTTATTTACCTAAGGGATTCAACATATTCTCTCAAAGCAAGTTTAATTTACTATTAATAGCACTACCTGTTAGTAATTAGTAGGAAGCAAGTTTAGCTTACTATTATTATTATTTTCTGTTTTCATTTACTTGATTTAGCTAAACTTTATACCACTTCTGATAACAACATGGCATGAGAAAGATTGTGTTAAAGTACCACTCTAGGCACCCAGACCACTTCAGCTTTATGAAGTGGTCTGGGTGCCAGGTCCTTCTAGGGTTAACCCATTTTTTCATAAACATAGCAGTTTCAGAGAAACTGCTATGTTTATGAATGGGTTAAGCCTTCCCCCTAATCCTCTAGTGGCTGTCTCATTGACAGCTACTAGAGGCGCTTGCGTGCTTCTCACTGTGATTTTCACAGTGAGAGCACGCAAGCGTCCATAGGAAAGCATTGTAAATGCTTTCCTATGCGACGGGCTGAATGCGCGCGCAGCTCTTGCCGCGCGTGCGCATTCAGCCGACGGGGCGGATCGGAGGAGGAGAGAAGGAGGAGAGCTCTCCGCCTAGCGCTGGAAAAAGGTAAGTTTAAACCCCTTTCCCCTTTCCAGAGCCGGGCGTGAGGGGGTCCCTGAGGGTGGGGGCACCCTCAGGGCACTATAGTGCCAGGAAAACGAGTATGTTTTCCTGGCACTATAGTGGTCCTTTAATACAGGTTCATCTATTTAACACAAGTTCAATATATATAAGATAGAGGCTATCTGAATAGAGTCCCATTTATTTACCTGAAGTTGTCTCTCTCTATATATATAGGTTACAATATTTGGAGCTCCCATTTTGTACCTAGAAAGAGAAACTATTTAACTAATTGCAATATATTGCCAGTTACTAGCTTTTGACTTCAATCCCCCAAGTAGATATCTGATCATTATGTTGTTCACATAGATCAATTTTATTAGTAGCGACTTACAGTCAGCTACACATAAATATACACAGGAGACTATCTAGGCTGCATCAAGCCTTTCCTTTTTAAACTCACTAGCACTGTGTGTTCCACGTACTTCACCACGTTTTGTCCCTATGGACATTTTTAAATAGAATCTAATAAAGATATGTTTAAGTTTTAAATCTTATTTCATATGTGTGAGTTATTTTTTATCATTGTGGGTATACCTGGAGAGAGTGTTTAGAGGAAAGGCAAGTCGCCCTTCACTCTTTCATCCTCTGAGGCAATCTTTTTCGTGTTCAAACAATTTAGGGTTTATGACCTTTTATACCCACAAAGTTCGTTTATATGTCGACTTAGGGGTCAAGCTTTGATTGACCCCTAAGGCTTCATTTTTGTTTCTGTACTATAACTACTCTACTTAATGAGGTAATGACATTTATATATATATATATATATATATAATAGAATTATTATAAAAGTAGGAAAACTTGCCGGCACTCCTGAATTTTCAGTAAGGAAATGTTATAACATGACAGTAGGCTTCATATTTGCTTAAGTCTCTCTTTACTAGAACTCCATAGCAGCAAAAAAACACAGAGTAACAACCAATCAGAAAACAGTAAGGAGACCATGTAACTCCCTTCTCAACATTCCATTTCCTCTTTCTTTGCTGCTCTGCATCAGTACAGGTCAGAGTACCACTGCCTCCTGCTATTATTAGTTGGTGGCTGTGCGATTTTATTACTTTAGAGTATAATTGATTGTATTATTATATTTACTTCATTTTACTTTATTAATTATTTGGGGACTGTTAGTGTTTCTGCTTTAGGCTCTCTGCCTTCTCTTTCCCTCTGGGATTGTGGGAAGTTGGTTTTTCTGTCTCCTACTTTTTCCTCCCTGGGGTTCGTTCCCCTTTATCTGTCCCCTCTATTTTCACCCATTTTCTGACCGCACGGGTATTGTACTGCTCGGGGGTTTCTGGAGGCCGGCCTGTTGCTGCATCCTCCAATTCCCCCCGAGCCTCGGGACCGCGGAGTATGTTTCCAGCGGTCCCGTGTGTCTTTCCTCCTCCGGTCACGGGGTGCTCGTGATCGAGCGCACTATCCGCCGACTGGAGCTTCCTCACGACCCGAGCACCATTTTAACCTATTCGACCCGCACACCATACGGTACCCCCGGTCTCCTGAGTGGTCCCTGCCCAAACATCTAGCCTACTTCGTCCATTATTGGGTTTGCAGACCCCTCAATTGGGCAGTTCGGAAGAGGTTGAGGGCTGAGTGCCCCAGACCCACCTTACCAGACAAGTTCGCTATGACGCCCGAATTTGACCTGATGATCTCAACCTATTTGACCCAAACCGGTTGCGATCCCAAGAAAGGGATCGAACGCAGCCTCCGCCTTGCGCAAGATAAGGTGCTTGACATGTTGGGGCCGCTGGCCTGGATCCTTACCATGGTGGACGAGGCTGTCTCACAGGGCTCATCCCTAGACCCTGCAGCCATCAGAGATTGGGCATTACGCTTCATTTGCCTGCTGGGCAAGTTGGGGTCCAAGGAGCTGGGACCATTGGCCAATTTGGAGAACCCTTCATCAAGGAGCTCCAGAGGTACGTTAACCTCTATGCTACTATGAACAAAGCTCAATCATCAATGAGGAGGGTGTTCCCACACCTCTCGTGTTTTTGGCTGGGCTGGAAGGCAGCGGTGTCATGCCTCCAGCCACTTCTGGCCATCAAATCACCGAGGATCACGAACATCATGCTTTTTTCCCAGCTACCACTCTGGGTCCTTCATCTCCCGGAGGTCGGACCGTGGCAGAGGAAACCGGGCGCATGGAAGAGGCAGAATGCCCACAGGTGAGACAAATTACACCACATGTTTTTCCCAGGCCTTTGCATGCCAGCAGGTTACGTTTTTGGGCATCCATCTTCTAAGAGACTTACTGCGCCCAGGGGATTGGTTCACTCGCCTAGACCTGAAGGAAGCATATATATCCATTCCGGTGAAATCCGGTTGCCGATGATTTCTACACTTCGTTTGGAAAGGGAGGCCATGCCAATTCACCTGCCTCCCCTTCGGCCTCAGCTCGGCACCATTGTGTTTCACCAAACTGTTAAAACCAATAACGGCATGCCTGCGCTCCAGGGGCATTCGATGCCTTATATATCTGGACGATTTGCTTCTATTCTGCAAGGACGCCTCCAGGCTGAAAACTCAGACGCTCTAAACGGTCTCCTTGTTCGAATCCCTGGGGTTTGTGGTCAACCAAGAGAAGTCGGCCCTCACGCCGACGCAAATAGTTCAGTTTTTGGGATTTGAAATAGATGCGACTGAATGTTTGTCCTTAGGTGTTTGTGTATCTGTCTGTATGTGTGTCTGTGTATCCACATGTGTACCAGTGTGTGTCTGTGTATCTGTATTTGTGTCAGTGTTTGTATCTATAGGAGTGTCATTCTGTGTATCTCAAAGTGTGTCATTCTGTGTATATGCTTGTGTGTCTGTGTGTAATACGTGTCTGTGTATCTGTGTGTTAGTTGGTGTCTGCATTTGCGTGTGTGTATGTGTATCTGCATGAGTATCCGTGTATGTATCTGTATGTGTTATATGGTGTGTATTTGTATGTATGTCAGTGTGTGTTTGTATGAATGAGACACATTGAGGGACATGAGTGTGACACATGAGGGGCTGGTGGGGAGTGAAACGTATGGGGGGGCCTCAGGGCAATTTTCGCACCAGGGGCCCAGTGGTTTCTAGTTACGCCTCTGATTATTGCATACCTCCTTCCTAAATTGGCCTATTTATTTTGAATGCTTCCCTTAGAAATGGCTAGATATATTCCAAAATAGTTACTAATTACATCTGGAGGGACAAGAGAAATGAAGACTGGTATCATCTGGAAAGTGAGATAAGCGGTATAAAAGATTTAAGCTCTTTTTTGTGGTTTGGGAGCATGGATTTCCAAATAATTTCTGCTAGAAAATCTAATATATGTTTAGATTCACAAATGGAAGGTTGGAAGTTGGTTAAAAAAAAAAAGTGTGGCATAGAAAATAAATTTCCCATAAATATTAAAATTAAACTGATACCACTCTATGTAGAAGATTTGAACTTAAACAGGTGGATACAAAAAGGCATCAGTCGAGTAGAACTAATGGAGAATGATGCAATTATACCCTTCCCACAGATGATTCAGGAATTTCATTTATCGAATAACAAATTATTTACATATATAAGGATAAAAATCTATATAAACCAAAATAGTATTCGTAACCCACATGAGGGTGTTAAGATGAAAGGCTCAGTGTTTAAATATGTGCAGTTGGATAAAGTAGCCTCAAAAGATACTTGTGGATTATTAAAATTAGAAGCTCCTACTGTTTTAACGGCATGTCAAAAATGGGAAAATATTTAAATATTAACATAAAGAGAGAGGAGTGGTGCTTGGTGCTTCCCAAATCATGTAAATATATTCATTGCTTGAGTCTTTCTGAAACCTTCTTCAAAGTAATGAATAGATGGTACCTCGTGCCATCTAGACTAACTAGCATGTACAGTTAATGCTCTCTGATATGCTGTAGATGTAATCGGAGATTTGGCTCCTTTATTCACATTTGGTGGGAGTGCGACATAGTAATGGAGTTTTGGATTATGTAGAGAATTTAGTTAAAAAACCTATTCATAAAGCCCCAGAGAATGCTATTTTACATTTGAATATTAAACAATTGCAAATAAGCCTATATATTTATTCACTTCATGGTTGCAGTTAAAATAATTATAGCATGAAACTGGAAAGTCTCCACACCCTTTTCTTTAGATACGGTGGTAACACAAGTTGTGTTTCAATTAAAGATGGAAGCACAACTATGTAAGTCACAGGGAAATGATCCAAGGAATAAAGATTTCAGTGAATACTGTTAGTATATAAAGTGGACAGACCCTAAATTGATAAACGGGAGGTAGGCGTATGTGTATATACAGCTGCAAGAAAAAGTATGTGAACCCCTTGGAATGAAATGGATTTCTGCACAAATTGGTCATAAAATGTGATCTGATCATCATTTAAGTCACAACAATAGACAATCACAGTCTGCTTAAAATAATAACACACAAAGAATGAAATGCTGCCATGTTTTTATTGAACACACCATGTAAACATTCACAGTGCAGGTGGAAAAAGTATGTGTACCCTTGGATTTAATAACTGGTTGAACCTCCTTTGGCAGCAATAACTTCAACCAAATGTTTCCTCTAGTTGCAGATCAGACGTGCACAACGGTCAGGAGTAATTCTTGACCATTCCTCTTTACAGAACAGAACAATTTGTGCAGAAATCCATATCATTCTAAAGGGTTCACATACTTTTTCTTGCAACTGTATGTATATGTATGAGTGTGTGTGTGTATATATATATATATATATATATATATATATATATATATATATATATATATTTGTGGTCGGAACTTAATAGTAAATGTGACAGTAGAAGGAGAGGTAAGTTGGTTGTGTTGTGCTGATACCAACAGGTAGGCCTGTATAAAGAGGGCCCACCAAGGAAAAAGGGGTGTAATAGTTGAGTTAATTTAAAGGTGCAGTGGGTGGGGTCACTTGAACGGAAAATGGCACAGGTAAGCAGGGGATATTATGTTTTATAGGGAAAACTCCTCCCACAAATTCAGGCCTTTGGCCTTCTACTCGTGGTCGGAACTTAATAGTTAATGTGACAGTAGAAGGAGAGGTACGTTGGTAGTGTTATGCAGATACCAATTTATGGGTAGGCCTGTATAAAGAGAGCAAAAAAGGTATCGGTGAAAAACACACTGTTAGCATGCTTCTGGCGAAGGTAACCTCGCCATTTGTACTTGGAGGGGCCTGCTTACCAGCCTCCTGCCCACATACTATGGACCCTGGAGGGAACCTGTAAAAGACTACCGAACTTGACCAACTGTTGGCACTGATTTCCCTTGAACTGTTTTGGACATAGGACCATATGCATGGTCAGTCAAAACTATGACTTCCAGGAAATTCCTGAACCAATCTTGGTGATTTTTGGATGTTGTTCACCCAGATCGGGGCTAACATACGGGGTTTTATGCGTTGTGATCCTTGTCACCAGGTAGCACGGTCCTCTAGGGCAAAAACATGCACAGTCCTTGTAGTTGCAAATACTCCAGGCACTTTATTTGTAAATCCACACAGGATACAGCAGTAAATGAAAATCAAAAGTAACACAAAACCCTATAAACAAACACCTAGCTCGTCTGAGCACTAACTGACATTAGTTCCCTATCTCTCAGGGTTAAACTAAACACAATATTGCACCAACCTTATTAGTTAGCAACACTCTGCTGCCTAGCCTGTTGCATTCCTTTCTGCACTCCCAGTGCTCCAAGCCATCCTTGCCCTGACTGCTTTGCTTTCTGCACTCCCAGTGCTCCAAGCCAGCCTTGCCCTGACTGCTTTCCTTTCTGCACTCCCAGTGCTCCAAGCCAGTCTTGCCCTGACTGCTTCCTTTCTGCACTCCAAGTGCCTAGTCACCTTGACTATCTGGAGAGAACAGCCTCTCTCTCCTACCTGCTTCCTGGGAGGAAGCCAGCAATCCCTCTCCTTTTCCTGCCTAGCCGGGAGGAGTTTATTCCCACTGCAACAGCTGATTACCTGCAGCTGAGCAGTGGGTTGGAGACAGTCCAAAAAACCCTGGCCTGGATCTAGGTCTCCCCAGAACACCACTAAACTGTGGAGTGGAGCATTGGCCCACCCTTCTCTCCAAATGCTCCACCCCAGGGGCCCATAACTAAACAATGTGTTGTGTTGTGCAAAACACAAACTACACATACTCCCCCTGGGGTTAGAAGGCCTATCTGCCTTCACTTTATCACATATCCTCCTCCCCAGCTCAGACCCATCGGGTCGAGCGGCCTTAGAACACAAACCGTGAACATTCATAACACCTAGGCCTCTACCAGCCCTGACTAGCTTCACAGTTATAGGAAGTGGCCTATTGTGGATGGGGGCTACCTTGCTCCCTTGTAGTTTAAGGAGCCCCCGCCCAAGTGGATAACCCAAATAGTTATCAAATCCCAGATAACACGTAGCAGTGTTATCGGTCAAACTGGCAGCCTTTACATTATTTACAACTAACCGGACCTTCATCAGGTGTGCTACAAAGTCCACCCTGTGAATTGCCACATCACCAAGATAGGCAGCGGCATACTCTGGCTGGAACAAAACACTTTTCATCAAAGTAACCTCACTCCCTGAATCTATCAGTGCTTGTACACTCTTCCCTACCACCATCACCACTTTTAGCTGTGCTGTAACACCACCACCAGTCACCATGCACATCTTTAAGCAAGTCAATACAATCCTATACAGAGCCCTTATTACTATGTCACATTGTATTGTCTCTTCACTCTCAAGACAGCTATATGTAATATGTCCATGCATGCGGCAGTTGAAGCAGTTTTTCTCAGTCTGGTCTCGTAGCCAAAATAGGACTTTTAGGTACGTTCTACCATCATAGGTATATTGTCCCAGACTTTGTCCTTGCTTTCCAGTTTCCCCGCTTATCTGGTTGCTAGCGGATCTAGGCTGAGGATCAGTACTGTGTGGCTCCTTAGTAGCCAAGTTCCTCTGAATCATCATCTGCTTCCACATCCATAGCAGCTTCTGATTTGATAATCTCTCAACGTTAGAGTAACTTTCAAAAGGAAACTTTGCAAAGGCTTGGCGTGTAGCTATACGTCCAATTCCTTCATGAGCTGAATTTTCCAGGTGCTCAACCTCTTCAAGACCTGGTTCTGTCACCAGCTCATCCTTCACTGGAACAAGTCCCTCCGCGAAGGGCTCCACAACATCCTCCATCTGTTCTGCGAATCCCTGGGAACCTGCCTTGCTCCCTATGGGGTTGTCCAGAGACGCAGTCATGGCCTCTCGCTGGGTCATTACAGCCCTGGTATCAAACAGCCGGTCAGGCATTCCGAGTCCCGCCTTTAATTCCATGACTGTGTTCCCAGAATCTGGCAGCTGTTCCCGGTAGTCAGTGCGCCCAGGCTTTGTAGCAGTAGTCTTTGCCAGCAGATCTAGTTCTACGGCTCCCGGACAATTATTCAAATTCTTTGTAACAATACCAGGTGTCTCTGCTACTAAACAGCGCACCACATTGTTATACTCAACTGGAGTGCTTTGCTTCTCTTCATTTTGCTCAGCTCCTTTGCTGTTGTCTTCTCTGACTCCCCAAGTCAGTCTGCTTTTCATGACTTTAACTTGTTCACTTGGGTGAACATCAGCGGCTTCTGCTTCACTTATTACACAAACCGGCTTGACACTGCTGGCCTCAGCCACAGTCTTTTTTTCTCCTTTCTGATTCTTCTGACCTTTCTTACTTTGGCGCATGTCATCAGTGTCGCCATCACTGCCTCTTGGCAATTCCGCTTTTTCCTTTAGCTTTGCTGGACTCTTTACTAACTTTTTTTCTTTTTGTTCCTTTGAGGATCCAGCTGGCTTTCCACCCTCTTCCATTTTATCACTTCTTTCAGGCTCAATTTCATCCTTCTTGCCTTTTAATTCCTGTTCTCTCTCTCCTGCGTGTTTCTCAACAGCACGCTTTGCTGCCTCCATGCTTTTCAGCTTGCTGAAGACTTCTTCTACTGCCTCTGTCACCCCATGCAGGATGTCAGTAGCTTGGTTACAGGGTCCCTTGTCCTCACGCTCCCTGCAGGGGGCAATCTGCAAAACCTCAGTAAGGGCAGCTCTATGCTCCTGCTGAGCATCTCTCAGGTTCTTAACCTGTGCAGCCAGGAAACTGTTTGTGCCTTGTTGTTTAGCAGTTGCCTGTACCACAGCCTTCAGCAGGTCCTCCATTATAGCACCAAGCAGGTAACAGTCTTAAAGGTACAGTGCTACTTGTTTGCTTGACAGGTCTGCAAAAATAAAAGTCCTCAAGCAGACTACCGAATGACTGGCACACCCACAGACCCTCACTGTGCTACTTTGCCCGCATTCTCCACCATATTGTGATCCTTGTCACCAGGTAGCACGGTCCTCTAGGGCAAAAACATGCACAGTCCTTGTAGTTGCAAATACTCCAGGCACTTTATTTGTAAATCCACACAGGATACAGCAGTAAATGAAAATCAAAAGTAACACAAAACCCTATAAACAAACACCTAGCTCGTCTGAGCACTAACTGACATTAGTTCCCTATCTCTCAGGGTTAAACTAAACACAATATTGCACCAACCTTATTAGTTAGCAACACTCTGCTGCCTAGCCTGTTGCATTCCTTTCTGCACTCCCAGTGCTCCAAGCCAGCCTTGCCCTGACTGCTTTGCTTTCTGCACTCCCAGTGCTCCAAGCCAGCCTTGCCCTGACTGCTTTCCTTTCTGCACTCCCAGTGCTCCAAGCCAGTCTTGCCCTGACTGCTTCCTTTCTGCACTCCAAGTGCCTAGTCACCTTGACTATCTGGAGAGAACAGCCTCTCTCTCCTACCTGCTTCCTGGGAGGAAGCCAGCAATCCCTCTCCTTTTCCTGCCTAGCCGGGAGGAGTTTATTCCCACTGCAACAGCTGATTACCTGCAGCTGAGCAGTGGGTTGGAGACAGTCCAAAAAACCCTGGCCTGGATCTAGGTCTCCCCAGAACACCACTAAACTGTGGAGTGGAGCATTGGCCCACCCTTCTCTCCAAATGCTCCACCCCAGGGGCCCATAACTAAACAATGTGTTGTGTTGTGCAAAACACAAACTACACATACTCCCCCTGGGGTTAGAAGGCCTATCTGCCTTCACTTTATCACAGCGTTTTTAAGGTACTTTTAGGGGTTTCATAAAATTTTATGTTTTTCTGTGTTTTTAGATAATTGGGTTAGATTAGTACAGTTCCTGATTCAATTATCTCCCAAGCACAGAGGAGGGATTCTATTGCAGGAGGGATTCTATTGATTGTGTATGACAGTATCTCACTGTATGACACTGTTTTTTATTGCTTTATTCACTTTGTGTCCCTGTGCCCAACAAGGTCCACCTGGGTGTCACCCTTGTTGGGAAACTTGCATAAAAGGCCAGTGTGCCTCCATTAAAATTCTGTTCCTGCTTACCCTCAACATAGAGCCTCATCTCAGGTGTGGGGGAAACGGCTGTATCTATCCTGGGGGTTGCTCTATCACTATACGCCCCAGGAATTATAATCACTAGATCTTCTAAGAGCTGTTCCTGCTACGCTCTCTGGGAGTAGGAGAGGTCTGCCCACTGGAAGCTGGATCCTGGTCTTGGGTCCAGGTTGGGTGGTTCCTCGGGGAGCACTAGGAGCAGCGATTGGCGGAGGCACTTGGTTGGAGTCACAATGCTTACAAAGATAAACTTGAACGATTCCCCGAGCTCTATTCATAAAGCGG
>OW240918.1:105848989-105860017 GCA_933207985.1 Pelobates cultripes | reverse complement strand
AATCTAAGTAATGAATACAGGGATAACCGTTCTTTCAATTTAATGATGTGGACTGGGATGAGTGGATGCCCGTGAAGTGACTACAACAGAGTTAGGTGGAGGCTGTTGCGTGTGAGTATGCATGTATCTAGTATTAACAGGGATCAGTTGTTGTCTGTCAGGAATAGTGATATAATGGTTGGATGGTTGATCTAATTAGATTGGAAATCCTTAAGGGTGAGAATGTAGGGGTTGATGTGTTTTGACAAGGTCGGAGTTGACTTCATATGGTGTACCATTGTGATATCTCTGGGCCTTGAGAAACTGTGGAAAGCAAATGTAAATTGCTACTTAAATAACCGCGTTATCTTTACTATCGAATGGTTTGGTAGCCGATAAATCAGATAGGCTCCTCAATATGTTTGGTAATGAGTAATCTAGGATATTTAAACAAAGAAAAAAGTGGAAGGGATGAAGCACCTCTCAAAAATAGTGAGCGGAATTCAAACTCCTCCACAAATGTATACCTCCTAATATCAGTGTAACATAGGGTGGGGGCAGTGGCGTACTAAGGGGGAGGCGGGGTCCGCCTGTGCCATCAGGTAGGGGGGTGCCACCAGGGCTGGCCAGGCTTGGGAGTCAGTGAGCTGTGTGGCTGCACTGGTTGCCATAGCAGCAGAGGCACCGGGCAGCCGACACAGGGAACAAGCTGGAGACCTGCACTGAGATTTGGGGGCGGAGCCAAGCCGGACGTGGGGGCGGAGCCAAGCCGGACGTGGGGGTGGAGCTATATGCAGCCTCATACTGCTGCACACAGAGGGGAAGCAGGAAGGAGTCCCTGCTTCCCCAACTACAGCACAGCAGGGACTGAATCCACTCCTCCTCCAGCCCAAGCTTACTGTAAGTGAGAGAGTGTGTGCTGTGTGTATGTAACTGTGATTGTGACTGTCTTTGACTGTGTGTGTGATTGTCTGCTTGTGTGTGTGTGTGACTGTCTGTGATTGTCTGCCTGTGATTTTCTGTGTGACTGTCTGCCTGTGATTGTCTGTGTGATTGTCTGCCTGTGATTGTCTGTGTGATTGTCTGTGTGATTGTCTACCTGTGATTGTCTGCCTGTGATTGTCTGTGTGATTGCCTGTGATTGTCTGTGTGATTGTCTGCCTGTGATTGTCTGTGTGATTGCCTGTGATTGTCTACGTGTGATTGTCTGTGTGATTGTCTGCCTGTGATTGTCTGTGTGACTCTGTGTGTGTGACTCTCTGACTGATTGTGTGTGTGTGACTGTCTGTGATTGTGTTATGTGTATGTATGACTGTCTGCCTGTGATTGTGTGTGTCACTGTCTGTGTGTGTGTCACTGTGTGTGTGTGACTGTCTGCCTGTGATTGTCTGTGTTACTCTGTGTGTGTGTGTGTCACTGTGTGTGACTGTCTGCCTGTGATTGTGTGTGTGTGTGACTGTCTGCCTGTGATTGTGTGTGTGACTGTCTGTGACTGTGTTGTGTGTATGTGTGACTGTCTGTGATTGTGTGTGTGACTGTCTGCCTGTGTGATTGCCTGCGTATTTGACTGTCTGCCTGTAACTGTGTGTGAGTGACTGTGTGTGGGACTGTGTGCATCTGACTGTGTCTGACAGTCTTCGCCTTGCAGTGAGCCGGCAGCCAGGATATGATGTCATCGCGGCCTCTGCATCATTACAGGGCGTGATACCAAATGAGGGTGCTATTTAGCAGATAGCACCTTATTTGGTGTCCTTAAATATGGCAATCCCACAAAGGATAGCAAATAAAGGAGTTATCTACTAAACAAAGATTGAAATTAAGAGGTGTCAGCCAGCCCATAACAAGAAATCTGGGTGGCTAATGTGAATTATATGCAAATGTGTAATCAGATGCCAGCATGCAGAACACAGCATGCTGGCATCAGACAGCCAGTGGCAGCATATTACCCCATCCCCTAGTGAGAAGTTTTACTGCTCCACCTCCCCTCCTGTTTTGACTGTGGTATCTTATGTGCCCCCCCCATATATATTGTTCCTAGAGTCACCACAATGTCTGCATGTGTGTCAATGTGTATCTGTGTGTGACTGTGTTTGTGTGTGTATGTCCGTCAAATGCTCTAGGTACGCCCCTGGGTGGGGGAAAAGAAAAAAAGGGAATATAAACCTTTATTAGAAAGTTAAAAATTCCTCCAGTCTTGGAGAATAATAGAACAATTTGTCAATGATTAATATGTCAATGCACCGACTCGGTGTGCAGATAGCCTAAAGTATACTACTCATATACGGAATTATATCAAAGTTGCATGGTCCTAAGTCATATATATATGCAAATTCCCCATGGGTGTATACTTAGAAAAGCCCTTTCTGTGGGGCAAAAAAATATAAAGATATAAAAAAATTGACAATAATTCAAAATTGATACTGGTAGGGATATATATATTGCCTGGTAGCAGTAGTGAGACCAAAAGGAGAAACAGGTATAGTCACTATTCTGGGCAAAAGGTTAGAGAAAGTAAATGCTCACTAGTTTAGAAACCGGAGACATAGCCATCTACATAATGATATTATCAGTATAAACTTCATGTAGCTCAATCTCTCTAGCAATAAATGTTGCCCACAAGGGTATACAGTGCATAGAGGAAGAGAACTTAAAGCTGGTAGTACTCAGTAGATATCAAAAGGGAGGGGGGGGGGCCCTCAGGTGCACCCACCAGAAAAACCTAGCTTGCCCTGGACTAACTGTCTAACTCATACAATGGCATACTCAATGTTACGACACGTACCGTCGGGTAAATGAAGCCGCCGTTTAGTCAATAATCCCCTTCTCCAGAAATGCAGGTTAAATCCAGCCGACCGCCAAACTCCCGAACGAAGTCCACGAACACGGCAACTCCCGATCAGCAAAACAGTCGAACGCCTTCCACAGCTAAAAATAACGAAAGCGCTGTCCCAGTAATAATTCCCCCACAAACGAGACCAAGCTCCGTGTTGAGGGTCAAATGAAGATCTCTTTAACCCCTTAAGGACCAAACTTCTGGAATAAAAGGGAATCATGACATGTCACACATGTCATGTGTCCTTAAGGGGTTAATGGGGGCTACCTGCCCGGTATTTATGCAGGTCTCCACAAGGTGGACACTCCCCGAGGGGACCTTGTGGAAGACTGTAAAATATATTATACAGTAGCCAATCGCAGTGGCTTCAATAATAGCCCTTCCCATCTTGCCCATAATTCCATCTTCTCTACCTCGGAGATAATTAGGAAGAAACCTAATTATCTCCCAAGGTAGAGACAATCGCCATTTTAACTTACAATAATAAAAATACATTAAAATACATAACTGCAGAAATACCGAATGCATATAGTTCGTGTAACGTATCCCCAGACAGCCTGGATCTGAGTGCATGTTTTCACCGAATAGCGCTCAGATCTGATGTATCTAGTCGAATCGCCATGGAGTCAAAGTCTTTCACCAGTCCTTCGGTATACGAATGACTCCATGGGATAGCTGTCTGGGTGAAAGTCCATACGAATGAATAAAAACTCCCGAACGACCGACGTTCGCATGCCTTGTCGAAATGGAAGGGAGGCAGCAGCTTCCAGCGGTGTTCGGTAGTTTAAGTGTCCGTTTTTAGTTCCATACAGTTTGTACCGAACACCGCTATGTGTTCGTATGTCCCAAAATGGCCGCTGCCTCGTGGTCGACATGCGAACGACGACCACCCGTACGAATGGAATGGAGAGGTGTCTGCGGTTAACCACAACGCTCTAATTGGGGCCAAGAGGTTAACCAGCAGCACACTCCTCTCCTGGGTGGTCGTTCGTTCGGTAGTTTCAATCGGTAGTTTGCAAATTACACGAACGGGGTTATATGAACAGGCAATTCAGCGAACAAAGGGAAACAGACGAACCAGCAATACAGATGAATCTGTCACACGGCTCCCCCCCTTGTGGGACACTCCGGCAGACCCGGCTTGACCCTTTAGCTGGTCAATGTGGGGATGACCGGACTAAGATGGGGTGAGGATGTCGGTTTGCCTGGACAATCCATCTGCATTCCCATTCTGCTTACCGGGTCGATAACTGATGGTGAAGTTATATGGTTGTAGTGCTAAACTCCACCTCAGCAGTCTGCCATTGTCTCCTGAGACCAAGTTAAGCAAGACAAGGGGATTGTGGTCCGTCACCAGGGAAAATTCCTGTCCATATAAATACGGGCTTAACTTTTTCAATGCCCACACCAGGGCCAAACACTCCTTCTCCACTGCCGCATAACTCACTTCTCTGGGTAACAGCTTTCTGCTGAGATATGCAACAGGGTGCTCTCCTCCATCTTTCCCGACCTGGCTCAGCACAGCCCCCAGTCCATACATGGAAGCATCTGTATGGACGAGAAAACGTTTGTTAGGGACTGGGGCAGCCAGGACAGGGGCATTCACAAGAGCTTGTTTGAGTGCTTGGAACGCAGCTTCACAAGCTGGAGACCACAGGACCTGCTTAGGAAGATTTTTCTTTGTCAGGTCAGTCAGGGGTTTAGCAATAGTGCTGTAGTCGGGGACAAAGCGTCTATAGTACCCTGCTGTCCCTAGGAAGGCTAACACCTGGGTCTTGGTGATAGGTGTGGGCCAGTTAGCAACTGCCTCTATCTTGGCTGGCTCTGGCCTCTGGCTCCCACACCCTACTCTGTGACCCAGGTACTGCACTTCAGCCATGCCTAAATGGCACTTCTCTGGCTTCAATGTCAGGCCAGCGGCCCGAATCTTGTCCAGTACTACCCCTACATGTACTAGGTGTTCTTCCCAGGACTCACTGTAGATCGCAATGTCATCCAGGTATGCACAAGCAAATTCCTGGAATCCATCAAGAAGTCTATCCACCATACGCTGGAAGGTGGCCGGGGCATTCTTCATCCCAAATGGAATGACCTTAAATTGGTACAGGCCTAATGGGGTGACGAAGGCCGACTTGGGGATAGCATCCTCGGCCAGGGGAATCTGCCAGTAGCCTTTGCACAGGTCTATGGTGGTCAGATAGCGTCCCCTGGCAATGCGATCTAACAATTCATCTACCCGGGGCATCGGGTAGGCGTCAGTGGTGGTCCGCTCATTGAGACGCCTGTAGTCCACACAGAACCGGGTGGTCCCATCCTTCTTGGGCACCAGGACTACAGGCGAGGCCCAAGGGCTATCGGAGTGTTCGATGACCCCCAGCTGGGTCATCTCCTGTATCTCCTTCCGCATTCCTTCCCGGACTGCTTCAGGGATACGGTAAGGGGGTTGTCGCAGGGGGTTCTGTCCAGGGGTTTCTACCTTGTGTACAGCTAGGGTAGTGTAACCAGGTTCTTGGGAGAAGGTCGCCTGCTTTTCCCACAGAAGCTGTCTTGCCTGGCCCTTCTCGGTAGAGCTCAATCTGTACCCTAGCTGTACTAGGCTAGTAAGATCCGTCTGGGGGTCCCTCTCTAACAGATCTGGTAAGGGTAAACTCTCTGTATCATCTGCAGCAGGGGCACATACTGCAGCGACATTCTCTGGTCTCTCCTGATACTCCTTTAGCATGTTCACATGGAAGGATCGCTGGATCCTTTCATCTGAACAGCTGGCTATAAGGTAGGTAGTATCGCATATCTGTGCTAACACCTTATACGGGCCCTGCCAAGATGCCTGCATCTTGTTCGCCTTCACAGGTTTGAGTACTAACACTTTCTGCCCAACCTGGAAGACTCGCTGTCGGGCACCCCGATCGTACCACCTCTTCTGTCTCCCCTGAGCCACCTGGAGATTCTCCCTTACCATTAGGGACAGTTTCTCCATGCGGTCCCGGAGTTCCAGAACATACGGTACTATGGGGGTCCCTTCCTGCTCTGTCTCCCCCTCCCAGTGGCCTCTAATGAGATCTAGGGGTCCGCGGACCCTTCTCCCATATAGCAACTCAAAGGGGGAGAACCCAGTAGATTCCTGAGGCACCTCTCTGTAGGCAAACAACAGATGAGGCAGGAATCGCTCCCAGTCTCTGCAAGTGTCAGAAAAGGTCCTCAGCATCTGTTTGAGGGTGCCATTAAATCGCTCGCAGAGACCGTTAGTCTGTGGATGGTAAGGTGAGCTAAGCAGCGGTTTAATGCCGCACACCTTCCACAGTTGCTGGGTGAGCACAGCGGTGAATTGGGTTCCCTGGTCAGAGAGAATCTCTTGAGGGAACCCGACTCTGGTAAAAATCCTAACCAGGGCATCAGCAACTGTCTCTGCCTCTATATTAGACAGCGCTACTGCCTCTGGATAGCGAGTGGCATAATCCACCACGGTGAGAATATATTTCTTACCGGATGGACTAGCCCTGGCCAGTGGACCCACAATGTCAACGGCTATGCGGGCAAAGGGCTCCCCAATGATAGGCATAGACATAAGTCTAGCT
Organism: Pelobates cultripes; assembly: GCA_933207985.1. NCBI lineage: Eukaryota > Metazoa > Chordata > Amphibia > Anura > Pelobatidae > Pelobates > Pelobates cultripes. The sequence continues at coordinate 105,853,630 of OW240918.1, read as the reverse complement.
CTTGGGTGGTCCCCCCGCTTTCCTATCCGTTGACATGTGTCACACGTACTGCAGTATGTCCGAACAGCCTGATTAAAGTTTGGCCAAAAAAAGTTCTGCATGATCCTATAGGCTGTGCGGCGGGAACCTAGATGTCCAGCTAGGGGAACATCATGCCCTATCCGCAGAATCTCCTGCCGGTATTTTGCGGGCACCACCAGCTGTCGATTCGGCGGAGGGGCAACACTCTTCGGGGAAAGCTTGGGGATCCTATACAACCTGTCCCCCACCCACTCATACCGTTCCCCATCTAATCCTTCCTCTCCAGTATCTGCTCTGTCCCTATACTTCTGGAGGGTCGAATCTGTCTGAGTTTCCCTCCCAAACTCCTCTGGGGAATCCCAGCTAATAAAAGTCTGTTCTAGGGTACCAGTCGGGGACTCGGTTCTTACCTGGGTCTCAGCAGCAGGTGGGCTGGTTCCAGCAGCACGGGTCTGGGCACGGGTAGTCACTGGGTTGATAGCGGCAGGTCCCATTGGAGCATAAGCGGACACCAAAGGGGCCAAGTCATTCCCAAGCAAAACATCGGCCGGTAAGTCTTTCATGACCCCCACATTCACGTGTCCAGAGCCCACCCCCCAATCCAAGTGAACCCGGGCAACCGGTAAACGGAACACTGCACCTCCCGCCACCCTCACTGCCACAGTATCTCCAGTGTGCTGATGTTCGGAAACAAGGTTCTTTTGGAGCAAAGTCATAGTGGCTCCGGTGTCTCTCAGACCAGTTACTGCTTTGCCATTTAGTTTAACGGTCTGCCTGTGCTGTTGACGGTTATCCTGCTGCGCTGCTTGTACTGGATCCGCCTCATGTAGTATACCCCAAAATTCCTCCTGCTCCAGACAGTGAGCGGAAGGTTGGGGTGGCTGCTGATTCCCGCCGGCTGGTCTTCTCCACGACTGGGCTTGGCTGGAATTGTTCAATGGGCACTCGGGTCGCTTGTGCCCCAACTGCTTACACCCATAGCAACGGATAGGCTGTGAGTAATCCCAGGCGTTGAACCGGGCTGGCTGAACATAATTGTTTGCTGTTGGCATGGTGGGGGTGCGTTGTGCTGGGTGTTGATACACTGCAGAGGTTGGAGGGGCTGCTGGTTTGTACTCCACTCGGGTAGGGACCTTGGCTGCTGTCTGGTCCAGTTTCCTGGCGTCAGTGTACTCATCAGCCAGACGAGCAGCTTCAGGTAAGGTAGCGGGTTTGCGGTCCCTAACCCACTCTCTGACTCCTGCAGGTAAGCGGTCAAAACAGTGCTCCAACAAAAATACTTGCAGCACTTCTTCCCCAGTTACCGCTTGGCACCCTGCCATCCAGTGGGCTGCGGTGCGGTGTACTCGGCATGCCCACTCAACATAAGAATCACCAGCCTGCTTGTTAGTGTCCCGGAATCGCCGCCGGTATGCCTCCGGGGTCACAGCGTATCTGGCCAAAAGGGCATCTTTCACTGCCCTGTAGCTGGTAAGTTCCTCCTCTGGGATGGCCCGAAACGCCTCACTGGCCCGGCCGGATAACTTCCCAGAGAGGATGGGGACCCATTCTCCTGCGGGTACCTGGTGTAAGGCACATTGCCTTTCAAAATCACCCATCAATTTCTCCTTCGGCTTCTACAAAGTTCCGAAATGCAGCAAAAGGTACTTTTCTCCTTCCATTATTATTGTACGGTACCTCCGCTGCTGCAGCGCCTCTTCCTTGAAGCGCCTGTTGTGCTGCTACTGCTGCTTGCACTTGCACCACAATATCTGCTGCGGGGTTGGGGCCAAAATGTGCCAGCCTGATCTGAACTGCCCGGTTAAACTGTATCTCCTCGGGTGTCAACTCCAGTATGCCAGGCACATCAGCTCTTCCCGTCCCCTGTGCTGCATCCATTTCCAATAGTATAGCAATAATCTCTCTTTTCTTGAGATTACTCGCTGATCTCCTCTGCGTTCTAATATATCTTTAAGGGTAGCACGCCTTAACTCTTCATACTGCATTTCCAACCTGGGATGTGTAGCTGGCCTTCTGGGCTGTAGGATTCATCCCGTCGCTTGCCACCAATTGTTACGACACGTACCGTCGGGTAAATGAAGCCGCCGTTTAGTCAATAATCCCCTTCTCCAGAAATGCAGGTTAAATCCAGCCGACCGCCAAACTCCCGAACGAAGTCCACGAACACGGCAACTCCCGATCAGCAAAACAGTCGAACGCCTTCCACAGCTAAAAATAACGAAAGCGCTGTCCCAGTAATAATTCCCCCACAAACGAGACCAAGCTCCGTGTTGAGGGTCAAATGAAGATCTCTTTAATGGGGGCTACCTGCCCGGTATTTATGCAGGTCTCCACAAGGTGGATACTCCCCGAGGGGACCTTGTGGAAGACTGTAAAATATATTATACAGTAGCCAATCGCAGTGGCTTCAATAATAGCCCTTCCCATCTTGCCCATAATTCCGTCTTCTCTACCTCGGAGATAATTAGGAAGAAACCTAATTATCTCCCAAGGTAGAGACAATCGCCATTTTAACTTACAATAATAAAAATACATTAAAATACATAACTGCAGAAATACCGAATGCATATAGTTCGTGTAACGTATCCCCAGACAGCCTGGATCTGAGTGCATGTTTTCACCGAATAGGGGGGGAGAGGGAGGCGGGCCATGACATCATCTCAGTTAGTCAATGGCCTGTCATCCATTCGATACCTCCCACCACATACCCTCCAATAGAATGCAGGGAGGCATGATAATATGTCACTCAACCAAACTAAAGCAGTTCAGTCAATAACTGCCATTATCTCAATACCTCCCACAAAAAAACCCTCCAATGGGATACGGCGGGAGGGGCGCGATACCACTCAACCAAACAAAAATAGAAGAGTGGTATATCACGATTGCTACAAAATGATGTAGCAATCAAAAATAATTACATTAATGTCTCAATTTAGTATATTAAAACCAAACACCTTTGTACCATAGCGATGTGTATTTTTTAATCCGATTGACATGGGAAGAGAATAAAAACGAAACTGGTACATGGTCAATTTACATGTTTAATCAGTTATACAGCATAGAGGGAGACAGTTGTAGTCCCAAATCCCTTTGTTGAAATTTGAAGGGCCGGAACGTCTTACCCACATACAGCAATTTACAGCTGCAGGTGAGCAGATATATCACACCTTCAGAATTACAATTGAAAAAATGTCTAATTTGAAAGGACTGTTTACCTTCACTATCACTGACTTTCTTTGAGTCTCTCAGGATGTACCTACAGGCTACACACCTTCCACAACTGTACGTACCTGTGGGGATTTGGCGCCCCAGCCATGTAGGTTGGGGATTTTGTTTAACCGAAAAATGGCTGGAAACTAAGATGTCACAAAGATTTTTGCCTCTTCGAGCTGTAATTGTAACATGTGGCCCTAGTATTTCTTTTAGGTGAACATCTTTAAGTAAAATAGGCCAAAATCTTTGCAGGGACTCTTTAACTTCATTCCAGCCAGTATCAAAAGTTCCTATCATCCTGACGGAAGTTTTTGAGGTGATTTTAGAGTTATGGGAGACTGTGAGGAGATCCGCCCTATTTGTCATAAGTGCCCTTCTATAAGCCCTTTTGAGGCATTTATTCGGGTATCCCTTCTCTTTGAATTGTTGCCTCAGAAAGTTAACTTTAGTCTGAAATTCTTCAAGATCTGAACAATTTCGTCACAGTCTGAGATATTGCCCCATCGGAATCCCTTGTTTAAGGGCTCTTGGGTGATGGCTGTCCCATTTCAGTAGGGAATTTGATGCAGATGGTTTCCTGAATAGCGTTGTCTTAAGGGAACCATCTTTACAGATTGAGATAGTCAAATCTAAAAAGTTCAGAGATGAACCGCCAAATTTGGCGGTAAATCTGAGGTTATCTTCGTTTACATTGAGAAGAGAGACAAATAGGTTAAATTCATCGATGTTGCCCTGCCAAACTATCAGGACATCATCAATGTACCTATACCAAGCTGTGATCTTTGATAGGAACAGAGACAATGCACTGGATGTCCTAATATGTTCTTCCCACCACCCCAGGTGGAGGTTGGCATATGATGGAGCACAAGCCGTGCCCATCGCTGTCCCTCTCACCTGGTGGTAGAATTTTTTATTAAACAGGAAAAAGTTATGTGATAAAATGAACAGATTTATAACAAAGTTAGTATGTGCCTGATAATCTGGACCCCTTTTTGTTAAGTAATATTCAGTATGTTCAATTCCCTTTTGATGTGGAGTACAATGTTTCCACGTCTAGACTACAGAGATTAGATGTAGGCGGAATTTGAAGATTTGAGAGGAGATGTAGAACCTGTTTCGTATCTCTAATGTAAGAAGGTAAACGTTCCACAAATGGTCTCAAAATCTGGTCGATGTAAAGGCTACCATTCTGAGTCAAACTATCAATCCCAGATACTATGGGGCGACCTGGTGGATCTTGAAGATTTTTATGGACTTTCGGGAGGCAGTAGAAGGTTGCTATCCTAGGACACCGATTGAGGATAAAAGTATACTCCTCATCGGATAGCAAACCTTCACTGCGACCCCCGTCCAAAATCTCTTTATAGCTATTAAGGAAGGCATTGGTGGGATCTGATTCTAAAATCC
>OW240918.1:105836958-105848558 GCA_933207985.1 Pelobates cultripes | reverse complement strand
CAATGTTTCTGAAGGTAGAAAAATTTGGTGTGAAACGGCTTTTTGGTTTAAGTTCTGTATATTTAAAAAATGGTTGAGTTTCATTTTCTTCAAGTAGAGATACCAAGTTATTGAGGCATTGTACATCGCCACTCAAGAGGCCTAAAGATCTTGCCTTTCTATCTTTATTCACTTCGTGAAATTTGTGTAGTGCTAACTGTCTAACTCATGACGGACGTGATGTTATGATAGGGATATTTCTGAGGCTGCCTTGAAGTAGCAGTTTAGTTGAGTATGCCATTGTATGAGTTAGACAGTTAGTTAGTCCAGGGCAAGCTAGGTTTTTCTGGTGGGTGCACCTGAGGGCCCCCCCCGCTGTTGTGGTCGTGACCTAAATATGAATATTAATCTCTTAATACATAATAATTAAGCAATACGGAACAACATTAATATTTTTATAATTCATGGTATTATGGTCGAATATGTGGATAGAAAATACACAAAACGTTGTAATATTAAATGTATATTTAATATAACTATAACAAATAAACAGATGCTAGCAGAATGTCAATTTACTACAATTATGATACAATACAAAACTACAACATATTACTTACAAAAGGTTGCTACATGTTACACAAAAGGCTAAATGTTCATTTTACTTACAAGGCCCCAGCCCTTTGGCTGGGGTTAAGTCAGAGCTGGTACTACATCTTAGGTTCAGTCAGTTACAGGCAAAGGGACAGAGTTTTCTCCTCCATCTGGTTTTATTCAGTGTAAGTAGGCTGGCCTGTGATGTCACTGCCAGAAGCACATGTCTTCCTACACACTCCCTCTAGTGGTGCCCCCAAAGCATTACACTAAATATGCTTTCTTTATGATGTAAAGTCATTAATTAGTAAATACCATTACAAACCACCCTTTGACTTATGTCATAAAACAAGCATTTATAAAACCAGTACATTTTGAATATTCCCCATTTTAACACTACCTGCCCTACAACAAAACCCACCTTTTGAAGAACGATACCCATTTACCCATTAATTATTACCCATTAACATTTTATTGCTTATAAATGTTCACCATTGAGCACATGCATTACCAGTTGGGAAATAGGCACATACCCACCCTTATAATAATGAACAACTCAAACCATGTTTTATTAGATTAACCAATGCTATTGTGTTCATGTGAGGATGTGTTTTGGAGCTTAATATAGTATTAGACACCACAAACTCATAACACCTATTAATCATGGCACAGACCGACTCGATTTCTGTAGCCTCTGGCTGGTCTGTGTGCCTGGAATTTTCACAAACATTAGTCCTGGAAACTGGATACTCTGTTCTTCGACAGTCTCATAGAACATACGCATGGAGACAGGGATGAATGAAACAGTTCATGTGATCAAGGACTTTTGTGTGTTTGTGGTCACATTGTTTTGTTTTTTCTTTCTTTATACCATTAACCACCTTGACGTAACAGTGTCCTGCTCCTGATGCATTTGTTCCGACTCTCACCACTCTTAGCTGCAATATTTTTTCTCCTTACAGCAACAGTTGAGCATAGTGTCCAGTGCTTCTTCTTCTTCTGCTTAAAATATCCTTGCTTGAAAGTTCTTGAATGAAAACACAGGCAATGGCGAACACAAACATAAATAATAACTGTGCCAATCTTCACAAGTACCATTTGATTGTGGTGTCTTAACCATATTTTTTCCTATGGCGTTTGGATAAATACCTACACACCTCTCTTCACATCCAGCACACTCCTGATTCACAGATAAACACAATATCACTGCTGTATCTACCAATTTAACCCAAACACTCGTTATTACTGCTGCATTTACCAATTTAATCTAAACACTCGTTATCACTGCTGTATTTAACCAATTTAATCTAAACATTAACCAAAACAATTACATTCCTATTTACCACCCTTCTATTTAAACATGTATAGATAACCCAAAATGCCTACTTTCTCTTATCCCTCTTATTTTTTTTTGTTTTGTTTTTTGAACTGCAACCACTCATGCACTTTACACAGACACAAATCAAGCACCTACTGGACAATGGGATTCCCTCGTTAGAGCCCTCCCACCCCAGTTTGGTTTACACAAAAATACCCCCTGGTCCCTATGGGTCAATTCCCCCCTTTCCCAGGCAAGCATACATACATACATACAACAATAATACATAAGGGTTTCAATTGCAATACAATCACTAGAAATAAGAGAATAGTATGCACAAAATCATAGCATAGACATGTTAAATAGACAATAAAATAAAACATTCAATAGCTCATCAAAGGTCAACATTTAAACACTGGTCTCCATCTGATATTCTATCTGTGTTCCAATGTCCACCTCTGGTTTCTGCTACATCTGAAAAGGTTAGGAAACAGATCAGGATTACTTTCCTAGTCACTTATAGCGTATACTGCAAATATTTTACTTAGAATATATATATATATATATATATATATATATATATATATACACACAGACATGTAAACACATTCCTTCAGTTTTTCATTTTATAAACAATTTGTTCAACAAGGTAACTTTCTTAATTTTCTACTCTGCTCTTAAAATAAACAATCAGCTAATAGCTGCTTTCTGCATCTTCTCTGCAATTCAGGAAACACATTTCTAGCCAACCTAAACATGTTTAATAACTCTCCACCCTTTGGTTAAATTATAGAGGAGTGAACCACAACACCTCTTCCGCCTCTGAAAGGATATAGGTCAATATGTCTCAAAGTTCAACACTTCTGACAGCTATGAGTGACTCCCTATTAATTTCTAGCCTTTCCACGGACATGCTTGCACCTCGCGGCTAAGGGCCTGCACAACTAACCACCCTGTGATGGCAGTGGCTTTCCGCATGGGGGTGACCGCCCCCGCAAAATTATAGAGGAGCAAACATACAGCAGCCTCTTTTCCGGCTCGATTAAAGGTTCTGGGCCAATATGTCTGCAATTTAACCAGTACACTCACGTATCACTTATTGTATATTTCCTGGTCTCTCAGGAATTTCTATTAAATAGCGTATCCCCTTCCCAGGGCAATATACAACAAAAACTAGTCACCAAGGGTCTCTATGGTCATGATAGGCCACCCTACCACTAGTGTAATACGCCCTTTTTTAAAAATATATTTCCTGGTCTCTCAGAGATTTTGCCTATCCCTTTCCCAGAGCAATATATATAAACAATTACAAATAAGTTACAAAACGCTACTTATAAGTAATACAGGGTTTCAAATAATAATACAGGATAGAACTGCACAACAACTATTGGGTATGCTCCCCCTTATCCGGACACGTTTAAATACCCCCTAGCTCAGGTTCCCCACCCGCTACTGTAACTAAAATCACAGCCCACGTTATGGAGGTTCACCCGCTAGGCAGATACACCCTAATTCAAAGCATGGAAATATTAAAATCAGTTATAGATGGCTTCTAAAATAATATAAATCTTAATCTGAGCCCCTACACTTACTTTGTTAAAAATGCTAACTTGTTAAAATATTCAGACTAAATAGGACAAAGGAATTATTTTACCATTTTTCAGTTCATTTGTTACCAGTTCCTGCATATGTCCAGTAATTCCTTAGTCCTGGATAATAAAGCTGAAAAACACTCCACAAATTGATTAGTTTAGGCAATTACATTTACAAAACAATGCAGTTTATTTTTTCTCATACAGGCAAGACTACCCACCCCCAACAAGGACAAATTCTCCCCCAGCTGTAGCTGAAAAGCATGGTCACACAGCTGTTAAAAAGGTGGTCTCTCCTTCATGAGTCAAAATCATATATATATTTATACTAATATTCTGTGTATACGCACACATAAATCTATTATTCACTGAATCTGCTTTACTAAACGTATCTTTTTCTTAACTACTAATTTAATACATTTGTCCAAATCTCTTTTCAACTAGACAAATCCATGAATGCCAAACAAATGTAAATTAGTACACAAACAGGGTCAAATTTAGCAATAAAACCTGGTGAACTAGTTTAGTGAAAAGTCTTTTCCTATGCAAATGGTAGCAAACAATGAAACTAGGCCTCAACTCATTCACACCATGTGGTCAATGGTGGATTAAAATCCACATGGTCAGACAAAAAGTAAAATTGTTTTTTGTTTTATATATAAAAATGACCAAAGGTTGGTAAAACGTAACAAGCAACACAATAATTCATCACTATGTTCTACAACAAGAGATACCTTAAAAAACAAATATCTAATCCCTATCTGCTATCTGCATTCATTCCATTAAAACCAAATCATCATTCATTTATTCATTTGTATACAGACAGACAATTTACAGTATGATTTAAGCAAAATGCATAACATTTATATTTTCCACAATATTCAAGCATAATCCTGCCGACTACGCCAAATGTTGTGGTCGTGACCTAAATATGAATATTAATCTCTTAATACATAATAATTAAGCAATACGGAACAACATTAATATTTTTATAATTCATGGTATTATGGTCGAATATGTGGATAGAAAATACACAAAACGTTGTAATATTAAATGTATATTTAATATAACTATAACAAATAAACAGATGCTAGCAGAATGTCAATTTACTACAATTATGATACAATACAAAACTACAACATATTACTTACAAAAGGTTGCTACATGTTACACAAAAGGCTAAATGTTCATTTTACTTACAAGGCCCCAGCCCTTTGGCTGGGGTTAAGTCAGAGCTGGTACTACATCTTAGGTTCAGTCAGTTACAGGCAAAGGGACAGAGTTTTCTCCTCCATCTGGTTTTATTCAGTGTAAGTAGGCTGGCCTGTGATGTCACTGCCAGAAGCACATGTCTTCCTACACACTCCCCCTAGTGGTGCCCCCAAAGCATTACACTAAATATGCTTTCTTTATGATGTAAAGTCATTAATTAGTAAATACCATTACACCCCCCTTTTGATATCTACTGAGTACTACCAGCTTTAAGTTCTCTTCCTCTACGCACTGTATACCCTTGTGGGCAACATTTATTGCTAGAGAGATTGAGCTACATGAAGTTTATACTGATAATATCATTATGTAGATGGCTATGTCTCCGGTTTCTAAACTAGTGAGCATTTACCTTCTCTAACCTTTTGCCCAGAATAGTGACTATACCTGTTTCTCCTTTTGGTCTCACTACTGCTACCAGGCAATATATATATGCCTACCAGTATCAATTTTGAATTATTTTAAATTTTTTTATATCTTTATATTTTTTTGCCCCACAGAAAGGGCTTTTCTAAGTATACACCCATGGGGAATTTGCATATATATATGACTTAGAGCCATGCAACTTTGATATAATTCCGTATATGAGTAGTATACTTTAGGCTATCTGCACACCGAGTCGGTGCATTGACATATTTATCATTGACAAATTGTTCTATTATTCTCCAAGACTGGAGGAATTTTTAACTTTCTAATAAAGGTTTATATTCCCTTTTTTCTTTTCCCCCACCCTATGTTACACTGATATTAGGAGGTATACATTTGTGGAGGAGTTTGAATTCCGCTCACTATTTGTGAGAGGTGCTTCATCCCTTCCACTTTTTTCTTTGTTTAAATTTTCCTCGAGGTTAAGCCCCTTATACCTCTTGTAACCTCTATAGAGGCTGGGGAGCTGGCTAGTCAAGTTCTCTATAGCCTCTATCTCTTTATTAATCTAGGATATTGTTGTAATGGAATATGAGGAAAGAAAGGGAGTATGGTTGGGAAAAGTAGTGAGGTTGTGATGTAGTATTACTGGAAGGTAAGAATTAATGGTGTTGTGTTATATTGTAAATGGTAGAAAGGCCCAAAAGTCATCATGGTCTCGATATAGTGATTTCCTGCGGAGGGACGCTGAAACTTAACCTACTAAAATCTGTTAAAGCCACGAACAGTAGTTTTGGAATTCATGGAATGGGTGTGATGGAATAGTGACCGTGCAAGTAACATAAAACCATTACCAGTTCTGTAAATGCAGGTATTTTGCCAGATGTATGTTGATGGCGGGTGTAAGTTGAACATTGTTGAAATTTAAATCGGGATAGTAACATCCTGTTGTGATGTTATGCACCTAAAGGTTATTTCTCCGTCCCCATACCGGGGCTTGAAACATATTGTATTTGACCGTAATGGTTAATGTACCTATCTTGGTAAACAAGAAGGTCTCTAAGAGATGATGCAGCAAGTACACTCTACAGAGATAGGACAACCAGATTACAATGAAGCTTGAATAGATAATGGGGCAAGTGGAAAGAAGGATGTAACTCCACTTATCCTTCGTAATAGATGGTGCGCGTATTTGACTGTAAGGGAAAAACCTGACTGTGACCTACGAGTAATATCTTATAAATGTAAAAACTGATATCTACAAACAGGAACAACGTACGTGATTACATCACACCTGTGAAGATTAGGGAGAACAAGTAAGGTACTCCTACACAAACGTAATAGACAACGTGAGAGAAGTCAGTTCCCCTTAGACAGAAAAAAACGTAAAAACGAGAAAGAGTGTAAATGAACATGAAGCGTAAATTTATTAAAATGGTTGCATGTATACGTAGGGTGAACCATGCCTGGGTCAAGTATAAAGAGCCAAGCCTCTTGATATCCCGTGAAATTGGGGGTGAATAAGCGGTGAATTTTAGTGCTTACCCAGTGGGAGTGATAAGGTTGAGCAGTGGCGTACATACAGGGGTCGCAGGGGTTGCAGCTGCGACCGTGCCCATCACTCCAGGGGCCAGCCACCCTGCAGACCCCTGTGACTGGGTGCCCACACGTGAAGGGGCCCATCGGGTGACCCATGCTGTTAGGGCCACCCGATAGCTATGGATTTCCAGGTCACTCCTCCCAGCTATCAGACACAGCCGTGTGGGAGGAAGAGAGGAGGGAGTCAGAGTGGGAACTCTGACTCCCATCCGGCTGAACCACCACTGGACCCCAGGGAAGTCACCCTCCTGCATCTAAAAGGTAAGAAACAGGAAGGTGACTAAAATATTTTGTATATGTGTGTGTGTTTGTATGTTTGTGTGTCTGTATCAATGTTTATCTGTATGTGTGTGTCTGTATATATGTGTCTTTCTGTGTGTGTGTCTGTATATATGTGTCTCTGTGTGTGTGTGTGTGAGTTTGTATGTGTGTCTGTATATATGTGTGTCTGTATGTTTGTTTGTTTGTATGTGTGTGTGTGTACAGTGGAGTAAATACAGGGGTCACAGCTGCGACCGGGCCCGTCACTCCAGGGGGCCAGCCGCCCTGCAGACCCCTGCGACCGGGTGCCTGCCGCCATGTGTTGCGGCCCGGCCCGCACAGGGCCCCATCGTGTGTAAGCCACTGAGGCTGAAGGATACCTGATCAATTGAACCTAAAATTGTTGTAAACATATGAGTGACAAACCAACAAATACATAGCAGACAATTTAGGGGTTAATAAAGTAGTTGACTGGGGTAACACTGTTGTAAAATGAAGATTAGGGTAAGTGACTAAAATTAACCAGGAGTCATGCATACATTTAACAGCCTATAACATGAGATTAAAATCAGCATTATGACAGCATTATGTCATATATAAAAATATAACAATGATTAAACTCTAGTGTATGTGAATTGTGAACCTGTAACATGACCATACTTGTTGGCAAGTAATTGCCCGATACGTAGGCCTGTGTTGGCCTAATATAAATTTGGGATAGCCTGGAGACAGATAAGTGATGTACGTATCAAGTGATGAGCCTTACAAGGGCAACTTGTATGGAGAGAGACAGAAATTGTAGGTAATTAAAACGATGTCAGCGAGAACATATGATGAAAGTATTTACGTGAAACGAAAAAAAGTGAACAGATAATTTCAGCAATATTGTAAACATGCTAAAAATGTATTGGAAGTAACCAATACCAACAACCCTTAAGTAAAGAAATAACTCAATCTAAAGTAAAACATGATTTTAGCAGGGCAGGGTTTACGTTAAATATGTATGGTGAATGCTTATACCAATTAAAATTGTCATTTAACCGAGTGTATATGCCCAAGTTTGAGCCTGACAGTTAGTTGTGACACTTAGCCATGTAGGGGACTAAATAGAAATGCGTATTATAAAAGTCAAAATGGCTTAGAGAGGACCTAATACCGTATGTGGAAAGAAGCATCGCTGTGATGCTATGAATGACTAAAATAGGCTGATTACTATAGTGAGTTAACAGGATTACTGGTGTGAGCCGCTGGAAATTTATAATGAGTTAACCATGCAAAACCTTTATGCAAATTTAGAATATCCCTTATGTAGAACTGGTTTGCTAACTAGTGCCGATAGGTGAAGATATTAACTACCCAGTGACAGGTGAGGCACTGCTAGTTGCCAAGAGGCTGTGAGAGGCTCTACCTATGATTTGGACCATGTGGACTCAGAGCTATGATGCGTTGTGATGGGGTGTTGGCCTCTCAGTGATGGTAAAAGAGAATGACCCTGCAGAAGAGTATGCGAGGCACTAACTATGAGTTGGGCGAAACCTCTGTGTTGAGGTGGGGAGTTGGCCTTGAGGGACCGGTATGTTACTTTTTTAGACTCAGATCAGCTCCTATTCCTGAAAGCCAGTTTTCTTTCGTTAGACGGGGCTTGTATCTTTTGTGAATGAATGTGAACGTAAATGTATGTGCATTAACAAACTGAATAGAATCAGAGAGAGAAGGACTGAAAATGGCACCTGATGAAACTACGGATTGTGATGTGAGATGAAAATTAGAAGGGAAATACTAACTAGTGACTAACAGAAGGAAAAAATGCGCGCATTATGAGCGGAACATGAAGAGGAGAGTCTGATAGCTGCCTAAACTCAAAGATGATATGTGTTGGTATGATAAATACATTATTATTGTTTACCTGAAAGGCTTGAGATGCAAATTGTCTGTATCCTAATATGCATATTGATGCAAAACTTCTAGACAGAAAACCAGATAGCATGACAGAAAGTCAGTATCCCGTTGGATATCTTGAAACATAAAGGAACATGGTCAAATGTATTTTATATCGGATTGTGTAACGTATGCTCTAATGCGTATAGAGGACCATGCGAGGGTCAGGCGTGCAGAGACCAGCCCCCAGTTAATGTTAAGGGATTTGAATTGTATTTGGTAGTTGTAATGAAAGCAGAGTGAGGCCTTGATGTTTAATATGAACATAAACGAAAAAACTTAATTTGTGAGAAACTCTAGTTTACCGTATCTTTTAGTAGACATGCTAATGACTTTTACCTCAATCGCATTTGTGGTGAATGATGTAAACCTGTTTGATTGGAAGCCAATGTATTTGAACGTACCTAAAGCTAGTTTAACACCACATGATGTTTGAAATGCAGTATTACTGTAACAGGAGGGTGATCAGTACTACACTCTGAATTGGTTAATAAAATAGATCACCTGAACCGATTATACCTGAAAGATTCGATTTTAAGAAAGGGTATTAATCACTGCATGATATAATTAAAACTGGATGTACTGTAAACCCACTAATGGGTCGCCAAAGTAATGAACAGTAAACCCAATTAACCCCTTAAGACCGGAGGGCGTACAATTATGCCCTATTTTAGGCGGCTCTAAATGCCGCGATCGCGGTGGGGGGGACTCCCAGGGACCCCCCACGCGGTAGATCCTCCTCCTCCGGTGCCCCCCCGGCCATGTGAGAGTGAGGTCCTTGCGAGGACCTCACAATCACATGGCCGGGATAGCTGGCTTCTGTATTGCCAGCACGGGGGCTGCCTGTAATTACAGGTGGTCCCCCTGCTGGCTGGAAATAAAATTTAAATAAAATTAACAAGTGTAAAAAAATAAATAAATTATACTTAGATCATATATATATATATATATTATATATATATATGATCTAAGTATATATATATACACATATACATACACACACATACACTGTCTAGGTGTATTTTACTATTAATATATATATAATTATATATATATATATATATATATATATATATATATATATATTATATATATATATATATATATATATATATATATATATATATATATCAAATTACACGTAGACTGATACTGATTAAATATATATATAATTATTGTTATATATATATTTATATATAGTAGAAAAAAATTTAATATGTAAATACGTTAAAAATTAAATTAAAAATAATTAAAAAAATAATTACAAAATATATAGATGTGTGTTATTTCGTTCTAACTGTATTGTGATATTAATATATATATATTTATATCAAAATACACGTAGAACGAAATAATATATATATATATCTATATACATAAATATATACGTATATATCACTATATATATATACCTATATATAAATAAAAATATTTAAAAAAATTATATATATATACACATATAGATTCACATACGTATATATATGTACATATATTAATTCTACATATATATTTATGTAATATTTTTACATACTTAGGTATTTTAATTAATTACAATTAGCGGGACCTGCCTGACAACCCATGCCGAAAGTAAAGGGAATTTAATTTGCTAGCACTATATTTAACCTTATAACTTTCCAAGACACCATAAAACCTGTACATGGGGGGTACTGTTCTACTTGGGAGACTTCGCTGAACACAAATATTAGTGTTTCAAAACAGTAAAATGTATTACAACGATGATATCGCCAGTAAAAGTGAAGTTTTTGCATTTTTCACGCACAAACAGCACTTACACGGACGATATTATTGCTGCGATACTTTTTACTGTTTTGAAACACAAATATTTGTGTTCAGCAAAGTCTCCCGAGTACAACAGTACCCCTCATGTACAGGTTTTATGGTGTTTTCAAAAGTTACAGCGTCAAATATAAGGCTTGCATTTCATTTTTTTTCACATTAAAATTCGCCAGATTGGTTACGGTGCCTTTGAGACCCTATGGTAGCCCAAGAATGAAAATTACCCCTATGATGGCATACCATTTGCAATAGTAGACAACCAAAGGTATTGCAAACGGGGTATGTCCAGTCTTTTTTAGTAGCCACTTAGTCACAAACACTGGCCCAAATTGGCGTTTTTTGCATTTTTCACACACAAACAAATACTAACGCTAACTTTGGCCAGTGTTTGTGACCAAATGGCTACTAAAAAAGACTGGACATACCCCATACTACTCCTTCGGTAATAAGGCAGGCAAATTACTAGCAAATAAGCTAAGAGCACGATACCTCCAGACCAAGATACCTTACCTCGCCTCCAGTAAAGGTGACAAACTGTATAATCCGTAAGACATTGTTGAGGAATTGGCAATCTCTACAACCTGAAACATGACCCCAATGTACACCAACCTTCAGACACTGAAATATGAGACTTCTTAAATAACACACATTTACCGCGTATATTCCCTTTACAATCCCAGGACCTAGATGCCCCGTTCACTTAAGCCGAAATAAGCAACGCAATTAGATTACTCCTGAAACATAAAGCCCCAGGCCCAGATGGCTTTTCCAGTTATTACTACATTAAACTTGAAGGCTATCTCATGCCGCATTTGACTAATCTTTTTAACTTTATTAAAACTTCAGGGACAGTTCCTCGTGAAATGCTGGAGGCACACGCTACCTAAGTC